>CM031241.1:624148353-624240954 GCA_018340775.1 Taxus wallichiana var. yunnanensis | reverse complement strand
CTCTATTATGAATCCTACAAGACTACTAAAAACTACAAAAATATTGGTGACATCTTGGAAGCAAGAAAAGAATGCACCTAAAGAGGGCACGAGGAGAAAGAACTATATACAAAGAAGATAATGTGCGCAAAGTGCACTTGGAGGAATTGAAACTATTCTAATATATACAAAATGATGTAACAAGATTAATGGAAGGGTTTGAGATAGATCCCATTGACGGGATTGATATCGTGCCTTCATCAAGGTGAGATAATTGCAAGAAATAATAATATATGGGACACTCTAAAGTGCATCAAATTTTGAATGGTGCCCTGGTTTATCTTTTTAGCATCCCATTTTAGGACCGAGTCTCCAATGTTAAAAGTTTGAGGCTGTCCTTTCTAGCAAACTATTTCTTTATTTATTGTTAATATTGTTCTAGCTTGATCATGGTAGAGTTCCTTGATTCTTCAAGTTCTACCAGCTCTGCTATCCCAATTTCTCTCTAGTCTACGCCTTCAAATTCCAATTGTTGGGCAAGTGATAATGAATTCAACTCAAGTATCAAAGGAAGTGTAGCCTCCTTATCATAGAAAATATTATAAGGTGAAGTTACTATTGCCTTCTTCATTATGATTATGTCTTCCCAAAATACATGCAGGACCTTTGTATGCCACTGTTTTTTGTTTGTACTCATTATCCACTTCATAATCTTGATTAGGTTCTTATTTGTTGATTCTACCAAACCATTTCCTAAGGGTAGTAATTGGAAGAAGTCTTCAAATATATTCCAAGGATTAGTGTCCAATCAAATATTTTAGTACCAAGGAAGTCTTTCACATTTTCAAAGATAATGGTTTGAGGAATGCAAAACCTTGTAACGATACCTTAAAGAAATTTGAGGATGACTGAATTGGTTGATTCCTTGAGTGCAACAACTTCTATCCATCTGGTGAAGTAATCTGTAGCTATCAACACCTTTATTTCCAACGCTCGATGGAGGATTGATCATGGCTATGAAGTCAAGAATCCATTATGTAAAAGGTTGATCTGCTTGGATTGGTTGGAGGGGAAACATTGTCAATTTATTCTTTCCTAAAAAGAAAGAACATTCTTTGCACTTCATGACCAACTTGTGCATGTCCACGAACATGGTAGGCAAAAATAATCCTTCCACAATGATCTTCATCGTTGTAGTCTTGGAAGAGAAGTGTCCACTAGAGAATCCATTATGAAATTCTACTAATTTTTTTTTCAACTTTTACAATGTCAATACATCGCAACAACACATCATCAATATTTCTTTTGAAGAGAAGGTCATCAATCGAACATATGATATTAACTACACCCTTAGATGCATCCAATTTTCTTTGTTGAAACTAGGAGGGTACACACACTCGAAAGGATTGTGATAATGTCATTCATTTGGTTGTGCACTAAGATTTACATTTTTTCGTGTTCTCGTGTAGGAGATCTTCATCCAAGAACAATGAAGTCTCAAGTTCACTTTGCAAGTCCTCAAAAAGCTACCTATAAATTGCGCTGCCCTTACTTGTTTTGTGGCTTTGATAGTCACATCATATTCCATGATTTTTGTTACCCATCGTGCTCTCTTATCACTGATTTCTTCTCCCATGATGAAGTCTCTAACACCTAAGTGTGAAACTAACACCTTGATGTGGTTTGTGGTGAGCATAATCTTGAACTTCTTAAGCACACGCATGATGGTGTAGACCTATTTTTTCGTGTGACTGTATTTCAATTCATAATATTTTAGTATATGGTTGAAGAAAGCCACCGACTGCTCCAATCCTTGTTTATTTTCTTGTGTCAAGGGACAACAACAACACTCACATCAGCTCCATAAGCATAAAGGATGAAATCCTTTGAGTAGTCCGGGTTGATGAGTGTTGGCATGCAAGAAATTTCTTGCTTGATCTTGTCAAAGATCTATTTTCCTTCTATTGTCCATTTGAAGGTTGTGTCCTTCTTGAGCATGAGGGTGATGGGCCTTACCAATCCCACAAAGTTAGGAATGAATCTCCTAACAAAATTTATTTTTCCTAGGAAGGACTATAAGGATTTCTTATGTGTTAGTAGGGAAAGAGTCGGGATGGCTGATACACACTCAAGATCAATTGTGATGACATAGGCCTAAAATATTTCCCTGCACTACTGGGAAATTACACTTCTTAGGGTTAAGAGATACCCCAAAATTTCTGCATCTCTCAAATACTTTCTCCAGGTGCACCATGTGATCCGTGCTCTACTTTGAGAAGACAGTTATGTCATCTAGGTAAACCAAGATGAAATCATTGATATATCCTTTGAAGGCAATATCCATGGCACGCTGAAAGGTTGCACCTACATTTGAAAGACCAAAGGGAATCTTATGATATGCATATTTTCCCACTTGGTTGTAAACGTTGTTTTGAATTAATCCTCTTCCTTGATAAAGATATGATTGGAGCCATAATACCCATCTAGCATAGAGAATCTCTACACACTAGCCAACGTTTGCATAATCTGCTCTATAAAAGGAAAAGGATAATCATCCTTTAAAGATGCCTTATTTAAGTCCCTAAAATTAACATAGAGTCCGAGTTCACCATTCTTCTCACGTATTGAAACCAAATTTGTGACCCATGTAGAATACTTAATTAGAATATTATCTCTACCTCAATGATTTTAGACAACTCTTTCTTAATGAGGGGCCATATCATTGGATTGCACAGCCTTTATTTTTCTTTGACGGGCTTGATACTGGATCAAGGTCAATGGAGTGTTGAGAAAAAAATTGGATCAAATCCTTTTCGGTCCTCATACTACCATGAGAATATGTCACTTGTATTTATGGTACAGAGAGATGAAGGCCCGCTTTTCATCACGTACACACAAGCTTTACGGAGAAACAAATCTTTACCGCATGCAATAGTGATCGGGAAACAATCTTCTTATGCCATGTGTAAATACTTTTCTTCACCCTTGAACTCATCATCAAGGCTGAAAATTTTATCTAAGGTAGCCTAACCTTTAGGTAACTTATTTATGTTTAGTTTGAATCACTTAGTCACCATATTTGTCATGCAAGTCAGCTTGCATGCTTGAAGAAAACTCAACTTCATTTTGAATGAACTTGAGGATCTGCGAGTCAACTTTGTTAAAGAATTTATAGCTAGTGTTTTTTGTATGGAATAGATGGCATGATTACCATCTTAACATGCTACATGTTCCCTTGAAAAAATCCTCCACAGAGAAAACTGCAAACCAAACACAACCATCTCGATCAATTTCTTTATTCATCTTCCTTGCACCACCTATAGATTTAGAGCATCAAAGCTCTCAAAGAGGTCCCAAAATCTATGTCTATAATATTTGAGGAGATTATTATTTGCAGCCCACATTTTTGTGACTTGGTGGATAACTAGTTCTGTGTCCCCAAATATTTGCAACGTCTTAATCCTTTTCTTCTCTATGCAATAAGAAGATCATACACCAATGGTTCATATTCTGCTTATGTTATTAGAGCATGAGAACTACAACTTGTGCTCGAAGAATAATTTCTCATCCTTGGGAGAAATGAGAACAAATTCTACACTGCGCCCATTTCTCATCTTTCTAGAACCATTGAAGTATAACTTCCACAAACACGAGATTTTTTTTATTCTACTTGTGCAAGCGATAGCATAGCTTATTCTTCAAGGATGCAATATGTACCAAGTCTAGTTTCAAAATTTTCATGCTCTTTAGCATATGGTTGAGATCATGATGCCTTTCCACCCACTCATCTAGCACTAAGTCAGGTACATGAGGGGGAACATGTTGCTCTTCAAAACTGAAACTTGTTCTTCATGGATTAGGAAATTGGCTTAGAGAGGAGATGGATCATATGACTCAACATGATAGGAAAATATTGGCTCAGCTTGTATGGTAAAACAGGTACCATACCTTGTCTTAAGTAACATATGGGACCGATCAGAAGATAAGTAACCACCCACTTTTATAGTAAAATCCTTGATATACATAAGGTAAAAAAGGAGGTAGGTTGATGAATGCCACATCTTGAGTTATAGTGAGGCTAGAACATGCATGGAGGGTTAACTAAAGATCCTTGATGACTCCCAGTGGTGAAAGTTGATCCATCAAGTTGTAGGACTCCTTTGGACAAGGAGCTATACTTAAAACCTAGGCTATAACCAAGTTTCTTAGGCATGACAAAAGTACTAGCACCTAGTCAATCAATCATACAATTGTGCAAAAGGTTTTGCCTATGATAAAAGACATATAAAAGGGTGGGGATTTTACAACCTTACTTGCTTCTCCTTTTTTAACAAATATTGATGGCGTGTAGGTTTTGGACAAATGGATCAACGAGCATAAGTTGGGCCAAAGCTTTATACAATGAGTCAAGTTGGATGGAATGACCAGAGTGTCCCACATTGTGAAATTTATATTTATATTTTTAATATGGTGTACAATATTGAATGGAATGCCCATTGACTTGTGTATTTGAGGCGAACAACATATTTTCTTGACTATTCATGCTCGAGATAGGGGCCTTAGCTTGTGTAGAGGTTTTAACTACCAAAGGAGGGGCACACGGTACTTCAAGAGAAGTGTTGTGTGTGGCCTTGTATGCAAGAACTTACGTGAATTTACCATTGGATGCCTTAGTTTCATATATTTTCTTTTGAGTATCAAACTGTGTTGCGAGGATTGAGACTTGCACGTAAAATCGAGCATTCTCTTCTTGCATCTTGTGTTGTTAGCAACTTGGGCGCATGATCTATCAGAATATCCACAACTTGCTTAATTACATAGAAGAATTCAATGCTGAAGAACATAAGGTTGGATTCTCTAGGGGGCTTCTAAACTTTGTTGATTCTCAAGCTTGTTTTCACTTGAAGAAGGTTCACAGTTAGAAGTAGCGTGAATCATATAGGCCCAAACATGCAACATTAGTGTAGTGGTATTGATTGTGAGGCATGTTACAAGGGAAGCACCATTCCGAATATTGTACCATGTTGTTTTGAATTGGAACAAGTGATTGGCTTGTGTTGGCCATTGGGAGAGGTTATGCAGAGGGACCACTTGCAAGGGTAGATGTGCGTTAACATGCCATTTATCATTTTGCTAGTTCTACCCATATCTTTGGTTTACATATTGATTTTTCCAAAGGCTGATTATTTTGACTATTCCCTTGTTTAGAACTGTTCTTGAAGGCTTGCGCCTACTATTTCTCTAAAGATATAACTTTATTAGACAAGTTTCTAATTAGGGCTTTCATTTCTTCATCTTCTTTCTACTGCATGGAGAGTATGATGTGGATGTAACAGGTTGAGTGCTCTGCTTAGGAATGGGAGAAATGGAAGGTTGGGGTGCTAGAGACATCTTTAGGAATAAGGGTGTGGGAGGTCTAGGAGCTAATTTTCCCACCTGAATGAGACTATTTTCTACCCTTATTGCAATGTTGTATGCATAGGTAAGGTTCTACCACCCATGGATTAAATCATGATTGAGATGTCACTATTCAAGGCCCTTAGATAATACAAGAAATCATGTTGGGCTATAGGCCTTACCACTTGAGGGATTCTATCCCAAGTCTTCTAAAACCTAATATTGAAATTAGTCATCTATTCATTGGGTGCCCTCTTTGTTATAGAAATTTGCTCTACTAGGTGATAGGTGATCGACTTAACTTCAAAGTAACTACATAGAATGTTCCAAGCTCATCCTAGGTAGCAATAGATTCAAGTCTTAGGCCATGGTACCACTAGAGCACTTTCCCTTAAAATAGGTCACAAACAACCTAAATGCTACATCATCATGTGTGATGAGGTAGACAGAGCACACATTTGCTACATCATGTATTTGCTCAACATGGGTGACTTGATTCTCATTAGTAAAGTATGGGATACTCATGAGAATGACTACCGACATATGATGTTGCACGTTCAAAACAAGAGGTCTTTCGAATGTGAAGTAGGAAAAGTTCCTTGGAGGAGGATGTGGTTACAGATGCCATGGTAGGGTGCATAGGTCTCATATGAGGAGGGGTGGAATGCGCATGACACGATGGATATGGAGATGCATGCACATGTGTTTTACTACGTACTCTCCTCAGACATAGATGGAAGTACTTGAAAGGTGCTTCAGCTACTGTACTTTGTCTCGTATACACTCTTTTCATGAATGAAACTTAGGACTACTAAAAATAGTAGATCTAGATGTTGGGAATCATGAGATGCATTGAAAAAAGACTCAAAAGGTTATAAATCACTAAGTCACACACCAAAACTTAACACTGATGAAATTTAAGCTTTCAATGCTACTCCCACCAGTGTGCGATAAATTTTTTGGGCTCAAACTTGCATCCATGTCTCGAGATATAAAAGAATTGATTCGTTGATTCAACAATGGGACTATCTCCTAGTTATGGGACCTTGCGTGCTTGAGACAGGCCTCTAGAGAAGGCCGGTTCTTCTACCTACTTCTATTGCTACTAATTCTCCTAATGCTTGAAATAGAAATTGTAATCTAAAGATGCCAAGGGATAAAGGATAGAAGGAGAGCATGAAAATGGAAAACTAAACTAAGGGAGGTGATATCACTAGAAAGAAAGGGGGATGAAAATGATCAAATTTGATTGAAAATGAAGGAAAATGCGTAGAGGAGGCTAAACATGTGTAACATAGACCATACTATAGTTACACAGTCATTTTCATGAAACATAATCAGAAAAGGAGATGTAAGGGATGTGAGAAGGAACAACAAACACACAACGTGAAGGAAAGGCAAGAAAGAAGAATATAAACAAGCTAAGGCAGAAGATAGCCACAAAAAATGCTTCTATTACTTCCAAAAATGCATAGTTGATTAAAATGACGTCGATGTTGGTATCCACATGTAAGGACCATATTTAAAGGTAAGCAACTCAAAAATTAAATCAATGCCTATATAAACTGAAAGTATCCAACCCTTATCAATGAGAAATTCTCTTACATTTATAGATGAATGGATGAGAGAAGAAGGGGAAATATGATTTGAAACTCAACCACCAATAGTCAACAATGAATGCCTAAAAATATGTCAAATGTGCTTCTCCATGTCTGTTTGGCATGTAGGAGAAGGAAAGAGGTGATGATATCTGAATCAAATCGGGTGGTTGGAGCAATTAGATCCTACATTAATGGCATGAGAGACATTTCTCATCTTCTCACCTACCCAATCCCACCAAAATTTGAACTTGAGTGATTTGGAGTGTAACCCACGTCATCATCTATTTTGTCATTTTCTACCATGTGTCACACCTTAGTTAGCTGCAAGGATTTGGCACCTTGTTGGCATGATTTGATAGGTTACGTGTAGTTTAATCAATGTTCTGACAGTCCACGTGGCACATGAAATGGGATAGAAGAAAGTGCAAAAGGAGCACTTAGAGGAAAGAAAAGTGAAGGAAGAAGGAAGGAGGCATGCAAAATTAATGCACATGGGAGGAATGAAGGAACACCTACTAAAGGAGCATATGGAAGAGGTAAAATCATTACAAGATAATGTGTGGCGTAAAGAAGGGGAATACAAGAATGCCAAGGACTCAACTTATTTTGGTAAGCAAGTCTAGGGTACACGTGTGCGGATGCATGAATTACTGCAAGGAGGAATGTGAATGTGCCAAGAGTGGGCACAAGGGGAAATGAAACAAAATATAAGAAAAGAGAAGGAAAAGATGGGAAGCGTAGGAAAGGAGTGCACAAGGAGATGTGCCAAGAGGATAATTGAAGTGTACATAACCTTTGTAATGTAGAACCTCATAGCCAGAATGGAAACATAAGTTGTCTAAATAACTAGGGGAGTTATTTGGATAACAATTTTGGTGACTTTTGGGGCCATCTTCCTGCTAGATGAAGGAGATCAGTAGCCTAGAGCATCCATTGGGCATGAATTCAATGTATATATGAACCTTTGATCTAAAAATTTGAAGAACTACCCCTGAGTCACTTGAAGCATGTTCTGAACTTTGTTCTTAATCGTGCAAGACTACTAAAAGATGATGGAAGATTTTTGGCATCTTTGAAGCAATAAAAGAGCACGCGAGAGAAAGAACTATATACAAACAAGACAATGTGCATGCAGCGCACTTAGAGGAATTGAAACTATTCTAATATATACAAAATGATGCAACAAGCTTAATGGAAGGGTTTGAGATAGATCCCATTGAATGAGATTGATAGAGTGTCTTCATCAAGGTGAGATAACTCAAAAGAGTTAACATCCTTGCATGAACTGATAATATATGGGCCACTCCAAAGTGCATAAAATTTTGAATGACACCCTGGTTTAGCTTTGTCAGCATCCCATTTTAAGACCAAGTCCCAAATATTAAAAGTTTGATGCCTAACCTTTTATCAAACCATTTATTTGTTTATTGTTGATACTATTCTAGCTTGATCATGGCAGAGTTCCTTGATTCTTCAAGTTCTACTAGCTATGTGATCTGATTTCTCTCTGTGTGCACCTTCAAATTATAGCTACTGGGAAAGTGATAACAAATTCAACTCAAGTATCAAAGGAAGTGTAGCCTCGTTTCCATAGAAAAAATTATAAGGAAAAGTTCCTATTGCTTTCTTCATTGTGATTATGTCTTCCCAAAGCACATGCGAGACCTTTTTATGTCACTGTTTTTTGGCTAATATCATTATCCACTTCATAATCTTGATGATGTTCTTATTTGTTAATTCTGCCAAACCATTTCCATGAGGGTAGTAATTGGGAGATGTATTTAAATATATTCCAAGGCTTAGCGCCTAATTGGAGATTTTACTACCAAGGAAGGCCTTCACATTATCGGAGATAATGGTTTGAGAACACAAAACCTTGTTACGATACCTTCGTTAAAGTCGAGGATGATTAACTCGGTTGACTCCTTGAGCGCGAAAACTTCTATCCATCTAGTGAAGTGATCTATAACTTTCAACACCCATTTATATCCAACGCTTGAAGGGGGTATGATCATGCCTATGAAGTCTAGACCCCATTGCATGAAAAGGTTGATCTTTTGGATTGGTCGGAAGGAAAGCACTGTCAATTTCTTCTTTCCTACAAAGAAAGAGAATTCTTTGCACTTCATGACCTACTTATGCATGTTTGTGAATAAGGTAGGAAAAAAGAATCCTACCATGATGATCTTCATCATTGTAGTCTTGGTAGAGAAGTGTCCACCAGAGAATCCATTATGAAATTTTGCTAACACTTTTTCAATTTGTGCACCGTCAATACATCTCAACAACACGCCATCAAGATTTCTTTTGAAGAGAATGCCATCAATCAAAACATATGGTATTGATTACAGCCTCATATGCCTCCTCTTTGATTTGTTCAAACTAGGAGGGTACATACCCTTGAAAGGAATGTGATCATTTCCTTCATCTAGCTGCGTATGCTAAGATTTACATTTTGTTCGGGTTACGTACACAAGAGTCCTTATCCAGAACAATGAAGTCTCGATTCACTTTGTGAATCCTTAGCAAGCTTCCTGCAAATCACGTAGTCCTTACTAGTTTTATGAATTCGATAGTCACATCATATTCCATGATTTTGGTTACCCATTGCACTCTCTTCTCGTTGATTTCTTATCCCATGATGAAGTCTCTCTAACACCTAAACACCTTTATGTGGTTTTTACAAACATACTCTTGAACGTTTTGAGTGCATGCATGATGGTGTAGAATTTTTTTTCCATGTGACTGTATTTCAATTCATAATACTTTAACATCTGGCTGAAGAAAGCTACTAGATGTTCCAGTCCTTGTGTATTTTCTTGTATTAGGACAACAAAAACAGTCACATCAGATTCATAAGCATAAAGATGAAATCCATTGAGTAGTTTGTGTTGATGAGTGTTGGCACACATGAAATTTATTGCTTGATCTTTTCAAATCTCTTTTTTCCTTCTACTATATATTTGAAGGCCATGTCCTTCTTGACCATGATGGTGATGGGTCTTACCAGTCCCAAAAATTTAGGAATGAATCTTCTCACAAAGTTGATTTTACCTAGGAAGGAGTATAAGGATTTCTTATGTCTTTGGAAGGTAAAGAGACATGATGGTTGATACACACTCAAGATCAATTGCGATGCCATCCTTTGAGACCACATAGCCTAAAATCTTTCCCTACACCACTGGAAATTTCACTTCTTGGGGTTAAGAGATACCCCAAACTTTCTACATCTCTCAAAGACTTTCTCTAGGTGCGCCATGTGATCTGCACTCTTCTTTGAGAAGACAGTTATGTCATCTAGGTAAACCAAGATGAACTCATTGATATATCCTTTGAAGGCAATATCCATGGCGCATTGAAAGGTTACGCTTGTATTTGACAGACCAAAGGGCATATTATGATATGTATATTTTCCCCACTTGGTTGTAAACATTGTTTTGAGTTAATCCTCTTCCTTGATGAGGATTTTATTGAAACCAAAATACCCATCTAGCATAGAGAATATCTGCACACCAGCCAAAGTTTACAAAATATGCTCCATAGAAGGCAAAAGTATAATCATCCTTTAAATATGCCTTATTCAAGTCCCCTGAATTAACACAAAGTCTGATTTCACCATTCTTCTTGTGTACTAGAACCAGATTCATGACCCAAGTAGAATACTTGATCGAAAATATTATTTTTACCTCAATGAGTTTAGACAACTCTTTCTTCATGAGGGGCTCTATCCTTGGATTGAATGACCTTTATTTTTGTCTGATGGGATTGATACTAGGATCAAGGTCAATGAAGTGTTGAACAACACTTGGATAAAATCCTTTTAGGTCTTCATACTCCCACGAGAATATGTCATTGTATTTCTAGCATAAAGAGATGAAGGCCTGCTTTTCATCATGCAAACTGCAAACTTTACTTGAGCAACAAATCTTTACTACACATAATAGTGACTGGGGAGCAGTCTTCTTGCACTACACACATATACTTTTCTTCACCCTTAAACTCATCATCAGGGCTGAATATTTTCTCTAACACAACCAACCCTTTAGGAAACTTATTTGTCTTTAGCTAGATCACTTGGTCTCCATAGCTATCATGCAAGTTAGCTTGCATGCTTGAAGAGAATACTAAGCTTCATTTTGAATGAACTGGAGGATCCGCATGTCATTGTCAAATAATTGCTAGCTGGTGTTGTTTTCTAGAATGGATGACCTGATTACAATCTTAGCATGTTGTACATTTTCCTTGACAAAATCCTTCATAGGAGAAAATTGCAAACCAAGCGCGGTCATCTGATTAGCTTCTTTGTTCATCTTCCTTGGCACCACTTGTAGATTTAGAGCATCGAAGCTCTCAAAGAGGTCCCAAAATTTGTTTCTATAATTTTTGAGGAGATTATTATTTACAGTGCACTTGTTTATAACCTAGTTGATAACCAGTTCTGTGTCCCCAAAGATATGCAGCATATTAATCCTTTTCTTCTCTGCAATAAGAAGACCATGCATCAATACTTCATATTATACTATGTTATTGGAGTATGAGAACTATAACCTATGCACAAAGAAGAATTTATCATCCTTGGGAGAAATGATAACAACTCCTGCACCTGCATTGTTTCTACTTCTAGAACCATCGAAGTATAACTTCCACATACCTAAGATTTCTTCATTCTTCTTAAGCATGCGCGACAACACAACTTCTTTTTCAAGGATGCAATAGGTACCAAGCCTAGTTTCAAAATATTCAAGCTCTTCAACATATGGATCAAATTTATGATGCTTTTCCGCCCACTTATCTAGCACTAATTTAGGTACGGGAGGGAGAACATGCCGCTCTTCAAAAGCTGAAACTTGTTCTTCATGATTAGGAAATTGGCTTGGAGAGGAGATGGATCATATAAATCAACATGATAGGAAAATATTGGTTGATCTGTATGGTAAAATGGGTACCATACCTTATCTTAGGTTTTATATGAGACCAATTAGAAGACAAGTAACCACCCACTTTAGTAGTAAAATCCCTTGATAGACATAAGGCAAACAAAGGAGGTAAGTCGATGATTGACACATCTTGAGTTATAGTTAGGCTAGAACATGCATGGAGGGTTAACTCAAGATATTTGATGACTCCCATAGTGGTGACAATTGAGCCATCAAGTTTTAGGACTCCTTTGGACAAGGGGCTATACTTAGGACCTAAGCTATCATCAATTTTCTTAGGCATGAAAGAAGTACTAACACCTGAGTCAATCATACAATTGTGCATAAGGTGTTTACCTATGATCAAAGACATATAAAAGGGTGGGGTTTTACAAAATTCCTTACTTCTCCTTGGTTTGATAGATATTGGTAGCAGCACGGAAGTTGGGCGAGCTTCATGTAACATGTCGCCTTGCCGGGATGGAATGGCTAGAGCATCCCACATTGTGAAATTTATATTTGTCTTCTTCATATGGTTCACAATGTTGAATGGAAGGCCCATTTACTTGTGCATTTATGACACAACAACATATTTTCTTGATTGTTCAGACGCAGAGGTAGGGGTATTAGCTTGTGTAGAGGTTTGACCTACCAAAAGAGGGGCATACACTACTTCGGGAGAAGTGTTATGCGGGGCCTCACGTGCAGGAACTTGCGTGCCTTTATTTTTGGATTCCTTAGTTGCATCTCTTTTATTTTGATGATCAACCTATGTTGTGGGAATTGAAACTTGCATGCGAAATCGAGCATTCTCTTTGTATATTGTGTTGTTAGAAACTTGGGTGCGCGGTCTATTAGGACTTTGTAGCTTGATCAATTGCACAAAAGTATTCAGCACCGAAGAACATAAGGTTGGATTCTCTAGGGGCTTCTAGATTTTATTGATTCTTAGGCTCACTTGCACTTGTGGAAGGTTCAGAATTAGAAGTAGCATGAATCATGTAGGCTGTGCGCACGTAACACTAGTGCGGTGATATTGAATGTGAGACATGCTATAAGGAAGCATCATTCTAACTCTTGTGCCATGTTGTTTTGAACTAGAAAAGTGCCTGGATCTTGCTTTGGGCACTTTGGGAGAGCTGTCTAGGAGGGACCACTTGCAAGGGTAGATATGTGTTAGCATGTCATCTATCATTTTTTTAGTTCTACTCATATCTTTGGTTTACATATTGATTTTTCTAGGGCTGATTATTTTGACTATTCCCTTGATTAGAAATGTTCCTAAAGGTTTGTGCTTGCTATTTCTCTAAAGATATAAATTTATTAGACAAGTTTCTAATCAGGGCCTTCATTTCTTTATCTTCTTTATGCTGCGTGGGAGAGTATGACGTGGATGAAATAGGTTGAGTTCTCTGATCAGGAATGGGAGCAATAGAAGGTTGTGACGCTGAAGAAATCTCTAGGAATAAGAGCATGGGAGGTGTAAGAGCTAATTTTCCCACATGAATGAGACTATTTACTACCCTTATTGCAATGTTGTATGCAACAGGTAAGGTTCTACCACCCACGGATTAAATCATGACTGAGATGTCATTATTTAAGGCCCTACGATAATATAAGAAAGCATGCTGGGTTGTAGGCCTTACCACTTGAGGGATTCTATCCCAAGTCTTTTGAAACATGCTATTGAAATCAGTCATCTGTTCATTGGGTGCCTCTTTGTTAGATTCAGTCACTTTACCGGTGATAGGTGATTTGACTTGTCTTCAAAGTAATTGCATAGAGATTTTCCAAGCTCATCCTAGGCAATAATAGATGTAGGTCTCAAGCCATGGTACCATTGGAGTGCTTTCCCCTTGAAAGAGACTACAAATAGCTTGAATGCTACATCATCGTGTGTGATTTGATAGACAAAGAAAACATTTTCTACATCGTGTATGTGCTTAAAAAGGGTGATTTTGTTCTCAATAGTAAAGTATGGGATACTCTTGAGCGCAATTTGCTAGCATATCATATTAAGAGTTTAGAACAAGTGGGCTTCCACCAATGAAGTTGGAAAAATTCCTTGAAAGAGGAGGTGGTTGTAGTGCCATGGTAGGGCGTGTAGGTCTACTATGAGGAGGATTGGAATGCATGCAACGCGCTAGATATGGAGATGCACGCATAGGTGTTCTACTACATACTTTCCTCAGAGATAGTTGGAGGTACTTGATAGACACTTTTGTTGCTATGCTTTGTCTCATATGCACTCTTCTCATGAAAGGTGCTTAGGACTGCTAAAAATAGTAGATCTGGATGTTGGGAGTCACCAGATGTGTTGAAACAAGCCTCCAAAGGCTGGAAATCACTAAGTCACACACTAGAACTTAGTAATAATGAAATTTAAGCTTTTAATGTTGCTCCCATTGGGCATGCTAGAAACTGTGTTGGGGCTCAAACTTGCACTGTGTCTCAGATCTGAAAGAAATGAGTCATTGAGTCAACAATGGGACTGTCTCCAAGTTGTGGGACCTTGTGCGCTTGAGACAAACCTCTAGAGAAGGTCGGTTCCTCTACCTATTTCTACTGCTACTACTACTCCTAATGCTAAAAGGAAATATTAAGCTAAACATGTCAAGGGACCAGAGATAGAAGGAGAATGTGAAAATAGAAAACTAAACTAAGGGAGGTGATAACACCAAAAAGAAAGGGGGATGAACATGATCAGATTTGAGTGAAAATGAAGGAAAATGCATAGAGGAAGGCTAAACATGCATAACATAGACTAGAAAGCAGTTGTATTCATTTTTGTGAAACAAAATCAGAAAAGGAGATGCAAGGGACATGAGAAGGCACAAAAACACACAACATGAATGGGAAGCAAGAAATAAGAACATAAACAAGCTAAGGTAGAAGATAACCACAAAACAATGCTTCTATTACTTCCAGAAATGCACAGTCGATTACAATGGCGTCTAAGGCCGATATCCACATGTAAGGACTAGATCTAAAGGTCTAATTCAAAAAGCAAGGAAATGCCTATAAAAACTGAAATTATCCAACCCTTATCAATGAACAATGATCTTACATTTATTGAGGAATGAATGATAGGAGGGAAAATATGATTTAAAAATCAACCACCAATAGTCAGCAATGAATGCCTGCAAATCCACCTGCAAATATATCAAATGTGCTTCTCCATGTCTATTTGGCATGTAGGAGAAGGAAAGGGGTGAGATCTAAATCAAATCAAATGTGGTTGGAGCAATTATATCCTACATTAATGGCATGAGAGACATTTTCCATCTTCTCACCTACCCAATCCCACCAAAATTTGAACTTGAGTGATCTGGAGTGTAACCCACGTCATCAGTTATTTTTTCATAATCGCCACGTGTCACAACTTAGTTTACTACAAGGATTCGACACCTTATTGGCACACTTTGATAGGTTGCATGTAGTTCACTCAATGTCAAACAGTCCATGTGGCACAAGAACGCACACAAGAAAGCATGAAAGGCATACGACGAGGAAAAAAGCGTGAAGGAAGGAAGTAGAAAGAGGCACACAAAATAATGCGCATGGGAGGAATGGAAGGAACACCTTCTAGAGGAACACATGAAAGAGGTAAAATCATTATAAAATAATGTACGGCAGCAAGGAAGGGGCACGAGAAGAATGCCGGGGGCCGAGCTTATTTTGGTAAGCAAGTCTAGGGTGCACACGCGTAGGATGCATGAACTATTGGGAGGAATGAAATGCACCGAGAGTGGGTGCAGGGAAATGAAACAAAATAGAATAAAAGGAAGGAAAATATGGGAAGCCTAGGAAACGAGTATGTAAGGAGATGTGCCAAGAGGATAATTGAAGTGTGCACAACCTGCAATGTAGAACCTCGAGCGAATGGAAACACAAGTTGTCTAAATAACTAGGGGAGTTATTTGGATAATAATAACCTTGTGCACAATATTAATGTAAATTCAATGTGAGATTAGAGGGGTAGAAATAAAAATGGTGATAATTTAAATTGGGCCAAGTCCAAATCCTAACCCTAGTGCTTGCTTGAGTAATTGCAAGATAACAAGTGATGCAAGACACAATCATTGATAATTGATGTCATATAGGGAATGGAAATATAAACAAAAGAAATATTTTATTTGTCAATTGAGGTTTGCTATTTTGGTTTTAATTTTTTATGTTGTCAATTTCTTTTGTTGCATCACATTTAATTTTATAAATAAGACGAAGACATGGATGAAAAGCTAGAAATAAAAATATCGGAATTAAAACTCTGCATGTCATGCTCCTATTGCACTAATAAAATTATTCCTAACCAAAGTATATCCACTACATTTGCTTGACTGTATTGTATCGATCTTGCTCCATGTCCTGGGAAAGGCCTCATCATTCCTATGATGTAACTTGCCACAAAGCTCGCCCCTAATGGAATATTTATTACATTTGTGATTGGTAAGTCATACCAAAAATCTATTAAGATGGTTTACAAAATAATAAAACCACAACCAATCCTGAGTAGAAAAATAAAAACTTACAGGCTAAACCCAAAGAAATAGAGCTAAAAAATTTAAAGGTTTTTTTACATATTTCTAAAACTTTTGTGGTTGATTAAGCTTGAAAATTCAAGGTTTTTGATTGTACGACATTAAATTTGTTGAGATAATTACTTGTGTAAGTAAAATTACAGTAATTAATATGTTGTACATTGAGTTACATTCATTTAATTATCGGACCAGGGGAACATATATTTGAAATATCTTGTTGGTGTTGTATGCACAATTACAATTGATCTAGGAGGTTGGAAGGAAATGATTGTCACATAACAATGTTAAAAGTAAAATAAAACTCAAACTTGAAAATGAACTATTGCCAAAATCTATTATTGAAACAAAGGTGTTGATTCAAAGAAAACATTGTTCCTAAGGAAATATGCATGAAATGAAATAATGGAGGGGATGTCGCACACCTCAAGTGGGGCCTGACTTGGGTGATAATCCCTTCCTAAATCTGTTACTAAAAACTAAATAGCATAACTCATATTTATTTATTGATTTGCATGAAACATTACATATAGGAAAAAATATTAGAGTAATATATTTTCTCGATTGTAAATATGACTCTAACTTCTTACTACATTTTCCCTTCCTTTACAAGGCACCAACCCTTTCCTTTATATCTTATCATTTACAACATGTTAGAAGAAGAAGAATACAACAAGGATTCTTCAACAAAACAAGTGAGATATTCAACACATGTTTAAAACACACAACAAGTTTTCAATTAATAATTAGTTCATGTTCAACTAATAATCAGTTATTCACTAGTTCCTAATCAATGACCAAATCAAAGATTGATTTGTTTCTCGATTCCCATGTTTCGTTATAACTCCTTCTCCCATAAAACATAAGGACTTGTTGTCTCCCAAAAACTACTCATTTTCCAAGTTAAATTCAAAATTTTGAGCTCTCGACCTCCTAAAGTATTTGAGCCAAGTTGAAAGTTTGAAGAGATATTGAAATCCATGCCCTAGAGTTGTTTCAAATCCCCAATCTGTTCGTTTTGATATATTTTCCATTTTCTTGTCTGGACGTGTGAAAATATTATTGTTTTCCTCATTTGAATGAAATTATCAATCTTTCTATTCCCTTGGATCATCAAACCTTGTATTGTTTTCAATTCCTCGACTCGCAAAAGAAATTTGAAAATCGAGCGTGAAATGGTGGAGTTTTCTTCTTCTTTGCATTTTTTCCATAGTCGGGAACGATGGGCATTTTCTTCCCCATCAAATTTTGGCCCCATCATCCATGGGTACGTGGACATACCTAATTGGAAGTGGTTCGGTGGAGAAATTTGAGATTTTGAGCCTCTTTGTAAAAAAGGTGAAAAGTTAAAAAGTGACATGTAGCCCGATCATGCTATAAGGGAGGAAGTCAAATATTAAGCTCACATCGAAGGTCAAAGTAGGGAGGCAGACTGTCAGGGAGATTTGAGATTTTGAGCTTCTTTGTAAAAAAGGTGAAAATTTAAAAGTGATCCGTGAATCCTTCGCTAATCAAGTGAAGCCATGTGTCATGACCATATCAAAAGTGGGTGAGCGGGCCAAAATGTTCCAAAATGCCATTTCTCTAAAAGGCACATAATGCAAAAGGCATCCTTTGCGCCCGTTCCAGTAAATTTCTCTCACATGTAAGACTCGATTTAAGGTTTCAAAGGCAAGATGAACGGTTCAAATTCAAAGTTACAAAACAAGTGCAATGATTGCGTTATGAAAAGTCTGGTTTTATTCCATTGGCATTTCTTTACAAATCAAGAATCCGAACGGACGTGAAAGATTGAAAAGAAATTTTAAACCGATTCTTGGTAGCAAAGAAGAAGTTGAAACCATTTCTTGGAGAATATTTAATGGCTTCTTCACGCCATTGTAAGGAATTGGTGATTGATCTTGTAAATTCAAGAGTATATTGTACTTTGAGAGAACAAAGGATATAGCCATTTTCTTCAATTTCCCCCTTTCTCAATTTCCTCCATTTCTCCAATATGTATAACTTTTGTTTAAGCATCAATACAAGAAGAAGGATTTTTAAGCCTCTTTGATGAGGAGATTTTAGAAACTTTGAGTTTGCAATCTTATCTCATCTTGTTGCCATTTGTAGAGTTATTTCTTCTCATGAATGCATGCATTGAAATTTCTAACTAGTGTGTGCAGGAATATGATTTTCTACCAAACATTAGTTCTCCTACCCTTATTCTCACTCCCTTTCCTACTTTCGGACAAATTATTCTCTAACAAGAGATTGCTAGCTTTGCGCGAGGGTTAGTGGAGTGCCTCTGTTGGATCCCTGATCGAAAGGCCACCGAGATAAATTCACATTTTATCATGCATGTATATATGACAAATTGCACTTTGACTAAGTAGAGGGACTTAGATTCCTAGAGTGTTGGTAAGGAATTCCCAAATTTGTCCACCCAATAAATTTCTTTGCCAACAGACTTAAGTGACATCACTTCGTGTTTCAAAATATCTTCATAAATGATCCAAAAATGGATCAGAAATGCCCAATTCTATGTAATCTCTATATTTGATACTTTCTCTACATGTTCTCAACTTATTATGTCTTCAAAAGATGGTATAGTCGATCAGGGGTGATCTGGACACCTCCAAATGATGTTCCGAGCCATTGATGTTCTATTTTGGAGATTTTTCATTGTGATCAATACGTTGCCGCCTTGGGTGGTTACGTAACCACCGGTCTACATCAAGTGGCGGTTATGTGCGATATGGTTCTAGAATTCAGGATCTCAACAATTACAAATGTTTGAGCTTCCTAATTGATTCATTTCACCTCTCCACACATCCATAAGATGAGAAACTATAAATACAAGCTTTTAGAAGGATTCCAGCAAGTGATTTTGGGTGAATTCCATTGTGAGAAAAGTTGGAGAAGTTGAATTCTTTCTTGTTTGTTCATTTGAGTAGATTTCTTCATTTTTTGAGAGATTGTGAGAAAGTAGATACAATTAGAAGGAGTGTTCATCCTTCTTGAAGGCCAATTATTGGCAGTAAGTTTTATTATTGGAGAATTACATAGTGAAGGGGAGAAAATTCGCTCACCCACTTGGAGTTTTTCCCACATTGGGTTTCTCCAGGATAAATCTTATCTCCTTTTGTCTCTCTTTTCTCAATTTTCAGTACAATTGTGTGTTGTTATTGCACATTAACTTGGTTAACAAAGAACTCACATACTTCATTCATTTTTCATGAGCATAGTGATCTGTTTATTATTAAAACTAAGCAGTTTATGGATTAGATTGATATCAAAGAAATTAATATTTTAGTCTTTGTGTGGTTAACTTGTGTTGAGATTGCAGTTAGATGCCCCTTACTTGAAAGGGAAAAGAAAGTGGTGAAGGTAGCCTTATTCCTTTTGAAGCAAATATTTCTACAAGAAAGTGGAAGCAAGGAATTCAAGAGATGAATTGAAGAGAAGATGTAAATGATAGTGGTGAAGAACATTTCTATTAATTGGAAGCTAATGTGGCAAGTATGTCTAAATATGTGGGAAGTATTTCCTTTTCCATCGGGAAATTGGATTCCATCATGGGACTACTCATGGAAAAACTTGGTGTTCCAAATGAGACACTAGAAGATCATGAAGAAGAGGTTCGTGAAGAATAATCTTCCCATGCCATTACCACACCTCCTTCATTTAAAGAAAATTCCAAAATATAAATTCATCCTTATGATGGAGACGTGAATGTTGAGAAGTTAGACCATTGGCTAGATCAATTGGAGGTATATTTTAATTTGCATCATATTAATAAAAGTTAACATATTTCTTTTACTTGGTTAAAATTAACCAAAAATTCTTTAACTTGGGTTTAAAGTTAAGTTCATATGTTGGTTGTTAAGAATATTTCTCTAATTACTAAGTGGGATGTTTTTAAGAAGCTAATAAAAAAGAAGTTATATCTTATTTTTTATGAGGAGGAGAGGTCCATGTATTGGCGGTGTCTCGGGTAGAAACAAGGCCATACTATACAAGAGTATACCAGTGAGTTTTGGAATAAAGCTATTTATATGGGAAAAGATGTAGCAGATGGAACCTGTTGATGAAGTATATTGGTGGACTCCATATCCACTTAAGGAGATTCATTCTCTTGGCCAAGCCAACAAATGTAGATGAAACTTGTACTCAAGCTCACTACTTAGAGATGGAAAATAAAAATAGTTTATCTACCTATCGGCATGCTTCAAACAAACAAAGTGACACCAAACATAAGGATAAATTAAAAGGAAAGGGTAAGAAAAATGCTACTTCTATTTCTAAAAAGAATATTAAAAGTCATTGTAGGAATTATGATGTTGACACTCATTCCAAGGAAAAATGTTGGAATCTCCACCTAGAATTACATCCCTTAAAAAAAAAGAAGAATAAGAAGAAGGTCATGGAAACCCTCCAAGGAGAGAAATTATTTTGCAGCAAAGAGGTGGATGAGACTATGTTATGTGCCTCCATCCATAGAGAGGCATGTTTGATTAATAACAATGTTGTTCAAGAAAATGAACTAACAAAACTTTTTCATTTAAAAATTCAAGTGAAGAAAACTAAGGTGGATGCTCTTTTTGATACATGTTCTCAAGCTAATTTGATTAGTAAAGAGTTAGTGGATAGGTTGAAGTTGGAAACTTACAATCACCCAAGTCCATATTCTTTGGGTTGGGTAAAGAAAGGTGTAGACATCAAGGTTACTAAGTAGTGTAAGATCACTTTTGGTATTGAAAAAAGTTTATTGATGAAGTTATTGTGGATGTTGTTCCCCTTGATGTGTGTGGTGTAGTTTTTGGCAGCCCATATTTGTATATCAGGGATGCTATCTTCGTGAGGAGATCCAACCAATACCGCTTGGTGAAGGATGGTAAGAGCTATGTCATTTCAGCCTATTTAAGAGATTCGAATATATCTTTGGTAAGTGCTAGTGAAGCCTGAAATCTCATTAATGCTAGTGGTAAATTTAGTTGAGGGATATGCCAGATGATGATATTGTTACCTCTAAAACCACTTGTAGCATGTTTTATAATAAAGAGTAGACATAAATAACAAATTTGGTTCATCAATTTAGAGAGGTATTTTAGGAACATACATGGTTTCCCCAGGTGAGGAAAATTGAGCACGAGATCCACTTACTACTTGATAGTCCACTTTCAAACTTGGGATTATACATGCAATCTTTGAAAGATTTCAATGAGGTAAAACAATAGTTATGAGTCTTTGATTAAACAAGGTATAATCCATCCTAGCACTTCTCCATGTGGTTCTCCTATTGTTTTAGTACCTAAGAAAGATGGTTCATGGAGAATGTGTGTTGATTATAGAGCTTTAAATAAAATAACCATTAAGAATAGGTACCCTCTTCCTTGCATTGATGATTTATTAGATCAATTACAATATGCTAAATATTTTACTAAGCTTGATTTGAAGTCTGGATATCATCAAGTGTGGATTAAGGAAGAGGGCATCTGGAAAATAACGTTCAAGACCAAGAAAGGGTTATATGAATGGTTGGTATTACCATTTGGGCTATGTAATGCCCCATCTACCTTCATGAGATTGATGAATGAGGTAATGAGTTTGTCTATTGATTCCTTTGTTATTGTTTACTTGGATGAAATTTTGGTTATTACCAGAACTTTTGAAGAGAATATTGATCATTTGTGTCAAGTTTTGCAAGTTCTTAAGGAGAACTGACTTGTGTTGAATGAAAATAAGTGTGAGTTTTCACAACAGTCACTTATATTTTTGGGACATGTGGTTGGAGATGCAGAGTTAAGGATTAATTAAGCTAAGATAGAAGCCATTTAGAATTGTCCTACGCCATTGTTGGAAAGAGAATTTGTCAGGGAAAAATTGGTGGGTTTCTTACCAACGCTCTAGGAATATAAGTCCCTCTACTTAACCGGTGCAACTTCCATATATGCATGCGTGAGTAAAAGGTGGATTTTCTTGGTGGCCTTGTGGCTAGGGATCTAATAGGGGCACTCTACTGACCCTGCAGAAAAATCTTGTAGATACGTGCAAGGGAGGAATTTTCTAGGAGAGCGGGAAAGGGAGTGAGAATGTTAGACAAGAGAAACTAATGTTGCAAGTAGAAAATCAAAGACTTGCATACACCAGTTAGAAGTTTCATCACATGCACTAAAATTAAGAAGAAACAAATATGCATAACAACAATAAGACCAAATAGAATTTAATGAGCACAAAGTATCAATAAACCCCTTAGTCAAAAAAGGATGGAAAATCCTTCTTGTATTGATGCTCAAGTAGAAATTGTACATAACATAATAATGGAAGACATTTTTAGAATAGGGAGAAATGGAAGAAATTTTGCTATCTCTTTGTTCTCTTCACAAGGATATCTCTCTCATGAATTCACAAAAACAACTCAAAAGTATAAGAAGATCTAAGAAGACCCTCAAATGAGGAGCTGTTACAATTTATAGAAGAGAAGGAAACTATTCATCTTCCAAGTGACTTTTCAAATACCATATTTTGACTTTAGATTGTTCATATTCCAATTAAATATTTAAGTCCCTTTTATAAAAATAAGGTGACTTAAAGTTTACATTATGTTTCTAAAGTCACTTAAAGATATATCAAAAAGTGCAAACCCCAACACAAAATTATAACATTGAAGAGAGAGAGAGTGTTGGGTGAGAAGAGAAGAGAGAAAAGAGGAGGCGAGAAGAAGGAAGGAGGAAGAAGAATTATGCAGAAGAATGAGCTATTGCAAAGATATTTGATCTCACTCCATGACTCGGTCTCCATCTCGTGCTACTAAGAAGATCTTTTTCCCTCCAATTTCTTTACTAAAACAAATCACTACAGGTTCCAATTTGTCAACATGAGGAATGTGAACACAGGCTCGGTGGTCTCTGTCCATCCATTTGACACACTATTGATATCTTTGCACTTCCCAAACAATGATGGATGTTTCTCTGAGATAAGTGCAATTGCATCCCAAAGCTCTCAAAGTAACTCCATGGTATCCTTAGTGAAGGAAAATGGATTTCATACCTCTTTCTTGACATATTCCTCAAATGGACCAATCAACTCATTGACATTCATGTCTTCTCCCATTGCAGGTACTCCAAGTTTTTGGATTTGACGATTTATACTATCTAGCAGTTTGTACACTTGTTCCTCTTTTTCCTCTAGCTCAGTGATGGCCTGATTGATTTCTTCAAACCTGATTACCAAGGCCCTTGCCCATATGCATGAAAAGTATTTAAAAGGAGTGCTAAAAAAATTCTTGTTGATAAAATCTTGAGGGCATGTGTTTCTCATTTCATTCACTACTGGTCCTAGAGGCTCCCGTAGTCTCTTTCTTTCTCCAAGTCTTCCTTGAGTGCCCACATCATGTCTACTATTGCACACATGTATGCAAAAATCTTGATTTCCTCTTAGAGCATTGACCTTCCCTTTTATGAAATTAAATTGATCCATTCATTATTAGCCCACCCCTACATTGTGAACTCCTGTGTCCTCTTGATTTGAACCTTTTGATGGGTGAAAATTATTCAATGGGGATTTTCATGGCATTTGGATCAACTAGATGTTGCACATATGATGACAGAGTTCACACTTGTTCCTTTAGTTCATCAATATTCTTCTTATATTCCTTATTCCTTACCACTATGTGAGAAAAATATTTCGATACATGTGTAAATCCCCTTCATGAGTTATCAACCCCATATGGATCGTGCTCATCTCATAATCAGCCGGTGTCATCTCATCCACTGGCTTGATCACCTTCAGCCATGCTACCTCAATATAGTGATTTCCTATTTCCACACTATAGAACCGAGAAGCCATTTGTGCAAAATTTATTTTATTTCCTGTAGCCATGATACAATTGTTGATAGGTCGGGGTTGTCACTTGTTGAACAATGTGGGTGTCAGGGGGCAATTGTTTCTTACATCCAAGGACCATCTCATTGGACTTAGGTTTTGTGATAGGTGCATCAACCATTCCTTTCTCTAGAAGAGGAGGCACATCTTAGATAGGGGAGACATTGGTGTTAATAAGAGGTGAGGCCTCTTGTGGTAGTTTTTAAGACCAGTCTTAAATTACGTGCTCTCCCTCTTCTTGTGTTTCTACCATTGGATCTTATTCTTGCATTGTTGCAATCGATCCTTATTCGACCTAGCTTTCTTTGGTGACCTTATGTGAGAAGAAGTCTCCAATTATGTGAATATTCATTTAGAACTTGCTCTAGAATTCCTTGAACTTGAGTCAAGTTCCCGAATCTTGATGATGACATATTAGAGGCTTGGTTTTGACCTACGGGCATACCTCATGATTGGATGATCATGTTTCTCTTCCTCACAAACCAGTCCCTCATTCTCCTTCAAACCTTCTTAGTTTTCTCCTTCATATCCCCTAATTCATGAACGTATCAGTTGATTTAAGGTAATGGAGAAACCTTGACTTCCACGTACTTAGGATCATACATATTTGTCCCATCATCCTGTAAAATATCTTCATACCAAGAGAACTTGAATTTCTTCATTTCATCGATTTTCATCCTCAAACGATCCTTTTCCAAAGACTTCAAATTTATCAATGCAATTGGCTAGATAGTCCTTGATTTGTGGATCATGGTGCAATTTTGGAACATGGAAATAATTAGGATCATCTCGGATGTCGAAATTAGGCCTAGAAGTGTAGGAATGCAAAGTCAAATGAGTGAAGGAAACCTCTAGATGAGATGCATCATTTACATTCTTACATTTGAATACCCTGAGAGATATGGGAAATGAAATCAAATTCTTCTTCTTGCTCTTGAGTCTGTTGTTTACACCGTATGATCTCGCTTTTAGAGCTCAAATAGTAAAATTTGGTCACTAAGGTACTTGGGCAACCTTAGTGGATCTTGGTCAAAGCCGACAACTTGCAGGTAGGAGAAGGTTGAGAATTGGATGAAGTAAGAACCATATTTTTTATTAAGGATGCCACTTGTGGCGACATCCTGCCTCCAAATAACCCTCCAAGTCTCGGACCACATATATTGTGAATGCATCTTCATGTGAGTGAATCTTGTGCCTTTCCTCCATCACCAATCCCAAAAAGTGTCTCGAATGCAGGAAACTTGGTAGTAATGTTTTGCATGAGAGCTAATCCTTTGAACGATCTTGAGATAGTGAGAAGATAGACCAAGTAAGAAGTCATGTGGAACTTCTTTTTCATGGGAACCTGAAGCAATTGTAGATGCAGATTATCACTGATTATCTGTCCCTAGTCAATTATTTTCTTTCCTTCAGTCACTATCAAAATGAAAAGGCCCATCCACTCCTGGAAGTCTCTCGTGTTCACTTCTCCCATCACCCTATTGAGGAGGGTGATTGCATATAGATATCCCTTGTGAAAATCACATCTCGAAGTGTCTTGGGAAGCCTTGAATGATTTATCCCTATCTTCATGCATGATCCTCTTGAGTTGTGGAGCTCAATTACTCCAGCTTAGCATGCAATGGAAACTTATTGGAAAATACGATGGCGACATTGGTCAAGCAAGGAAGGAACTGGTAGTGGTTAGGGCTAATCAACATCGGTTACTTGTGTGAGGATGTTTTAATTAACTCTATAGAATAAGATCTATTTTTACCATTAAAGTATTTCTATTTATTTTAATTGCATGGCTAATTGCCCTAAGTCTATAAATGAATATATAAGCATAAAAGATAGAGTTTAGAAGTAAGAAAGAAGATGATCAATAAGAATTAGAAATACATTACAAAAAGTTTGTGAGAGAGAGAATTCTTGGTGATGAAGCAAAAATCTTGAGGGAAAGAAAGTACTGAACATATGAGAGGTGTGGAAGATTGTAAATCTTCATTGTATATCTTGTTAAAGCTTTGGATAATAGATTGGCTTGTTTCTTGGTGGACGTATCCCACACTTTGGGTGAACCATGTTAAATCTGGTGTTGATTTATGTCTCTTGTTTTGTATATTTCTTCTAGTAGAATATCCACTTTTATTTGCATGTATGCTTAGATTTGATATATTATCTGTACAACTAGTGTGCTAACCCCAACAATTGGTATCAGAGCTTTGTTTGAGGGTTTTGTGTGTTGATAGATTTACTCATAGAGGGTTTTCTAATTGAGTGGGAGCTACAACAATGGCATAAGATAATAAATACAAGGTAGAGAAATTTTATAGCTGAAATTATCAATTATGGAAGATGTAGATTGAGGATTATCTATATAAAAGAGATTTGTATTTACCGTTGGATGAGAAGTCTAGACCTACGAAGATGACTGATGAAGAATGGAAGATTCTTGACAGAAAGGCTTTGGGATCTATAAGATTGAGCTTGACAGCATTCATGGCTTCCAATATTATAGAAGTGGCTTCTATGGTAGAGTTAATGAAATATATTGCTAATTTATATGAAAAACCTAGTGCTTCAAATAAATTTTATTTGATGAAGAAATTATTTAGTTCTAAAATGCATTACGGTGAATTTGCTTCTAGTCATTTGAATGATTTCCAATCTATTGTAAACCAGTTAAAATCAGTTTCTATACCATTTTATGATGAAGTAAAAGAACTTTTATTCTTATGTTCTTTGCCTAATAGTTGGGACAACTTGGTAATGGCTATTAGTAAAACAACATCTGCTAATAATATTTTGAAGTTTGATGATGTGGTTAGTATAAACTTGAATGAAGAAAGTTGTAGGAAGAGTACAGAGGAATCATCATCTGGAAATGCTTTGAATGTAGAAAGTAGGGCAGAAGAAGGAGAGATCCAAGAGTAAGAGTAATGGGAAATCAAAGTCAAGGGATAACATATCTAAATCCAGAAGTAAGGGAATTACTTGTTGGAAATGTGGAAAGAAAGGACATGCAAAGAAAGATTGTTGGTCAAAGGACAAAGAGAACCAACAACCAGATAAAGGTAAAGAAGAAAATCTTGCTTTGTATTAGAGGTAATGTAAGATGATATTATTCTTTCTTTAGATAGTAGAATTGAATCATGGGTTTTAGATTCAAGAGCTTCTTTCCATGCAACCCCTAATAAGGGTTAATTCATAAATTATGTCTAGGAAAATTTTGGGCATGTTTATTTGGGTGATGATGAACCTTGCGGTATAGATGCATGGTAAAGGAGAATTTCATCTAAAATTGTAGAATGGAAATACATGTGTAACACCCTTGACTGTTGTTATTTTCCTCCTTTGCATTCAAGTGTTGATATGTGATTTTCCATATAAGGATATGTTCTTCTGATTATTGGAAATCATGCTTGATATGGATAAGTCTTTTTTGCTTTTAAGATCCTTTGAATGAACTAGAATGACTTCTTTGAATCCATTTTTCACTTCTGGTAGGTGATTTGCAATCTGGTTTAAGAGTTGTAAACTTGTTTCTTTATCCAACTCATCCTTGGATTAATTTCAGTGATCCAAGGGATGTTTTAAATCTGCTCCATTGAACGAATGGTAAAATTGACATTCCAAGAGTTAAGATACATGTTGGACTGAAATTTGTTGTTGTAATTTCTTTAATTTTTGTGTGAATGTACTTCCATTTAGTAGGTTGTTTGGCTTGGGTCCTTGAAGATCGACCATGACAGGTCATTGTTGATAAAAATGGGCATGCAGCCATTCACAACATAGAGAGAGAACCAGGGTCCTATATAGGATTAACCTACGAGATCCTAATACTACAAGGTATTATTGTAACCTAACCTAGTGTTTTAAACTATGGTACTTTGAATTATGTACCTCTATGGAAATTATCTAACCTAATTGTTAAGGCCATGGTGGGGGTTAGTTGTTAGTGTTATATCCTAAGGTATAAATTTAAATTCTACCTAAGATCTAACCTAAGCAATCTAACCTATCCTAAACTAATGGATATGAATTGGGACTTAAGGGGGTCGCATGCATAGTGGCGATGGTTCCTAAGGAATTTATGATGATGTTGATAAGGTTTATTAATGCATACAGACTGCCAACTTTGGCAGGGGTTAGTTGGTTTGGCGGAGGCTTAGGTGGCAGTATCACTAAAAATGGAAATACATGTTATTTTTGATTTGATGATCGCCAGAATTGGTAGCGGTGGCAAGGAAGATTAGGCGGGAGATATGGAGTAAATGAAATTAATTGTTTTTGGCTATTGAGCCCAAACGCCTAGGTAGGCATGCCAATGATTTTTGTTGGGTTGTTTCATTTTGCATGTTCTCCAATTTTCTTTCTACATGCACTTTGGTTTTTCGAACCAATAGTTTAAACTGCACTTCATGGCTATTTTGGAGGTTTCAAATCTATTTTCGTTTCGTGGAGTGTATAAGAAGCATTGTGGAAGAAGTATCTGGTTGTTTGATCTTTCGTGGAGAAGAGGAGAAGAAGCGAGTTCGGCTAGAGGTCTTCTTCGATTTTACAATGACACTATCAGGCATGATAGGCTCTAACTATTAAAATATCTTGCTTTCCTCTAAGTGTTTTCATTAAAAAAATTTTCTCTAATGATTTTTGTGCATTTCATGCTTTATCTGGTAAATAGATTGATGGGTTTTGTAAAACTTGCATTTTGGGTTTCAAATCTGTGTTATACATGATTCTGTTGAAAGCTTATGTTGTATTGTCTTTTGCACAAAGGAACTATGCATACGTGAACAAAGTTGGTAACTCTGTTTAGCTTCTTCGGTTGTTGGAAATTGTTGTTTGGTTTCAACTTCTTTTATGGCCTATAATTGTTACTGAGATCTACCTGTGTTTGTTGAGTTTAGTGTTTGCGAACTTGTTGTGTTTTGTGAACACGAACTGGTAAGGAACTCCAGTTCTTATGGATACTTGCAAACAAGTTTGAGCTATTTGTTGGAATCTTGTTAAATGGACTGAATTAACCCATATATGGCTTGTTGTTTTGTATCTCACCTTTAAGAAAATTTGACTATTATAAAGTTTGCATGCACTGGAAAAACCGTATATGACTTGGTTTTTGTATTTCAACTTGCGAAAACTGTGGCTGTTGTTGAAAACTGCATCTAACTTAGAACTTGTGTTTGTTATCTTGGATAAGTTAGACTATTGTTGGAAGCCTCATATGGCATGGTGCTTGTGAATTCTTGTTCTTATGACCATATTAAATTTTTTTGGAGGTTCTTTATGAACCCAGTTTTTAAGTCATCTAGTCTAAGCTCTGTCAAGCATCTTACATCCCATTTGAGTTGGGAAACCTTGCGTTTGAAAGGATGTTAACTAAAAATGGAAACTCTTTTCTTATTCGGAACTTTTTATAAGTAAATTCTTGTATTTGACCTAGCATTACGGTCTTTGGTGTAATTATGAATTTGTGATTGAGATATCGAGAGGCATCACTGCATAAAAACAATTCGTTACTTGGTGTTTTTATTTCAAATGGTAACCTGAATGATGTGTTGGTTCAGATTTTATAGTCTTTGATTATTTTATAAACTAAGGAGGGAACATGTTGTTAACCAAACTTGGTTATAAGCATTTGAATGATCCTGATCCTTTGAGGGAGTTTATGCTTTACATTGTGCATGAATTTCATTTTGAGTCTTAGACAATATGTATTTTATATATATATATGATGTTTTGATCTTGTCATTTGTTAGGAAACCTAATCTGTAGTTCTTATATTGATGTGTTGACATACTATTGAGATAGTTCTGCCTTGCCTGAACTATTGGAAAGTTTGGAGTGTTAGCATCTACTCAGATTTCTTGCCTCATGTTGGGTCCAATAAATGAATGTTAAGACTTGAAAGATAAATTGCGATTCAAAATTGATTGCGGTCTATGTTTGAACTTCACTTGTTTTATTATCGAGTTTAAAAAGAGGAAATTAATGGTAAGGATTGATGGAACGCCACTATTTGATGGTAAAATGTTCTAAGAAGGAAAAATGTTAGTATGTTTTCTTCAGGCTATTCTAGTCCAATAAAAGATTGTTAAGTCTTTAACAGATACACTGTGAAACTTTACTTGTCCTTGGACTGTGTATGAGCTTCATTGTTACAATGTTCCTAATGGAAAGTAGAATTCATGCATTATAATGTGAAGATTTAGAAGGGAAGGTAGCATTTAGTTTTCTCTTTCCTTGAAGTTGATCTTGTTCTCTTTCTTTGGAACTCTTGCATGAACTTAAACTATATGTATGAGAGGAGGTAAAACTGTTTAATTAAGTTGAAAGAAATGATTATAGATTGGGATCATATTCTGTTAGGACTCCTTTTCTAATGCAGTTGGGTTAAGTTCATTGGTTGGAACCTCCTGATTTTTATTCTTATTGGAAAAGGGAATCAGTGTTTATTAGTCTTTTTATACTTGTCATTTGACTAAAATGAAGTAGAAAGAGATTGAAGATAGGTTGGAAAAAATAAATTGCAAACTTGTTGTTGATTGTTAATCCATCATTCCTTCTTGGATTTCTTTCATTGGATCTGTTTTGATGAATACCTTAAAATGTTGAATTTTAAAGTAGAGGACCTTTAAAGGAACAATTTAAATCATGATATACACCTATTTTTACCTTGTTGATGTTATGTACTTTGGCATAATGGGTATGGTTTCTCTCCTTCTTTACTTGAAAGTTAGATGAAACATCCAAGAGGGAATATGCTATAAACACTCCTGTATCTTATAGTAAAGATAAGTGTTGTATTATATTTGGTAGGATTGGAAACAATGATATGTTATGATTTGTGGTTTGGTAAAGATAATTGATAGGATCAATTATACTTTAATTTGTAAGACATATTTTATAGATTATATTTTGTTCTTCTTTTTGTTAATCCTGGTTTAGTATTGCTCTTCTTTTATTGATATTACTTATGCTTAGGGAGTATGAAATACTAGTTGTTCATTAAAGCAAGGTTGTTTTTATTGGAACAATTAGTGGAATGCACTTCATTTTAAGGCTTAGTGCTTATCATGCTCAATTCATTGAACTGACCTGTGCTAGCAATTTTTGTAGATGGACTTCGTAAGTGATAAAAGAAGACAAAACTTATATGATGCATTGGCTGATCTAAGTTGATTCTTGTGAAGAATTTTGATCTATTCTTAAGTTGTATTGAAAAAGAAAAGTTATTCTCTTTTGAATGAAGGCTGTTGTCATGTAGTATGTATGAAATACATAATTTGTAAATGTATAAGTTTTGAAAATGAAATGTAAAATGAGGATTTACTTGCATGGAGTATGTAAATTATCTTGTACTTTTGTAAAAGAAATGGAATCCTATCTTGTTGATATTCTTCATGTTATTTATATGTTTCAATGAGTGTTCTTGGATAAGTAGGAAAAAGGGAATTAGAGTAATTCCCTAATTGTGATGCAACTTATTAAGTTGCAGAATTTCAATGAACTTATCTAAACAACTCATAATATTGAGGTAATGTGTAATGAACTTTCAATGGCAATTATGAAATTTGTAAGGGACATAAAGGGTGTGTTAAACCCTAGAACTTAACCACGAAGAGGAAGAATCTTCCTCTCTTATAAAAAAGTAAGCAAAAAGGAAGATATGAATATAATCATTAGACTTCATTTAATTTAGTCTAAATAAGATACAACCTAGGTGGTTGTTACACTTCCTTGAGTGGTTAAGTCACATTAAATGGAACTTAAGAGGTTACTTTCCTTTCTTCTTTGTAGTTTCTTGTTGACCCAAAATTAACGAACATCGAAAGAAATCTTAAGTTAAGGAAGTTCTGCAAGGGTTAATGGAACTTGATTTGGAAAATAACTTAGGGAGAGTTGGATTAGAGTCTGGGCAGGGTTGCTGAAATCTACCTTTAAGAATCCAAATTAATTTAACTTTAATAATCTCTTAGGGGTATGTATATCTCAACGAGGCTGTTATGTAGGATGCTGGCACACACCGACTGCAGGGCTATACCTTCGAGAAGATTAGGATCTTCTTGAGGATACATCACGGTAGTCGGTGTGTGGCAACACCCTTTGCATTGATCGTCTAGATCTATACACTTTTGGACTTGAACTTAGTTTCTATTCAGGATTGGGAAGTAGCGTAGTTACGATACGAAGTAGCCCTCTAGGAATCAGGGTACCTTGGCACACGGGGTTGACTTAGGTTGACCCAGTTGCCAATCTATCCTAAGTCTTTATGAGCTCCTTCCTATCATGACCTACATTGTTAACAAGAACTAGGGTTAAACCTTGGGCGAGAGGATTGACGGAAGTCAGTAAAGGAAATTCTAGATAACAATAGAGTGGGGGTGAAGGACGTATTCTGGATTGATGAGTATGTTGTCAAGGAATAAGTAATACAAACAGTATGTTAGAATCTTTGGCCAAAGTATCGCAAGTTGCTTGATTGCGTTGTCCTATGTCGCCTAGTCTAATGATCGAGATGCAGATTAATATTGGTAACAATTATTCGATTAGGTTCCTTAGAAAGATCACTCAATACCTGAATAGGGTAAGAAAACCAAGTATATGTAGTATACAAAAAAGTATTCAATACTTAGTGTTAAACATGAATAGATCGGTAGTTTATCAAGTCATGAAATGAATAGATTGGTAGTTTATCAAGTCATTATAACTGCATATGGTTATTTGTTATAACAATGGTTGTTTTGGAATGTGTGTTCTAAATTATGTATTTAGAACAGGGAACATTACTCAAAATTTTTTCCCCTTATTTCTAAAGTCTTAAAATAAGAATGTTACATCTTGGTATCGAGTGAAGGTTGCCTTAGACCTATTGTGTCCATAATTTGATAAAAATTGAATTTTCTTGTAATAGAAAATGGTTAGGACAAGAGGAAACGTTGCGAACAATGCTCCACCTGAGGAAGGAGCAGCAATAACCCAAAAATTTGATGAGATCCTTGCTGCCCTGTTGGACACAAGAGATTGTTTGACTGTGCTCGAGCAACAAGTAGTGGGTAATGAGGAGGAAGAATAAGTTAGTAATAACAATCAGCCACCTCTTGAAGACAACCCCAACATGGGTGTTGATAATAACAATGTTAATGTGCCTATCCAAACTGTAAAACAAAAAGGCTAGGTTGGCTGCTGAACTCACTAATGATATAAAAAGATAAGTCCACCTAAGTTTGATGGCACCACATTAGGTGATGGAGCCGAGAATTGGCTCAGTGAGATGGAGAAGTACTTTGCAATAAGGAACTTCTCGGAAGAGACCAAAGCTATTTGGGGAGCATATCATAGTGTTCCCATGAAGCATCTTCATGGTGGGACAACCAAAAGGATGAGCTAAACATTAATGAAACTAACATCACCTGGATCAATTTAAAGGTTATTTTATGCAATGATGGCTGCCACAACTTTATTATGATAAAAAAATAACTAAATTTCAGAACTTAGCTCAAGGGAAGTTAATCAGTAATCGAGTATTGGGAACGGTTTACAAAACTACTCAAGTATGTACCTTAGTATCAAACTGATGAGAAGTTCAGGATACGTAAATTCATCATGGGATTGAATCCCATTATTGGGGGAGAGGTAGATGTTCACAGCCCAACCACTATGGAATGAATTGTTGAAAAATCCATAAGGCAGGAATAGAAATTAAAGGCTATTTATGCTCACAAAGAAGAAGTATGGAAGAAAGTTCCAAACTCTTCTTCACTTCCATCGCACCTAAGAAAGGACCATGGAAAAAGTTGGGTAACAAAAATAAGTTTCCAACTGATATTAATAAGAAAATAGCAATGAATAAGACTGCTGGTAATACACGGAAATTTTTTTCCAGGAATAATAATAACGGGCGAAAACCCTATGGAGGTCAAAATGATAACTATAAGGTTGGAAATAATTCTGAGCACAAAAAGGGATTGGTAGGAGGCTGTTATAACTGTGGCAAAGATCATTATGTGAATCAATGTCCCTTGAAGAAGGATGATTGAAATTAGCAACACATGATTGAAATATCCGTTATAGGATATTACTATAAAATATGTAAAAGATAGACAAAACACAACCGAATAGAAATCTGGTTTTTTGCAGAAAATTACAGCTAGGGTAGTGAACAGTAAAATATGAATAACTCCCCAAATATCAAGTCAAATCACTTGAAAATTTAAAGAGAACTAGATAATAATATAAAGAACACAAGGGAAATATTTTTGGAATTTTTCAGTCAATATAACGCTGCCAGAAATTTACAGCGTGCCTAAAATAACTGGAAAACTTCTAAAATTCATATCTTCTCGATTACAAGTGCAAAAATTATGAAACTTGGGAAATAACATATATAAATATAGAAGATGACTTTCCAACCTTTAGATCTGAAAACAACCAACTAGAAACCCTAGAAATTAGGTTGCAATCTCCCAAACAAGTCACCCTCTTTGGTAGATGACCAAAACCCTTGTGAAAATCTCTGTAGATGATGCCAAACCCTTCCTTTATTGCTGCCATAGGTCTGATCCGAAATCCAGCTGAAAATCTCCACCAAAACTCACCAAAAACCCTCAAAACCCTATCTCTAAAAACCTTGAAAATATCTCTATAAAATAGCCCTGAAATCAGCTCCAAATGACAAGCTAGGGTAGATCTCTCACTACCGAAGAATGCCTTACTAGCTAGGGATGAATCTCTCACCACCGAAGCTAGGGTTCCCGTGGGATCTTACTCCACAAGATAAATAGTTGCAAACAACACAAACAGACATGAAAGAAATATAAGTGTATGCATTAGTGAATATCCTTTCACCCCTCTTCTCCTTTTATAACCTTTTCCTTGCCAAGGAAACCCTAAAACCCCCAAGTCACACTTTCCTAGAGAGGGCCCAATTAATAAAGTAACTTAAAGTTAATTTTTCCACCTTCAAGGTGCCTTGGCCCAAAAAGGTGACCCCAACGTAAAATTAGAACATCGGAGTTAAGTGGCCTCTCCCAACGATAAAACATAACATCTAGTCCTTCAAAGCATTTTATAACCCTCACAATGGAAAATAATAACAAGCGGACCAAATATTCATACCCAATAGCTCATAGTGTATGTAACCCCTTGGGCATGACTAGGGTTAGGACTCACACTGGTCCTCAGGCCTTGGACATGGGGAAGGGGACATTACAGTCCTCCCTTCCCAAAATTTGCTTGTTCCCAAGAAAATGCAAACTAGGATGTCTTTGTAGAATATGTTCTCCTTCCCAAGTAGCATCCTCAAGAGGCAAACCCTCCATTGTACCAAATATTTTGTAATATCTCTGCTTCTGAGCTTCCTCTGTCTGACCTCAATAATAGAGTCTGGTTCTAAAACCAGCTTCCCCTCCTCATCCAATGGTGGCAACTCTGTAGAAGGTACAATGTGCTGTCCTAGGGCCTTCTTAAGGCATGACACATGGAAGACATTATGTATCTTACTGTGCTCTAGAAGATCCAACTCATATGCAACCGCACCCACTCGCCGGACTACCCTGTATGGACCATAAAACCGTGGTTTCAGCTTTTCTGCCCCCTTTTGCTTGAGTGATGACTGTCTGTACGGCTGCAGACGTAAGAACACCAAGTCTCCTGCCTCGAAGGACCTCTCTATCCTGTGCCGATCCGCATAAACCTTCTGCTGATTCTGCGCCTTCTGGAGGTTCTCCTTAAGAGCTCGCAGGATATCTTGGTTCTCCTATAACCAATCCCGAGCTTTAGGAGCTCGACTATCTGATAATACCAAATCAACAAATGACATGGCATCGTATCCATACAAAGCTCTGAAAGGAGTCATGTCGATACTCATATGATATGTGGTATTGTAGCAATACTCACCCATATGCAACCATTTGATCCATGCCTGCTGATGTCCGGTCACATAACTCCGCAAATAGCCCTCTATCCATTTGTTGACAATCTCTGTTTTCCCATCAGTTTGAGGGTGGTAGCTCATGCTAGGAGTCAACTCAGTATCCTGGAAAGTATGAAAATATCCTACCAAAAGGTGCTCATGAAGATCTTATCCCTGTCACTGATAATATTTTTAGGCAACCCATGTAGCCTAAAAATCCCTGTATAAAATACCTGAGCCACGTCAGCTGCCTCATGCTTCTTAGGTAGAGAAAAGAAGTGTGCATACTTGGTCAATCGATCAACTACCACATAAATGCAATTGTGCCCATGCACCATAGGGAGTCCTGTGATGAAGTCCATCGATATGCTCTCCCACTTCTGCTCAGGGATGGGAAGAGGCTGAAGTAACCCTGCAGGAAAAGAATGCTCCGATTTGGTTTGCTGGCAAACCATACACTCTCTGACATGATTAAGGACATCGTCCTTCATCCCCTTCCAAGTGAATCTCTCCCTGATGTACCTGTATGTTTTGAAATATCTGGGGTGTCCAGCTAGTGGTGTGTCATGTACGGCACGAAGGATCTTGTCCTTCATCTTAGACCCCGGTACAAGGAAAATCCGATCCTTGTAGAAAATGAGATCATCTACCACCCTGTATCGGTCATCTTTGATAATACCATCCATGATCTCGCATGCAAACTGATTCTTGGAGTACTCAACAAGTATGTGAGCCTTCCAATCTGCTGAAATTTCAGACATAGAACTCAACATAGTAGTAAGGTAAGGCCTCCTAGATAAAGCATCAGCAACAACATTATTCTTACCTCTAGTGTATTCTATGTCAAAGTCATACATTTGTACCTTTTCACCCATCTTTGCTGGTGGTCATTGAGATCCTTCTACGCCAAAAATAACCTAAAACTATTGTGATCTCAGTACGTACCACGAACCTTTGCCGCCTACAAGGTCTTATGTCTCGAATTTGGCCAAAGCATGCATGATGGCCAACATCTCTTATCGTAAATCGAGTACCCCTCTCCACTTTGGGCTCAATTTCAATCTCATAAGCAATGGGATGCCTATCCTACATAAGCACCACTCTAACCCCCTCACCTGATGCATCACACTCTAGAACAAATGGCCGAGAAAAATCTGGTAATGCAAGGACGGGGCATGAACTCATCACCTCCTTGAGATGATCAAAAATCTGTTGTGCCACTTCTGACCAAGCGAAAGCTCCCTTCTTGGTCAAATCTGTCAGTGGGGCAGTCAACCATGAGAAATTCTTCATGAACCTCCTATAATAGGTGCACAGTCCCAAGAATCCCCTCAAATGTGTCAATGTCCTGGTGGAGGCCAATCCAAAATTGCCTGTATCTTCTCTCTGTCCACCTTTACTCCCCCTCCACCAATCACATATCCCAAATATAACAACTCTGTCATGCCAAACTCACATTTAGAAGCTTTTGCATATAGCAAATTAGCTTCTAATATTCCCAATATCTTGTCAAGGTGGCGGATATGGCTCTCCCAAGTCCTGCTTTGTAGACCAATATATCATCAAAGAAGACCAATACAAACTTCCACAAATGGCGGTTGAACACGTGGTTCATGCAAGACTGGAATGTAGCTGGTGCATTAGATAGTCTGAATGGCATCACTAGAAACTCAAAATGTCCATAATGGCATCTGAAAGCGGTCTTATGCACATCCTGCTCCCTAACCTTGATCTGGTGATATCCAGATCGTAAATCTATTTTAGAAAAATAGATTTCCCCATGTAGCTCATCTAGTAGCTCATCAATACGCGGCACTGGATATTTGTTCTTGATTGTCCTCTTATTCAATGCCCGATAGTCGATGCACATCCGCATGGTCCCATCCTTCTTTTCACCAACACCACCGAGGAAGCAAAAGGACTAGAACTCGGCCTAATGTGTCCCATGTCAATAAGCTCATGGATGGTCCTCTCAATCTCATCCTTAAACCGTTTGGGGTGACGGTAAGGAGTAGTAACTACTGGTCTAGTGTCCTCAAGCTCAATCACATGCTCAAATCCCCTATCTGGAGGTACACCTGGTGGTATGTCACTAAAAACTGTACTGTGCTTATCCAATAGCCCCTGTATATCCACATGATACTCTGGCTGTCCATCCTCTGATTTCTTGGTAGAAACCAAGCACTGTACTGCCCAATCAACCCCATTGTGTCTGTGAATCCTCTCGATCCTCTTTGCTGAAACAACCCTGGGTGCATCTGAAGATAAACCCCTCAAGGTTACATTCTTCCCCTCGGACTTGAACTTGAGTTCCATCGTCTGAAAGTTAGTCCGAAATTCTCCAAGAGAATGGAGCCACTGTACACCGAGCACAAGGTTGGTCTCTCCAATACCAACCACATAGAAGTCATCGGTGACTGTATGGTTACCCATGGTGATACTCAACTGCGGAACTCGCTGCATGCATCTCATGGACTCACCATTGGCTACCACTACATTGAAACCCTCAAAGTCTTCTGCCTGTAATCCCCGCTTCTCTACCAAAGATGCATCAATGAAATTGTGGGTCGCCCCACTATCAATGAGTACTACTACTCTCTGACCCTGTAATATTCCCCTAACTCTGAATGCCTTGTACCTCGGGGTACTCGACAAAGTAGCAATAGTCTCATGGGGAAAAGTCTCCTCCTCCTGTTCAACCCCTGCACTATCCAATGCCTCCTCATCTTCATCCTCTAACTCTTGAGCGTACCGCTCCTCCTCGTTCTCGCTCTCCTCGAAGACCTCTATGAATTGGGCCTTCCTTTTCCTCTACAATCATGTCCTGGAACCCATGGTGTGCGGCAATCGAAACATAGTTTCTTTCACCTCAACTCCTCCCTGTCCTCTCTCAATACAAATGGTCTCCTTGTGGTATCCTGCCTAGGTGGGGGCCCTTTGGCTGTGAACCATTAGCTCTCGAAGGAAATACCTTAGGCTGAATTCAAGGGGGAAACCTTGATTTTGGAGTGGAAAACTCCAAATCACGTGCTCACCTAATCACCTCATGGAGGGAGGAAGGCTCAAATGCCTTCACAAATCCTGCTAAAGCGTCAGTCAATCCTACCATGAAGAGTGAAGTCAACCTCATCTCTGAAACATCAGATACCATCACTGATAACCTCTGAAAATTTGCAATGTACTGATCTAGAGAACCTGTCTACCTCAAATGGGTCAATTCTCTGAAGTGCCTATCTGGGTCCCTCCTGTCGAACTTGCTCATCAATCTCTGTGTAAAATCTGCATACGTAGTGATATGCATGTGCCCCTGTGTGATCAATCCATGATGCCACCAGTCATGGGCATCTCCCTCAAGGTGTAGGATAGCAAACTTAATTGCATCTTCTTCGCGCATGAGATTCAAGTTGAAGTAAGTCTTCAACTTATGAATCCAAGACTAGGCGGTACACTTCTTAGAGCCATCGAAGTGCGGAATAGAGATTTGTCCCAATCTCCTCTAAAACTCAGTACCTATGTCTGGTAATCTCTCCTGGGCCTGCTACCAATCTTCATTTTGCAATACTCCTGAAATGGCATGTTGTCCTGGAAACCCTCACTCAATGTCCAAGATTTCTCCCAAAGAAGATTCATCATCCACAACATTTGTGGGTCTGTCATGTCTGACGAAACTTCCGGATCCTTCAAGAAAGAAGGCTCGTGGAGTCCCAAAGGCTTGGTAGATGCATGAGGGGACCCTTGTCCCGAATGTCCACTCTCACCTCTATTACCATGCTGTCCCATATTGCTGGCTTCTCCTTTCTCCGCATGAGCCTCAATCCTACCTTATGCTAACCTCTTAGTAAGCTGGCTCAAATAGAGGTTGGTAGTCTCCTGCTGCTTCACCATGTTGGTGAATAGTTGTTTCATCAGATCTACTCCCATCTCTTCACCGCCTCTCGTGTTTGTCTCCCATATTTCAACCCCAATAGGCTGGGAGGAAAAAAGCTCGATACCACTAAAATATCCCTTATAGGATATCACTGTAAAATATGCAAAAGATAGACAAAACACAACCGAACAGAAATCTGTTTTTTTGCAGAAAATTACAGCTAGGGCAGCGAACAGTAAAATATGAATAACTCCCAAAATATCTCGCTCAAATCACTTGAAAATTTAAAGAGAACTAGATAATAATATAAAAAACACAAGGAAATATTTTTGGAATTTTTCAATCAATATAACACTGCCAGAAAATTACAGCGTGCCTAAAACAGCTGGAAAACTTCTAAAATTCATATCTTCCCGATTACAAGTGCAAAAATTATGAAACTTGGGAAATAACATATATAAATATAGAAGATGACTTTCCAACCTTCAGATCTGAAAACGGCCAACTGGAAACCCTAGAAATTAGGGCTGCAATCTCCCAAACAAGTCGCCCTCTTTGGTAGATGACCAAAACCCTTGTGAAAATCTCTGTAGATGATGCCAAACCCTTCCTTTATTGCTGCCGTAGGTCTGATCCGAAATCCAGCTGAAAATCTCCACCAAAACTCACCAAAACCCTCAAAACCCTATCTCTGAAAACCCTGAAAATATCTCTGTAAAACAGCCCTGAAATCAGCTCCAAATGACAAGCTAGGGTAGATCTCTCACTACCGAAGAATGCCCTGCTAGCTAGGGATGGATCTCTCACCACCGAAGCTAGGGTTCCCGTGGGATCTTACTCCACAAGCTAAATAGTTGCAAACAACAGTTGCACATGAAAGAAATATAAGTGTATGCATGAGTGAATATCCTTTCACCCCTCTTCTCCTTTTATAACCTTTTCCTTGCCAAGGAAACCCTAAAACCCCCAAGTCACACTTTCCTAGAGAGGGCCCAATTAATAAAGTAACTTAAAGTTACTTTTTCCCCCTTTAAGGCACCTTGGCCCAAAAAGGTGACCCCAACGCAAAATTAGAACATTAGGAGTTAAGTGGCCCCTCCCAATGATAAAACATAACATCTAGTCCCTTCAAAAGCACTTTATAACCCTGTCAATGGAAAATAATAACAACTGGACTAGATATTCATACCCAATAGCTCATAGTGTCCGTAACCCCTTGGGCATGACTAGGGTTAGGACTCGCACTAGTCCTTAGGCCTTGGATGCGGGGAAGGGGACATTACAAAGATACATGCTGCAAAGTAGTCAAGAGCAAGTTGAAAAACAAGTTACACCTATACAAGTTCTTGGTAAGTTATTCGCCTACCAGTAACTATTATTTTTGATACAGAGCTCTGAATGTTTTATTTCTAGTAAACTTGCTTCAAAACTTAAAAGAAAAGTGGAAAAATGGATAAATTATGGACTCGTACATTATGGTAATAATTTGTTCATACAATTAGTATGTGTCTTTTCAGAGCAGCAGTCCTTGACTTACCTAGCTTTTCCACGTGTTGATCTCTACGTAGCACCTTTGGGATCTTATGATATAGTCACATGTGTAAATTGGTTAGTAGAGCATAAAGAAAAGGTAGACTATTTTGAAAAACATATTAGTTGTTTAGATGATCCAGTAGAAAATAGTAGAGATTCAGGGTGTAAAACGAGAAATTTCGTTAGGAAATTGTCAACATGCAACTTAAAAAGGCCAAAAATAAGGGCCGTACCTTATATGCAATAAAAATTTCTGAATATGTGGAAGAAAACAATGATTTCATGGAACATTATCCGATGTTACTGTAACTCACTCGTGACATGTTTCTGGAAGAATTACTAGGATTACCACCCAAAAGGAGTTTGAGTTCACAATTGAAATCAAACCAGGTACTGCATCAACATATTTCTAAATCACCTTATCGAATGACTACCACAGAGACTTTAGTAGAGCTTAAGGCTCGATTAGAAGAAATTTTGTCTAAGGGTTTGATTAGACCAAGTGTTTCACCTTGGGAGCATCGGTGATCTTTGTTAAAAAGAAGGATGGAACACTCAGATTGTGCATTGACTACAAGATGTTAAACAAAGCAACAATCAAGAATAGATACCCACTTCCTAGAATTGATGACCTATTTGATCAAATGCGTGGAGCAATGGTTTATTCTAAGATAGACACCTTCGATCTGGATATCATCAATTACGAATTAAGGATGAGGAAATTCATAAAACTACTTTTAGGACAAGGTATGGACATTATGAATTCACGGTTTTACCCTTTGATTAATGAATGCACTGAACTTTTATGAAGTTAATGAATAATATCTTTCAAGAATACTTGGACAAGTTTGTGCTTGCATTATTGGATGACATTCTCATATATTCTAAAAGTGTGGAGGAGCATCATGAACACTTGAAAATAGTTTTGGAAATTTTGAGAAAGAGATGGTTATATGGTAAGTTGTCCAAATGTTCTTTCTATGACACTGAAGTTCACTATTTGGGTCATGTTATAAGTAAAGATGGGATTGTTGTAGATCCTTCTAAAATTGTAGCTATAATTGAGTGGCCTACACCAAAGAATGTACATGAAGTTAGAAGCTTCATGGGCCTTGCAGGTTATTATAGAAAATTTGTTAAGGATTTTTCTAAGGTGGCTGCACCAATAACTTCATTGTAAAAAAGGATAAGAAATTTGTTTGGGATGATAAATGTGAATCTACTTTTAAAAATTTGAAAAGTTAGTTGACTTCAACACCTATTTTAGTGATGCACATCCTAATGGAGACTTCACGGTTGTAACAGATGCATCTGGGGAGGGTCTTGGAGGTATTTTGTTACAAAATGATCATGTCATAGCTTATGAAAGTAGAAAACTTAAGTTACATGAGTTGAATTATGCTCCACATGATTTAGAGCTTGCTGTCATAGTTCATGCACTTCAAGTTTGGAGGCATTATCTGCTTGGTAAACTATTTGAAATGAAAATCGATCATCTTGGACTGAAGTACATTTTCACTTAGCCAAATCTGAATGCAAGACATTGAAGGTGGTTAGAGTTTTTGTCTCAATATGATTTTGACATAAGTTACATTAAAGGAAAAGAAAATAGAGTGGTTGATGCTCTAAGTCGTAGGAAGCACATTTCTGCTCTTATAACACTAAGAACTTAGTTTAAGGATGAAGTAAAAAGTGTTATGGAATCTGACTCTTACTTTTAGCAAGTAAAAATAGCGCTTGCTGCAGATCCGAAGGATGAAAAGTATAAAGGTTTTCACTTTGATAATGAGGGAATCTTACGATATGAAAACAAAGTATACATACCCTTACCTAATGATTTGAGAAAGAAATTTTTGACAGAATTTCACAATTCACCTTTTTCTAGAAACCCTGGCATTACAAAAATGCTTGTTGATATAAAACAACAATATTTTTGGAAATGAATGAAAAAAAGGATGCAATAGATTTTGTGACTCATTATCTGGAATGTCAACGGGTAAAAGTGGAACATATGTATCCAACTAGTTTATCAGATCCTCATAACATACCATAGTACAAATGTCGTAATAAGCATGGATTTTATACAAGGATTTCCTATGTCAAGAACTAAACATGATGTTATTTTGGCAGTAGTTGAAAAACTAGTGAAAGTAGCTCATTTTATTACTAGAAATATAAAGGATGATTCTCTGTTTGGCTAAAAGATTTGTACACAAAATTTTTAGATTACATGGAGTACTGAATTAATCATATCTAATAGAGACCTTAGAATGACGTCAAGGTTTTGGCAAATGCTTAACGTAACTCTTGGCACTAAATTGAATTTCAGTTCTGCGTATCATCCGGAAATGGATGGATAGACTGAAAGAGTAAATAAGGTTTTGGAGGATATGTTACAGATGTATTGTATGGATCAGCAGTATAAGTGGGAGGAGTACCTTCCATTAGTTGAATTTACATACAATAATACATATCATGCTTCTCTTAAGATGGCACCTTTCGAGGCGCTTTACGGAAGGAAATGTAGAACCCCTATTAGTTGGGATAACATTGAGGATAGAGAGGTAATTGGACCTAAAATCCTTACGGAAATGGAACAACAAGTTAAAATGATTCGTGAACACTTGAAAGAAGTAGCAGATAGGCAAAAGAGTTATGCTGACTTAAAGCGGGTTGACAAGAAATTTAAACTTGAGAAAAGGTTTTTCTTCAGGTTAAACCGAAAAGAGTTCCATAAGTTTTGGCAAGGTTGCCAAGTTATCACCACGTTATGTGGGACCTTTTGAAATACTTGAAGTAATCAATCATGTAGCTTATCGTTTAGCACTACCACCTGCTTTTTCACAAATGCATGATGTTTTCCATATTTATTTGCTTAAGAAATACATTTTAGATTTATCACATGTTAAATTGGAATTCCTTGTAGGTCCAAGACCCAAGAATAATCATGGTTAAACCCATTCGAGTGCTCGAAACTTGCCAGTTGCATTTAAGAAATCGAGAGATAAGTCAATGTAAGGTCCAGTGGGACCAATTTAACAAGGAGAGTGTAACTTGGGAAAGTCTAGAGAATATGAAAACTACTTTTCTATATCTACTTGAACAGAATTGAATATGTTGACTGATAAATTTTTATGAATTTATCCTTTATGACATTAAGTAAGCTAGTTTTGGGCAAATATTTAGTTGATTTGAATAAAAGTTATTTAATACTGATTTCTGGAACTATAAGGTTTTGAAATATTTGGCTTAGGAGTAGAGAAGTGAATGAATTAACTATCCTTGATGTAAATTGTTAAAAGAGATAATCATCGGGACAATGATTATTTTTAGGAGGGAAGCATGTAACACCCTTGACTATTGTTATTTTCCTCCTTTACATTCAAGTGTTGATATGTGATTTTCCGTATAAGGATATGTTCTTCTGATTATTGGAAATCATACTTGATATGGATAAGTCTTTCTACTCTTAAGATCCTTTGATTGAACTAGAATGAATTCTATGAATCCATTTTTCACTTCTAGTAGGTGATTTGCAATCTAGTTTAAGAGTGTAAACTTTTCTCTTTATCCGACTCATCCTTGGATCAATTTCAGTGATCCAAGGGATGTTTTAAATCTGCTCCATTGAACGAATGGTAAAATTGACATTCCAAGAGTTAAAATACATGTTGGACTGAACTTTGTTGTTGCAAGTTCTTTAATTTTTGTGTGAACGTTTCCATTCAAAGAGGTTGTTTGGCTTGGGTCCTCAAGATCGACCATGACAGGTCATTGCTGATAAAAATGGGCATGCAACCTATTCACAACATAAGAGAGAGAACCAGGGTCCTATATAGGATTAACCTACGGGATCCTAATACTACAAGGTATTATTATAACCTAACCTAGTGTTTTAAACTATGGTACTTTGAATTATGTACCTCTATGGAAATTATCTAACCTAATTGTTAAGGCCATGGTGGGGGTTAGTTGTTAGTGTTATATCCTAAGGTATAAATTTAAATTCTACCTAAGATCTAACCTAAGAAATCTAACCTATCCTAAACTAATGGATATGAATTGGGACTTAAGGGGGTCACATGCATAGTGGCGACGGTTCCTAAGGCATTTATGATGATGTTGATAAGGTTTATTAATGCATACAGATTGCCAGCTTTGGCAGGGGTTAGTTCGTTGGTGGAGGCTTAGGTGGCAATATCACTAAAAATGGAAATACATGTTATTTTTGATTTGATGATCGCCAGAATTGGCAAGTGGTGGCAAGGAAGATTGGGTGGGAGATATGGAGTAAATGAAATTAATTGTTTTTGGCTATTGAGCCCAAACCGCCTAGGTAGGCATGCCAGGGATTTTTGTTGGGTTGTTTCATTTTGCATGTTCTCCGATTTTCTTTCTACATGCACTCTGGTTTTTTGAACCAACAGTTTAAACTGCACTTCATGGCTATTTTGGAGGTTTAAAATCTATTTTCATTTCATGGAGTGTATAAGAAGCATTGTGGAAGAAGTATCTAGTTGTTTGATCTTTCATGGAGAAGAGGAGAAGAAGCGAGTTCGGCTAGAGGTCTTCTTTGATTTTAAAATGACACTATTGTTAGGATTAATATTATTGTTTAACATTATTAATCATTATTATTTGTTAGGTTTGTTATTATATTTGTTTATATGTGAAGTTGTTAATAAACAACTCACGTGAATAGGAGTTTGGTGAGAGATTTAAGGAGAGTATGTTATGAGTGGTTATAGGAGAGGTTATAGCTACCTCCTATCTTTTAGGAAAGCTATTTCCTATATAAATGGCTGTGTGTAATATGAAAATAAATGGAATATATTAAGTATTATTATGTGTATTTATTGTATGAACTGGTGCTGTGCTTACATCTGGTATCAGAGCGATCTCTGGTTTTGGCCTGTGATGGGAAAGTAAATTGTTTTGGGCACATATTATTCTTCATTTCCCCACGTGATGAGAGTTCTCATGTATTCATTGAACGCAACTCGTAACAATTGTTAAATAGATCGTTCCTTTCGCCTAAATATCATCTCAGACCGAATTGATTGATATACACCTATACGCCATCCTTCTATGATCGCACCACCCAACCTCATTGACGTCCTCTGCCTGCATTAGTTTTGGTACCTAGTTTGTGCATTACTAAAGCTTCGTCATTGTTATTCATTATGCACCGAGCTCAATAGATATCAGTTGGCAAAGTATGGCTTAAAAATAAGGATCCGTAGCACTTAAATCTCGAAGACATCTGCGCGCCAAAATCCTAAAATTATGTTCTTATCTCATGAAACTGAAATTACATGCACGCATCCGTTCTGCCATCAATACAATGTGGAGATATACTGGTTCGTGCTAAGCCGAGTTTCTTTCAATGGTCAGGAAATATTGTAAGTCTTATTTAGGTTTTGTCATAATGGTCTATAAGAGTCAAAAGTTTGATTAATATTTATTTTTGTTTTAGTTGGTCTATTAGTTTTGTGTTAAGATATAGTATTCTTTTAATTCAAAGTCTTTAGGTTTTATTATGTTATCCGTAGCCTTTAGGATAACAGTCTTAATATTGTTTGTATACGTGGTTAGTTACTTTTTAAATTGTCTAACAATGTCTAATGTTCAAATGTAATATTGTGTATGTAGTTGAAACACAAATGTCATTGTAGGTCTACATATTGTTTTTAGAGTCATTTTATATGTTTATCAAAATAAAAAGTAATTGTGGTCAAGTCAAGTCAAAAGTCAAAATTTTTTTTTTTCGGAAAAATTTCATTGTCATTTCAGTGTCTAGGTGAATAATAGGTTGTATTTTTTTACAATGGAAATGCCATTGGAAAAATTCAATGGTCTCAATTTTCACACATGGAAAGTCAAGATCCAGATGCAGTTGATGAACAAAAATCTTTGGAGGATAGTGGATGGAAAAGAACCAGCACCTTCGAATCCACCAAATTGGCAGAATGGGAAATACGGGATGATAAAGCCAAAGCCATTATTGGCCTTGCCCTCTCAGATTCTGAATTACATTATGTTGATCTAGATAAAAACTCGAAGGACATCTGGGATAATTTGAGCAAATTATTTGGTTCAAAAGCAGTCAATGCAAAGTTTTCCCTAAAACTTCAGTTGTTCAAGCTCAAAATGAGTGATGGAGATACAATGTCTAGTCACATCAACAATTTACGATCTCTTTTGAGACAACTTGCAGAAGTAAAAGCTCCAGTGGATGACGAGGATGCAAAAGCTATTCTGCTGAATAGTTTACCACCGAAATACAGTAATGTTGTTTTCACTCTTGGTCAGATGCCTTCCAACTCATTGGAAGATATGATATCGCTCTTCATCCTTCTGAAGAAAAAGGACTAAAGAAGATATAGAAGAAGAAACGGCAATGTATGTGAAAATGAATACAAAAGTTCTTTAAAAAGAGGACTTAGAATGCTTTTATTGCAAGAAAAAAGGACATATGTCTAAATTTTGCACGACTCGAGCCAAAGATCTTCTCAGTGGAAAATTGAAGCCACATGAAGCAAATATAGTTGTAGAAGAATCTTTTGAATCAGAAGATGAACGAGTGACTGATGAACCTGATTATAATTCTGAAGACTACTTGTTTTGAGTTCAGATAATCGGAGGATGGAGGAAAATGGAGGTTGGAGGTCATTCAGCGACCTCTCGTCAGTCGCCAATGATGGGGCCACACAGATGGTTTGGTGACATGTGTGCAGTGTGGTTTCTATTTTCAGTTCAGTTTCAGTGTTCTTGTTTGCAGTGTGATGGTTTGCTGAATAAACCCTTTTCTGATTTTTCGCGAGTCATGTTTTCTGTAATACTCACTTTTGGGAGCAGGAGAAGATTTCAAGGTAGATTCAAGGGATGGTTATCCAGCTAGTGTGAAGCTTGTGGATCTTGGAGATTCATAATTTGGGCGCCCAGGGAGGAAGGGAAAGTCCCACAGGAACCCAAAGAGGAAGGGAGCATTCCTACATAATTCGGCTCGACACTACGCCTTTACGAGGGTAAAGAGATAATCTATGGAGTCTGTGCACTGTCTAAGAAGTGCTTTCAGAGGTGGTTTAATTTCTTGAATATTGTTCTTCGCCATGTTCACATTAAGGGGTGAAGATTAGTGAATAATAATGTTCACACTAAGGGGGTGAATGTTAGGATTAATATTATTGTTTAACATTATTAATCATTATTATTTGTTAGGTTTGTTATTATATTTGTTTATATGTGAAGTTGTTAATAAACAACTCACGTGAATAGGAGTTTGGCGAGAGATTTAAGGAGAGGATGTTACGAGTGGTTATAGGAGAGGTTATAGCTACCTCCTATATTTTAGGAAAGATATTTCCTATATAAATGGTTGTGTGTAATATGAAAGATTAATGGAATATATTAAGTATTATTATGTGTATTTATTGTATGAGCTGAACTGTCTTGTTTACATCCAGTAACAGAGCGATCTCTCGTTTTGTCTGTGATGGGAAAGTAAATTGTCTTGCAGGGGTGCATATTATTCTTCATTTCCCACGTGATGAGAGTTCTCATGTATTCATTGGAACGCAACTCGTAACAATTGTTAAATAGATCGTTCCTTTACGCCTAAATATCATCTCTATTTGAATTGATTGATATACACCTATACGCCATCCTTCTATGATCGCACCACCCAACCTCATTGACGTCCTCTCACTGCTGCATTAGTTTTGGTACCACGATGCGTACTTAAAGCTTCGTCATTGTTATTCATTATGCATCGAGCTCAATAGATATCGTTCGGTAGTATGGCTTAAAAATAAGGATCCGTGAGTTTGAATCTCGGAAGACATCTCATTGCGCCAAAATCCTAAAATTATGTTCTTATCTCATGAAATCTGAAATTACATGCACGCATCCGTTCGCTATCAATACAATGTGGAGATATACTTTGGTTTGCTAAGTAGGAAGCTTTCTTCATGGTGGTGGAAATATTGTAAGTCTTATTTAGGTTTTGTGTCATAATGGTCTATAAGAGTCAAAAGTTTGATTAATATTTATTTTTTGTTTTAGTTGGTCTATTAGTTTTGTGTTAAGATATAGTATTCTTTTAATTCAAAGTCTTTAGGTTTTATTATTGTATCCGTAGCCTTTAGGATAATAGTCTTAATATTGTTTGTATACGTGGTTAGTTACTTTTAAATTGTCTAACAATGTCTAATGTTCAAATGTAATATTGTGTATGTAGTTGAAACACAAATGTCATTGTAGGTCTACATATTGTTTTTAGAGTCATTTTATATGTTTATCAAAATAAAAAGTAATTGTGGTCAAGTCAAGTCAAAAGTCAAAATTTTTTTGGAAAAATTTCATTGTCATTTTGTGTCTAGGTGAATAATAGGTTGTATTTTTTTACAATGGAAATACCATTGGAAAAATTCAATGGTCTCAATTTTCACACATGGAAAGTCAAGATCCAGATGCAGTTGATGAACAAAAATCTCTGGAGGATAGTAGATGGAAAAGAACCAACACCTTCAGATCCAACCAAATTGGCAAAATGGGAAATAAGGGATGATAAAGCCAAAGCCATTATTGGCCTTGCCCTCTCGATTCTCAATTACATTATGTTGATCTAGATAAAAACTCAAGGACATCCGGGATAATCGAGCAAATTATTTGGTTCAAAAAGCCGCTAATGCAAAGTTTTCCCTAAAACTTCAGCTGTTCAAGCTGAAAATGAGTGATGGAGATACAATGTCTAGTCACATCAACAATTTACGATCTCTTTTGAGACAACTTGTAGAAGTAAAAGCTCCAGTGGATGACGAGGATGCAAAAGCTATTCTCACTGCTGAATAGTTTACCACCGAAATACAATGTTGTTTTCACTCTTGGTCGATTCCTTCCAACTCATTGGAAGATATGATATCGCTCTTCGTACAAAGAAAAAGGACTAAAGAAGATATAGAAGAAGAAACGGCAATGTATGTGAAAAATAAATACAAAAAGTTCTTTAAAAAAGAGGACTTAGAATGCTTTTATTGCAAGAAAAAAGGACATATGTCTAAATTTTGCACGACTCGAGCCAAAGATCTTCTCAGTGGAAAATTGAAGCCACATGAAGCAAATATAGTTGTAGAAGAATCTTTTGAATCAGAAGATGAACGAGTGACTGATGAACCTGATTATAATTCTGAAGATTACTTGTTTTGAGTTTAGATAATCGGAGGATGGAGGAAAATGGAGGTTGGAGGTCATTCAGCGACCTCTCACATCATAATGATGGGGCCACACACCGATGGTTTGGTGACATGTGTGCAGTGTGGTTTCTATTTTTAGTTCATTTACGTGTTCCTGTTTGAAGTGTGGTGGTTTGTTGAATAAACCCTTTTCGATTTTTTTGAGCGAGTCATGTTTTCGTAGAATACTCACTTTTGGGAGCAAGAGAAGATTTCAAGGTAGATTCAAGGATGGTTATCCAGCTAGTGTGAAGCTTGTGGATCTTGGAGATTCAGAATTTGGGCGCCCAGAGAGGAAGGGAAAGTCCCACAGGAACCCAAAGAGGAAGGGAGCATTCCTACATAATTCGGCTCGACACTACGCCTTTACGAGGTAAAGAGATAATCTATGGAGTCTGCACTGTCTAAGAAGTGCTTTCAGGAGGTGGTTTAATTTCTTCGAATATTGTTCTTCGCCATGTTCACATTAAGGGGGTGAAGATTAGTGATTAATAATGTTCACACTAAGGGGGTGAATGTTAGGATTAATATTATTGTTTAACATTATTAATCATTATTATTTGTTAGGTTTGTTATTATATTTGTTTATATGTGAAGTTGTTAATAAAAAACTCAGGTGAATAGGAGTTTGGCGAGAGATTTAAGGAGAGGATGTTATGAGAGATTTAAGGAGAGGTTATAGCTACCTCCTCTATCTTTTAGGAAAGCTATTTCCTATATAAATGGCATGTGTGTAATATGAAAATAAATGGAATATATTAAGTATTATTATGTGTATTTATTGTATGAAGTCTTTGTGTTACATCTGGCAGTGAGAGCGATCTCTCGGTTTTGTCTGTGATGGGAAAGTAAATTGTTTGCAGGGGTGCATATTATTCTTCATTTCCCCACGTGATGAGAGTTCTCATGTATTCATTGGAACGCAACTCAGAACAATTGTTAAATAGATCGTTCCTTTCGCCTAAATATCATCTGCACTGAATTGATTGATATACACCTATACGCCATCCTTCTATGATCGCACCACCCAACCTCATTGACGTCCTCTGCCTGCATTAGTTTTGGTACCCGGTATGCGTACTTAAAGCTTCCATCATTGTTATTCATTATGCACCGAGCTCAATAGATATCAGTTCGGTAGTATGGCTTAAAAATAAGGATCCGTAGCTTTGAATCTCGAGAAGACATCTCGCGCCAAAATCCTAAAATTATGTTCTTATCTCATGAAACTGAAATTACATGCACGCATCCGTTCTGCTATCAATCAATGTGGAGATATCTTGGTTCGTATCTAAGCTTCGAGTTTCTTTCATGGTACAGTGGAAATATTGTAAGTCTTATTTAGGTTTTGTCATAATGGTCATAAGAGTCAAAAGTTTGATTAATATTTATTTTTGTTTTAGTTGGTCTATTAGTTTTGTGTTAAGATATAGTATTCTTTTAATTCAAAGTCTTTAGGTTTTATTATTGTATCCGTAGCCTTTAGGATAATAGTCTTAATATTGTTTGTATACGTGGTTAGTTACTTTTTAAATTGTCTAACAATGTCTAATGTTCAAATGTAATATTGTGTATGTAGTTGAAACACAAATGTCATTGTAGGTCTACATATTGTTTTTTAGAGTCATTTTATATGTTTATCAAAATAAAAGTAATTGTGGTCAAGTCAAGTCAAAAGTCAAAATTTTTTTGAAAAAATTTCATTGTCATTTTGTGTCTAGGTGAATAATAGGTTGTATTTTTTTACAATGGAAATGCCATTGGAAAAATTCAATGGTCTCAATTTTCACACATGGAAAGTCAAGATCCGGATGCGATTGATGAACAAAAATCTTTGGAGGATAGTGGATGGAAAAGAACCAAAAGACCTTCGTGATCCGACCAAATTGGCAAAATGGGAAATACGGGATGATAAAGCCAAAGCCATTATTGGCCTTGCCTCTCGGTTCTCGAATTACATTATGTTGATCTAGATAAAAACTCAAGGACATCCGGGATAATGTCGAGCAAATTATTTGGTTCAAAAGCAAGTCAATGCAAAGTTTTCCTAAAACTTCACTGCTTTGAAGCTGAAAATGAGTGATGGAGATACAATGTCTAGTCACATCAACAATTTACGATCTCTTTTGAGACAACTTGCAGAAGTAAAAGCTCCAGTGGATGACGAGGATGCAAAAGCTATTCTGCAGAATAGTTTACCACCGAAATACAGTAATGTTGTTTTCACTCTTGGTCAGATGCCTTCCAACTCATTGGAAGATATGATATCGACTCTTAAATCTCGAAGAAAAAGGACTAAAGAAGATATAGAAGAAGAAACGACAATGTATGTGAAAAATAAATACAAAAAGTTCTTTAAAAAAGAGGACTTAGAATGCTTTTATTGCAAGAAAAAAGGACATATGTCTAAATTTTGCACGACTCGAGCCAAGGATCTTCTCAGTGGAAAATTGAAGCCACATGAAGCAAATATAGTTGTAGAAGAATCTTCTGAATCAGAAGATGAACGAGTGACTGATGAACCTGATTATAATTCTGAAGACTACTTGTTTTGAGTTTAGATAATCGGAGGATGGAGGAAAATGGAGGTTGGAGGTCATTCAGCGACCTCTCGTCAGTCGCCAATGATGGGGCCACACAGATGGTTTGGTGACATGTGTGCAGTGTGGTTTCTATTTTCAGTTCAGTTTCAGTGTTCTTGTTTGCAGTGTGATGGTTTGTTGAATAAACCCTTTTCAGAATTTTTGGCAGAGTCATGTTTTCAGAATACTCACTTTTGGGAGCAGGAGAAGATTTCAAGGTAGATTCAAGGGATGGTTATCCAGCTAGTGTGAAGCTTGTGGATCTTGGAGATTCAGAATTTGGGCGCCCAGAGAGGAAGGGAAAGTCCCACAGGAACCCAAAGAGGAAGGGAGCATTCCTACATAATTCGGCTCGACACTACGCCTTTACGAGGGTAAAGAGATAATCTATGGAGTCTGTACCTGGTCTAAGAAGTGCTTTCAGGAGGTGGTTTAATTTCTTCGAATATTGTTCTTCGCCATGTTCACATTAAGGGGGTGAAGATTAGTGAATAATAATGTTCACACTAAGGGGGTGAATGTTAGGATTAATATTATTGTTTAACATTATTAATCATTATTATTTGTTAGGTTTGTTATTATATTTGTTTATATGTGAAGTTGTTAATAAACAACTCACGTGAATAGGAGTTTGGCGAGAGATTTAAGGAGAGGATGTTATGAGAGATTTTAGGAGAGGTTATAGCTACCTCCAATCTTTTAGGAAAGCTATTTCCTATATAAATGGTTATGTGTAATATGAAATATCAATGGAATATATTAAGTATTATTATGTGTATTTATTGTATGAACTCGGTAGTCTTGTGCTTACATCTCGGTATCGGAGCGATCTCTGGGTTTGGCTCGTGATGGGAAAGTAATTTGTTTGCAGGGCGCATATTATTCTTCATTTCCCCACGTGATGAGAGTTCTCATGTATTCATTGGAATGCAACTCAGAAAAGTTGTTAAACAGATCATTCCTTTCACCTAAATCTCATCTGCACTGAATTGATTGACACCATCCTTCTATGATCACACCACCCAACCTCATTGACGTCCTCTACTCCGCATTGGTTTTGGTACCCGGTTGTGTGTACTAAAGCTTCGTCATTGTTATTCATTATGCACCGAGCTCAGTAGATATCGGTTCAAAGAAGTGTGGCTTAAAAAGAAGGATCCGTAGCTTTGAATCTCGAAAGACATCTCGCGCCAAAATCCTAAAATTATGTTCTTATCTCATGAAACTGAGATTACATGCACACATCCGTTCTGCCATCAATACAATGTGGAGATATACTGGTTCGTGCTAAGCCGAGTTTCTTCCACGGCTGGTGGAAATATTGTGAGTCTTATTTAGGTTTTGTGATAATGGTCTATAAGAGTCAAAAGTTTGATTAATATTTATTTTTGTTTTAGTCGGTCTATTAGTTTTGTATTAAGATATAGTATTCTTTTAATTCAAGTCTTTAGGTTTTATTATGTTATCCGTAGCCTTTAGGATAACAGTCTTAATATTGTTTGTATACGTGGTTAGTTACTTTTTAAATTGTCTAACAATGTCTAATGTTCAAATGTAATATTGTGTATGTAGTCAAAACACAAATGTCATTGTAGGTCTACATATTGTTTTTTAGAGTCATTTTATATGTTTATCAAAATAAAAAGTAATTGTGGTCAAGTCAAGTCAAAAGTCAAATTTTTTTTTTGGAAAAATTGTCATTGTCATTTTGTGTCTAGGTGAATAATAGGTTGTATTTTTTTACAATGGAAATGCCATTGGAAAAATTCAATGGTCTCAATTTTCACACATGGAAAGTCAAGATCCAGATGCAGTTGATGAACAAAAATCTTTGGAGGATAGTGGATGGAAAAGAACCAGCACCTTTAGATCCGACCAGATTGGCAGAATGGGAAATACGGGATGATAAAGCCAAAGCCATTATTGGCGTTGCCCTCTCAGATTCTGAATTACATTATGTTGATCTAGATAAAAACTCGAAGGACATCCGGGATAATTTGAGCAAATTATTTGGTTCAAAATCCGTCAATGCAAAGTTTTCCCGAAACTTAAGTTGTTCAAGCTGAAAATGAGTGATGGAGATACAATGTCTAGTCACATCAACAATTTACGATCTCTTTTGAGACAACTTGTAGAAGTAAAAGCTCCAGGTGGACGGACGAGGATGCAAAAGCTATTCTATTAAATAGTTTACCACCAAATACAAGAATGTTGTTTTCACTCTTGGTCGATGCCTTCCAACTCATTGGAAGATATGATATTAGCTCTTGTCTCAAGAAAAAGGAATAAATAAGATATAGAAGAAGAAAAGATAATGTATGTGAAAAATAAATACAAAAAGTTCTTTAAAAAGAGTAACTTGGTCCACATCTACACCCATGACTAATGACCCCTTTCTCGCACCCAAAACCGACCTTCTAGTCACTTGACCAAGCCCGCAACTAATCTCTCGGGAGAAAAGCATGGAAAGTGGGCTATTTTACTAAAAATAGCCTACTTTTTCCTTACCGATACCGGTTCCTACTCGACCGCCGTCGGTTACGAAACCGCCATCGGTTCCCTGTAAATGGGCTCCCCTAACCAGAAACAAAGGTCGAAGGATTTTTGGATCAAGGGAGATCATCAGAAGCGATCAAGAGAATCCAGATCTTTACTTGGCCGAGCAGAGACAAGTGAAGAGACAAGAAGAGTTTGCAGCAAAGGAGATCAAGCCCAAGACTGCAACTGGATAACCAGAGCCCTGTGATACTCAGCTGATCATCGTGGAGGGAGATATCTCATCTTCTGTGTGTCAGGCCATCCTACCTGAGTTCTACCTTTGTCATCAGAGTTCTTGGACCTGCATCTTCGTCAATAACCAGTAAGTTACATCTTGCATGCCCTCTTTAATAACATTTCTTAGACTTTTTGAATCACAGTCCTCATAAATCCATTCCTGGATCCACTACCCAGCGTGCCATTGCATCTAACTATCATTCATTTACCTCTCATCACCTCATTACCTAATATCACTCATATACTAGCCTTACAAACAACACAGCTACCCTACAACACAACCACCCCACAACACAACCAACCTACAACCAGACCATACCGATATCGGTTATCAGAAACCGGTATCGGTTACTGTGACTCAAAACCAGAAACCAGCCTTTTCCTCTGCCCGTCTCAACGAAGCAATTTAATTGATATTTTACAGTCTTTGGTGTTAATTCATATTAGCAGGGGAACTGACCACCTTCAAAAGGAAGTTTTATATTTCCTGGGCCCAAGGCAGTTTCCTCATTTATTGTCTAATCAAAATCTTGTGGTCTTGTGTTCTTATTTGCAGGTAGTCCTTCCAAGACAAAAAGGAGTTCTTCGCAGTCGATCTGATCTTTCTCTACGGTACGCGCACACCATCTCAACATTCAACAGGTATTCCTCCTAGCCCTAACCCTTATCTGTTTCTCAAAGGAATGATAGGATAGAAGCAAGTCTATTCTGCAGAGCCGAAACATTCCGTGCGAAACATTTTGGCACACCCGGTGGGACCCATTTTGGGTTTCTTTCTTTCTTGCTTGCTTTCATATAGGGAGCATACTTGCTGTTTTCTTCTTCTAAAGATATTCACAAGGTATTTTATTGTTTTGGTAAAAGAACTTGCTTTTCTTTTACATCTTGCATTAGTGAAAGTCATCTCTTTTGCTTCATCGAATATCATTTTCGATTTGGGTTTAAAACACGTGCATCGCATTCCTGCTTGTTGTTTTCAATTCTAGCGAACATAGATTAAGTAACAGGTCGTACACGTGGGGGTGATATCCACGGTATTGATAAGAAATTAATCTTACTTTCACTACACAACACATACCGAATCACTTCACAATTAACACAACAGCTCAAACATCCCCCCTTTTCCGCGGTATTCCTCCGCCCGATTGAGGTAACCTTATAAGCCAAAACAAACTTGACATTTCCCTTAAGTCTTTTGTTTAGGATTCTGACATCATTCTACGTCTAAAGGCATAAGCCCACGATAATTAAAATTAACCCTAGGGTTAGTCTCTGGATTTACGTGTGCATCTTGCTTGTTTTCAGTTCTGTTTTCTCTCTGTCATACTCTTCTTTCTATGTGATCAGAATAATCTGATAAGTATACTGAACGTTGTTAAAAATCAAATTAGCAGCCTTTTATATCTTGTTATACCAGTCTTGTTACACCGGCATCGGTTAACTGACCGACGTCATCTATGCTCTGACCGACATCGGTTATTAGACCGATACTGAGTTCACATCGTCCTTACACTTCTGACAAACCAAAGAACTCCGCCAATTTCACCATTCTGAGGCTGTTTCTGTTCCTGATAGATTGAAACCCTACTATGTACTCTTGTCCATGGTTGTTATCACTTGGAAGCAAGCCGCCGCCATGGTTTCACATGCCTGCTCTGTGCCTTTGCCTGAATCACCCCCTTCACATTCTATAGGGAACCCTACGGACACCAGTGAGGTCCCCAAAATTCCTGTAGGAGATAAGGAATTTGCCAAATTTCTGGATGCTAATCCTAGCGCTGTACAATACTATTTGTCTCATGCCCCTGACCGTACGCCCGATGGTCAACTCCTTGTTGGCATGCCCATTAGTATAGCTGCTCATTTAACTCCCACTCCGCCTGATAACACCGCCTTGCTTCCCGCATCTTTAGCCCCGTCTCCTAATCCGATGGCTTCAGAGGTTCATACGACACAGATTGGCTTTCCGTTGGTTAATCTTGGACCCCACATATCATTACCGCCGACTGCTCCTACCTCATCTCTCTTGCAGACTGCTCCATTCATGACTTGCTCTCTGCCACCTATCCACACTAGCTTTCCTTCTCAAGCCCCGCCTACCTTTTCATTCCCATACACGTATCCAGTGACCTCAACATCTTATATGGGACATCCCTATTCGGTCGCCTCAACATATTCATCCTCCATACCTTATCAACACTTAACCCCACCATTGTCTAGCGGAGGCCCTTGGCCCAATTTGCCTCCATTTACCACAACCGCACCATCATCTCATCCAACCACGGATTTCATCAAACAAATGATGGACAAAATGCAAAATCTGGAGGCTTCTGTTTCGGGAAGTCGTAGCGCCTTGACATACGAGCAAGTTTGTCAGGAGCCTATTCACCCTTCTGTCCCCCTTCATTCATATCCTCCTCAATGGGAATTGCCAAAATTTACTCGTTTTAATAGTAAAGAGGATCCTCAACAACACTTGCGATCATTTAGACATGCTTGTTATTTGATTGCCCATGATGATGCCTTGTTACTTCGCACCTTTCCCATGTCCTTATCAGGACCCACCTTGGAGTGGTACAGTGCTTTAACCCAACACTCAATCTTCTCTTTTAACCAACTAGCCCAATCTTTCTTGGATCATTTCTCCATTAACATTGCCAAGAAAGTATCTATCACCGACCTTTATGCCATCCGACAATTCGAAGATGAATCTATCGCAGATTTCGTTGGACGATGGCGTGGCCTTATCAACCAACTTACATATGCCTTGCCTCAGGCTGAACTTATCAAACTTTTTACGCGGGCATGTGCTAAGCACATTTCTCCTACTCTTCAAATTCAAACTTTCCGCACATTTGATGAGGCCTTTACCATGGCTCGGAAACTAGAAATTCGAGCCTTAGAAGAAGAGAAATTGGTTGCGCAACAAAAACCCCAATTTCCGAACTCCAGATTCCACCAATAAACCAAACACCACCACTCCTCACGCATCCACTTCTTCTAAATCAAAAGGAGCTGTCCACGCGGTGATGGTCAAATCTCAAGCACCGTCTAATACCCCACCAAAAACCTCCTATAAGTATAAAGCCGAGCCCATCAATTACACTCCCTTGGGAGAAACTTATGATGTCATCTTGGAAAAATTGCTCAAAGCAGGAGCCATTACCTTACCTCTGTTAAACCTCATTCCGGGTTCGATTCCACTCGCGCCATACCTTCTTGGTACAAAGAAAATGACTTCTGTAACTTCCACCGCGTGAAGGGACACAATCATGAGAACTGCAAGATGTTGAAAAACATAGTGCAGGAAATGGTTGATGCAGGGGATATAGCCCTTGATAATCCTAATGCCCCTGCTAACCGAAATTTGAAAATATTCAACAAACCATTCCCGAATCATTCTTCTAACAGTAATCTAAACCAAGATATCTTAGCCGAGGAGAGTGTTCATGAGATCCATGCAGTCTTCGATTCCCAGCCAAAGACCTCTATCGAACAAATTCTCAATCAAGCCTCTTCACTAACGCAGGGGCCCGAACCTTCTTCACCACCATCAAACCAAGGTGAAATCATTCCTTTACCCATAAAGGAGTTAACTTCCCAGACTTCTCTTCTCATCGATGAGTCTTCTTACACCACATCCCTACAAGACTGCGAACGGATGTTATCTAACTTATCTATTTCCCAAACGTCTCCTCCTACCACTCTTGCTGCACAAGAGGAAGGCTCGCCACTCCTTTTGTCATCCTTAGATGAGAAATCTCTTGCACCGACATCACCAAATTCTTTAACCATGACGGATCCTCTCAAACATGCCCTCCTACCTATTAGTTCTTCATCACCTAAATCTTTTCAACGACCGGTTGACCTCTTAGCACCTATTGGTACAGTGCCTCATCTACCCCCTGTATCACACCCACAGTGGACTGGAGTCACAACCCACCGTTCTTCCATACAAAAATTCCAATTCACACCTGAAGACTGTCATTCTCCAGAAGATAGACGAGTCCTATGGGAACGTTTGAGTACCCCCTATTCTACTCAAATGCAGATGACCAATCCAGACACCTCTACCATATACCCGAAGTGTTTACAGAAACTCAAAATGCCTATGTCCTCATCTTCATCCCCCGCATCTCTACCAAGTATCTCATCCACCTTTGTCAGCTTAACCAAATCTTCCCCTACACTTGGGACCTCACCAATACCCAGCCTAACACACCCACCTAAGCGACTAGATTTATCCAAAAATAAAGCCGCCCCGCTACTTAGGAGACAAACTCAATCCGTGCCTCTATCACAATCAAAACCATCATCGTCACACCTACCTTCCATATTGGGACCTCATCCCTCCACCTTGCATCAATATATCATACCTCCTGTGTTTTCTTTAAAACGACCTATTACACCCATACAGAGATCTAAGGGTATATCAACATTATCACCCCACGTATCCTGTCCACCCATCAACCCTAAACAAACTCCATCATCAAAGGATTTATTTTCTGTCACTCCCCTTTCTCCGTGGTTGTTTCCCGCTACCACGTCACCTGTAGCCTCATTATCTAACCAGCTGAACGTAGCTCCTGCGCCAAAGAAACCACATTTAGTGAAAACCACGTGTCAACACCCCTTGGCTAAACCACCACCCGTATGAACCAACCACGCCCAAACATTACCAAAACCCGCACAACCAATACCCTCATCCTCCTCCGATTTTGACCCACTCAAAGGATCTTACGCCAAAATCCTTGCTATGTTGGTGGAGAATGCGACCATTTCCCTACCCCCACTTAGACCTTATGACCCGTCTAAACCTCGACCTATAGGTTATGATGAGTCTAAAATCTGCGCTTACCACCGCACACCAGGACATGACGTAGAGGGATGCAAAGCGTTGAAAACCATACTTCGTCCGTCACCTCTCTCAGATAGAAAAGTTAAGAAAGACAACTTACGAAGAGAGAGACCTTTAGCTTCAATTCCCTCTCCTATACCACCTGTCCCCGCCTCACCAAGATCTATCATTATTACAACCCCACCTCTTGAAGACCATGATTTATCCCAACCATCTTCCTCATCTCAGGTCTACGAGATTAATATGATTAGTGTTGCTACTCGAGCGCAGAAAAACAACGAGAAAGCGAAAGAAAGCACACCTGCATCCTCTCTTTCTCCATCCACCATCCCGATTGCACCACCACCCAAAGTGGTTATTCGTGGACCCGCTTACCCCATCTCTAATGGAGTTGCCCATCGAGCCATGATCAAACAGCTTCACCAATCACCCGTAAAAATGACACTATATGATCTCATTCAGACTTCTGAATCTCATCGACAAGCTCTCGTGGAAATTCTTCAAGGGATCGAGGTCTTACCTAATGAAACCCTGCCCGTTGCCTCCATTTTAACACCCAATCATGTTGCTTCTCTCACCAAACAACCCACTACCCCAACCACTTCTGTCTCTGTACAACAAGCTGCTGCAGTCAGTTTCTCCGAAGACGAAATTGTTGACTTTGGTACAGAAGATCCTGACCCTGCTCTTTTCATCTCAGCTTACGTCCGGGACATTCGGGTACGTCGTGTTATGATTGACGGGGCGCTAGCCTAAACATCATCTCTTCAAAATCCTTCCAACAAATGAATATCCCTTCTAGCTACATGTGTGCCAATCCCATCATGTTGCGGTCATTCAATGATGCTATTACTTCTACCTTAGGCACCGTGATCCTTAACATTCGTGTAGGACCACGTACTTTACCCGAACTCTTCTATGTCCTTGAGGGAGAGTTCCAATACAATATGTTGTTAGGCCGCCCTTGGATCCGGGCTATGGGATGCGTTCCCTCCACCTTACATAGATGCATAAAATTTGAGTACGAGGGGAAGTCCTACACCGTAAAAGCTGATCCTCCCCCCTTCAAAACTTGCAATATGTTGTATCGCCCTAATGATGTGCTTGTACCAGTCAAGACACCCATTTATCCAACCCAGCCATCTACTTCCGACGCACCTACACCTTCAACCAATGAAACCACCGTTACAAATATTACTTCCTTTCCCGCAGATAACATCCCAACCTCCAACCCCTTAGTAGATGTTTTTCAACGCCTTACGCTGGGGGAGTACCACCTATATAACGTTAGTTCTTTCCATACCCCGCAGGAGTACGGACAGTTACATGCCCATCCCACCTACGACCGTCGCGTGGGGGAGGTAATCTCTTACGGACCACCTCATTGCCGCACCAACCTAACATATGGGGGTGTTGACGCATCTTCCGTTACCCCTGAACCTCCTCTTGGTGTGGTTCCTTTCAAATCCGATTTTCAATACTTGACAAATCGTCGTTTCGCCCTCACCTTCTTAACTCGCTGTGCTTGGAAAGGCTTTGGTTTTGGTCTTTATGAACAAGGCCGACATACAATCATTCCCGTAACTACACGCAAGCACAATGATCACAGTGGTCTCGGTTTTCCTGAAACACCTACACAGGAGACACCTCGTGTCAGTTGTATCCTGGAAGAAGACGACGTCACCCCTACCAAACCATCATCACCCACTTTGCCATCATCACCCACAGAGTCGATAGACCCTGAATCTATCCCTCCTAACTTTTTTTTTTTTTTTCATAAATGCTATCTTCATAGGTCCTCTCACTTATCAACGCGATAATGAGGATCCATCTTCTCTTCCCCTTCTGTATCCAGACATGATCGAAGAGGATTCACCTTCGATTAATGTTGTTGAGTGCCAGGATGACGACTCCATCCTCACTTACCTTGGGGCGGATGACTCCTATATTCAACGCGCCTTACCGTCTGAAACTCAAACCATGTTGAATGAGTCGACTATAGAAATCAACATCCACACAGAGGAGGATCCTCACATTGTGAAGATCGGACAATCCCTTAACACATCAGAACAAGCCGCCTTTACTACCTTTCTCCGTACCCGCAACCAAGCTTTCGCTTGGTCCTACGCTGACATGCCAGGAATTGATCCTACCATTGCTGTCCATAACATCACCCTAAACCCCGATTCCAAACCAGTCAAACAAAAACTGAGAAAGATGCATCCACGCATCGCCCTCTTGGTCAAAGAAGAGCTTCAACGACTTCTTTCTGTTTCCTTCATCTTGCCTATTGACTATCCTCAATGGATTTCTAACATCGTACCTGTCACTAAAGCGACGGGGGGACTTCGGATATGCACGGATTTCTGAGACCTTAACCTCGCTTGCCCCAAGGATGACTTCCCCCTCCCAAGTATTGATCAACTTGTTGATCTCACTGCGGGCCATGAAATGCTTTCTCTCATGGATGGTTTTTCGGGATACAATCAAATTTTGGTAGCCCCGCCGATCAACATAAAACTACTTTCATAACTCCTTGGGGAACCTTCTGTTATCGTGTCATGCCATTTGGCCTTAAGAATGCTAGTGCTACCTATCAGCGGGCTATGACTTACATTTTTCATGACATTATGCACACTATCCTTGAGGATTATGTCGATGATCTTCTTGGCAAATCTAAACATCGCAGTGAACATCTCGATGTTTTAACCATTATTTTCGATCACCTGTTGCAATATTCAGTCCGGCTTCAACCAAAGAAATGTGTCTTTGGTGTTCTTTCGGGAAAACTTCTTGGCTTTATCGTCTCTTTGCGTGGCATTGAGGTCGATCCATCTAAAGTCAAAGCTATCCTAGAAATGCCCCCACCCAAAAACCTCAAACAATTGCGTAGTTTGCAGGGTAAACTTCAATCCATCCGGCGTTTCATCTCCCAACTCTCGGATCGATGTCACCCTTTCCATCACCTTCTTAAAAAGAACATTGCCTTTCAATGGAGTGAAGAGTGTCACCAAGCCTTTGAAGCTCTCAAATCCTATCTCTTGCAGCCACCCGTGCTTATTCCACCTCAGGATGATCATCCTTTCTACCTTTACCTTTCTGCCACTGACCATGCTATAGGAGCTATGCTCGCACATCGGGACTCGGCACGTCGAGAACAAGCCGTTTATTATATAAGTCGTACTCTCGTGGATTACGAGACTAGGTATACACATGTAGAAAAATTGTGCCTAGCCCTATCATTCGTAGCCACCAAACTCCGACATTACCTCCTGAATCACAAAACTTTTGTCATCACCAACACGGACCCCATTCATTATATGTATGCCAAACCACATCTAAACCAATGCATCGCCCGATGGCTTATGCTCCTCGCCGACCTCGACCTTGAGTTTGTACAATAGAAGTCAATCAAAGGACAAACTATTGCAGACCAACTTGCGGAGGCCCCTTTACCTGGGGAACAATTCACCAATTTTAATTTCCCTGACAAACTCATCGCCACTCTTTCACTCAGGGAAGAGTCGTATCAAATGACCCTCTTCTTCGATGGATCTAAATGCCAGCGCGGCGGAGGAGCCGGCGTTGTTCTCATCCCTCTTGACGCTGAACCTATGCCTCTTTCATTCCGGCTTGATTTCCCCTGCACTAATAATACAACAGAATACGAGGCCCTTGTTTTGGGTCTCCAGGTTGCGTTACACTTAGGTGTCAAATCTATTAATATTTTTGGCGACTCTCAATTGGTAGTCAATCAAGTTATGGGCATCTACCAATGTAAGAATGAGGAACTTCAAAAGTACAAACACTACGTGGATTCACTTCTAGCCTTATTTACTCACTATTCTATCCAAACCATTCCCCGCTCCACTAACAAATTTGTGGATACTATGGCTTGCTTAGCCTCACAAATTCCAGCTTCATCAACTGACTCTGACATTTTCGTCTTGGTCCAACAACTCTTTGCCCCATCTTATTCAGCCCCGGTTGTTTGTACGATAAATACGGTGTCTGCTAATTCACAGGATACTTGGTATCACCAATTCCACGACTACCTTACAACCTCTGTTCTCCCATCTGACCTTACTAGTACCGGCAAACGCACGTTTCTTAAACGCGTTTCTCGTTATGTTGTTATGGGGGGACTCCTTTATAAACGTGGCTTTGATGGCATCCTCCTTCGATGTCTCACCGGTGCGGAGGTCACCCATACCATCCAACAAGTCCATGACGGTATTTGTGGCGGACATTTTAGCGGCCTTGCCGTGGCCAAACGAATCCTTCGCCTAGGTTATTATTGGCCTACTCTCAATAACGATTGCTACGAATATGTTAAGCGTTGTGTTATGTGTCAACAACATGCCAACCTTCAACATACTCCTAGCCACCCGCTACAGGTCGCCCGAGATCTTTGGCCTTTCTCACAATGGGGTTTAGACCTTATTGGTGAGATTCATCCATCCTCTTCGCAACGTCACCGATGGATTATCACAGCAACCGAATATTACACAAAATGGGTGGAGGCTATTCCACTCATTTCAACTAAAAAAGAAAAAATTGTAGAGTTCATTAACCACCACATTATCTGTCGTTTTGGTGTTCCTCATCGCCTGATAACAGATAATGGAAAATCTTTCAAAAATAAGTTGTTGCAAGACCTTTGTGACAACTTTGGTATCAAACTTAGCTTCTCATCACCCTACTATCCACAAGCAAATGGACAAGCCGAATCCTCTAATAAAACCCTAACCAAAATCCTCATGAAAGTTGTCAATGAGTCCGGAAGAAATTGGCACGATCACATCCCCTTTGCCCTTTGGGCTTATCGTACTAGCATTCGTACCTCCACTAATGCCACACCTTTTTCTTTGGTATATGGTACCGAGGCTGTCTTGCCTCTCGAAATACAAATACCCTCCCTCAGAATATCTCTTCAGGATATTCTCACCAATGATGATTTCCGCCAAGAGCGGTTAGCCCAATTGGAGCTTCTTGACGAACGTCGTCTTACAGCTCTCGATCACCTTCAAATCTATCAAAAACGTATCAAGCGTGCTTATGATAAGCGACTTCATGAGCGTACCTTTAAGGTTGGTGATCTTGTCCTCAAAGAGAATCAACATGTAACCAAACTAGAAAAGAGCAAACGTGGAAAATTTGCTCCCAATTGGATTGGGCCTTATATAATCACTCACACTTATGGATCAGGCACTTATCGTTTAGCTTCGCTTAATGGTAAACCTGAGCCTGAACCCCTTAATGCCTTGCATCTTCGACCTTTCTACTATTGAATTTAGTGTTACATCACTTCTTATCTACCTACTGCTCGTCCCTTGAGCTCATTTACCACTACATACACTTGGTTTCCTACATCTCAAAATAAAATCAAGCTCACATAATTTGATTCTCACCTCCCCTTAACGATGCCTTCCCTTTTTAGTCTAGTCCATGACTTCAAAGTATTAAAATAACACATTCTTACGGGATTTTCTTGAGTCAAACTTCCTACCAAACTAGATGCTTCACGCCAAAAGGACATCTAGCTATCTACATTATATATAGACTACTCCCTCGAAGGACAGCTATATGCCAAACTATTGCTGCTATTATATATAGACTGCTCCCCTCGAAGGACAGCTATGCACTAAAATCATATCTGCTACTATAAATAGACTGCTCCCTCGAAGGACAACTATACACAGTCAGCCTTTAGCCGAAGCTTCTTGCATTGATCAGCTTCATGAAGACCTCAAGAATAATACAATCAATATCCCTTGTAGACTTCCCGCATCGATCAGTCTATATTCAGTAAAATAAAAGCCTCATTCAAAAGAACTTTTGAGTCATGGACTTGTCTATTTAGGGTAGGTTCTCTTTCGTCAGAACACTCACTTTGTAACAAGTTCTCCGTACCTCAGCTATACCATCCACCTCACCTCACCATTTGTTTCAACTCAAGGGACGTGACGTACACCCGATATATTGTGATCTTACAACTCTTTTCACCTATTGACTTCTCGTCTATGCACGGTACCTAGGGGTTCAAGCTCGTTCTACGTTATTATGTGGTTTGTTTAGCTCTTTTCACCTATGGAGCACTCTTTCCTCTTTGCCTCGCATCTAGGATTATGTATTGATCTTAATCAGGACATGGTTCCCTTCTACTTGGGTAGGCTAACTTTCGCTTCCCTTATACCTTTTACAACATCACCAATTCATTACCAACACCAACAACCTTACCTTACCAATATTAATATCGATATTTTTACCAACCAACCAATTGCCTAACCATACCAAATTGCCTAAATTCACCTCTCCCTGGTCCTAAGGGAGAACTACATCGGTCTGAGGCCCCTCCTTGCTTTGTGCAATGGGCTATGTAGGTAGCACTTCGGAGACATGGGGTCTCCCAAGGTTAGCTCGACCATCCCCTACCATAACCTATCATGTGTGGTAAATATAAATATTTTTGTATTTCTATTTAATCACATTCCTCTTTATCCTTTTTCAAAACACCAAAAGTCAAAACGCAAACATTCTTATTATTATCATCACTCAAAACCACATACATATTTAGTTTTATTTTAGATGTTAAACAAATACATCTTCTCTATCATCGACTCGCAGGTCGGCATCCTTATTTATTCTTATATTCCTATAAAATTCACTTAGACCCTTGCACCTCCTCCCGAATCAGGTGGTGATCGTGATCGTCGATGCCTCTCAGCTGGCCTCTCCATCCTCAAAGGTGCCACTGCCATTGGTTCCTCCCATTGATCCACCAACATCTCCTGTAACATACGAATACGTCCTCTCGCGTGGAGGAATCTTGCCTCCAGTCTCTCCACTCGTAGCTGTGAAGCCTCTAACATTCCCATTGTCTCATTCACCTGTGTTTGAAGCTAGCGAGCCAAATCCTGCAGATGATCTCTCTCCGCTGTAATCACAGCTATGTCAGGGCACTCACGTGCACCTCGCAGCTCTGCTACCCACCATACTCTATAGGCCTCCATCGTTCCCGCATCCATAACCCTACGATCGGCTGCTATCTCTTCTGGCCCTTCTGGAGGTGTCGGCCGGGAGGTGAGAATGCTGCCTCGGCGTCGATCCTCATGTATGGTCTATATGTCATAGGAATATCCTGAACGAACCCAAATTGTCGCCACACGTGATCTAGAGGAATCCTCTCGTACTCACCCGGCCTATGCCTTGCGATCCACCTCAATCGCTCTACACCCCTCAACTCCTCGGCCTATGTGCTCTGTCACCATATAGTTCCCGTCACGGCCTCCAAAAATATCCGCAATAGCAGTACCATTTCCCATACCTGTCTATAATACTCGATGTCATCTATCACGGCACTGGGATCTCGCTTCTTGTTCTCTGTCTCGACCCATCGTCTAATCCCAACCTTTGCACTCTGTCTCTCCCGACTCAATGGGTCACCTATTGACATACACAAACAATATGCTCATAGGCCCAACAATGTAATAAGTACGAACAATCCAGTGTCGTCCTGTGTTTTCGCTTGCATGCCCATAAACCCCTATATAACTCTGCTAGATAGGCGGGTGCCCATGCGAATGTCACGCTCATTTCTATCATTTCCCAAATAACACTCATCAATGCTTTGGGAAATCTTCCACCTTCCGCCCTCGGCAATGCATAATACCCCACTGCTATCATTAATAGCACGGCCAACCTTGTTTCCTCAGGATGTGTTGCATACATTGTACCATACGTAAATGATAAACCTCGCTGTGTCAAATCTCGTGCAGCGTCCCCAAATACTGTTGTTATCGCTGCCCGCCCCGCGCTGGGCAACGCCTGATATACTATTTTTCCTATCATTGGGAGTCTCAAAATACGGAACACATCTTCCAACGTCACTGTCATCTCCCCTGTTGGTAGATAGAAGGTATTCTTTTCTGGATTCCATCTCTCAATCAACGCCTGCAACATGGCATGGTTACGCGCAATTCTTGAATAATAGCGAATTCCACTTAACCCCAACCGATTTATCAATGCCCATTCAGCTGGTGTTACATCCGCTCAAATTCATGACAACAACGCTGGCACAGTATCATTCATCCTTAACCTTGCTTCTGCCTGCATACATCAAAACGACACATAATTTTTCAAAAGAACAAAACTCTACGGTTTTTTTTCTCAAAATCTGGAAACCCTTACAGTAACCGATAGCGGTTATGCATAACCGATACCGGTTACTTATAAACGATACCGGTCACTGTCAAAATATACCTACCCTGCTTCAAACATACACCTTCGATACTTATGAAGCCCGTTTACTCCTATTTTTACCTAAAAACATACAGGCCCACCCTGTTTACCTGCCCCATAGCACTCATACCATCCCCAACCCTTGCCTATCACCTTTTTTTCTGATCTTTACCCACTTACACTTCTTTCATGCTATTTACAAACACATGCAAGAATCAAATTACAACCAAACAATTTACCTCTCCGGATGCAGCAGCTTGGGGCGGAACATGTCTTCCCCCTCGTCCCTACCTGCTGGATGCTTCTCCTCATTCAGCCATGTTCACCACCCTCTTCAAATATAACTTATCTTTCTACCTTCTGAATCTCAGCCCACGCTCACTTCACCTGTCTCTTTCCTCCTTATCACTCAAATTCTTTCATGCAATTACCTGTAGCAGTTGTCAAACAGCGTCGCATTCACATATTTAACGTGTTTCATGACTCTAAAAATAAGAATGCTAAAAATAAGAACTTAAGTTGCCAACCCAGCAGTTCTATTTTTAGGAAAATCATTCTTGAATAACCGATATCGGTTACATGACCGATACCGGCCATATAGCTACCGACATCGGTTACATAACCGATATCGGTCACGCCCAACCTATTGTTTAAACCTAAGCCTTTTCTTCATTTTTTTGCAAATTTTTGTGGCGCCCGTCCCTTTTTCCTGCATGCACAACACCATTATCCATATTTTTCATTAAATCCACATCTCATTACAATTTCATCACCATCATCTATCTACATTACAAAAACACACAAGCCATCAATAAACGATATCAAAAGCCATCAATCTAACACCATTTGAATCCAAATCAACAGCTACATACATTCAATTTCACAAAACCAGCGACAAAACATACCACATTTCATAATACAACATGTCAACTAAACTCATCATTTATATATACATACATACATCCCATCCACAAAAGACATCAACATCATTAATATATAACACCATGTAAATCAAACTCATCATACATTCAATATCACAAACCACTTTCAACACACTTAACACATTTTTAAACACAACATGTGGGTCAAATCATCATATCTATATATATACAAAGTTTCAAATATACAATGTGCCCTGCATCGGGGCCTCCGTAATCTCATAATATAACAAAGCCGCACGCAGGCCGCAATAATCACAATAATCTCGACGGCTCGCAGTGGTATCTCATGTCAAAAACATACTTGGCTCGCAGTTTATGATCAACTGCATAACCTATACTTTCGCTCTGCAGCTAGTATATACAATAAATGAATGAATGAATAAATAAATACATCATATCTAGGCACGCAGAGCCTCTATAAACATAAATGCCGGTTCGTAGACAAAGGTGCCCATATCCAATGAACCAATACAAAAATATGCAGGGACCCTCATCTCTCTCCCACCGCCTCTCTGCCTGTTTGCTGCTGGTCCTCGTGCTTGCCTCACCTCCTACATGTGACAGACCACCGGTTGTGGCCGCACTCCTCCGAGATCTCGGCTCAGAGAGGTCTCTCGCTCTATGTGTCGCATATGGCCGATAATCAGCCCCGGTACCATCAAGAATATCCCGATAGTATCGGGCCTCGCTCTAGCCTCCATGTAATGCTCTCGAGCCACCGTAGGTGCTGGGCTGGTGAGTCCTCGACACCTACTACTAGTGCCCCCCAATGCTGTCTTTGCTGGTGCCATGGGTGGTGCACATGGCCGTGGTGGTACTGTACTGCACTGCCTGGGCCGTGGCATGCTGCTTTGGTGGTGGTGCCTGTGTCGCACTACGAGCTGGGCTACCGCCTCGTAAAACACCTATTCGTGCTCGTGCATCGTGCAAGTGCCTCGTAATAACCGTGCATGCCCTCGAGCTGATCTCGCTCTGCTATCACCACCGCTAAGTCTCGGATGTGCAGGTATGCTATCTCGCTGCTCTCGACCAAATTTCCACCAAACCATATATGCTCCCGTATAACCAGCATCATCTACAGTGTCATCTGCTGGCCTCTCAGCAACCCAATCTGGGTCCAAGGGCTGTGGTGCAGGCAGTGGGGCCTCTACATCATCCCTCCGGTACTGAGGGAAGGGAGGTGGCTCCTGTCGCAGCCCCATCTTCGCTCGCGTGCCCTTCTCAGGGGTATCCTCTCATACTCTCCCGGCCTCCGTCCTGCTATCCAGAAAGTGTACTGGATCAAGCGCAACTGTCATCGGGCTCCTCTGCGCGGGTGATGACCTCTGTAAGGTCTCCATATGATATCTTCTGCTATCAGCCCTCTAATAAATGCCTGTAATAAGTGACGTCCCGCCCTGCAAGCACTGCTCGTGGCTGGCCCATGACCCCCAACCACCTCTGAAAGCCGTATCTATATATGACTCAGTGGCCCCGGGCCGGGCCCCCTCTTCGGTCTAAGGCATATGATGTGCTCATATGCCCAACAATGCAGCAAAAACGTCGAACAAATCCTGAATCACCTCATCCGTGAATAGCCCCACACTCTCGATACAATCGTTGTATATCTTGGTGCCCAAGCATAACAGTGTGCTCCTCCACCATCTCGTGTAGAACCCCCATCATCGCTTTGTGAAAGCGGCCTCCTCTCGAGTCCGGAGGGGCAAAGCAGGTGATCCTGATCATCATCAACACGGCAAGCCGTGTCTCATGGGCGATGCGCACGGTACATATCCCATACCCGATGCTCGCGCCACGTGATACGTCAATAAGCAAGGCATCCCCGAATACATGTAGGATGCTATCCATGGCTGTCTCTCTGAGTTCTACGGAAGACCGCCTCTCCATCGATCGGCAGCCCTAAGGATGCGATATACATCCTCCAATGTGATAGTCATCTCCCGGTCGGAGATGGACCATATTGTCACCGGTCCCATCTCTCGATGAGGGCAACCATCAAACTATGATCCTATCAATCGCCTCTGTACTCTCTGGACTCCGCCGAGTCCCACCTCGCGAAGGATGGCCCGGTGTCAGTGCTGCGGATACGTGTGGCCACATCCGTGCCAATAGTGGGGGCATCCTGTCCCCACATCATCAGCCACCGACGTGCCTACAAAACCAACCCATAGTATTAGCCCTACTCTTTATCACAACATCTACTAATACCCTCTATACCCTTTTTTTTTTATCCCCCTCGACCACAACCCGACTCTCTAACACACCCCTCTACCCACCTATCTTCTCCACTATCCCCCTCCCTCTTCACACCCAAACCAACAACCTACACAATACCAAAACACCAAAACAACCCAAACCATAACCACACAACCCACACCATACCCAAACTCAAAACAAACCCAAACCCCACAACCAACACCAAAAAAAAAAAAAAAAAAACCCACCGACGCCAACGGTCCAACACAAAACACCCTACCCCTAAAATTTTGCGAGTAACCGCATCGGCCACATCAGTCGTTGTAACTCCCGAACTAACCCGCACGCCCCCCACCTACATTTTTTTCATTTTTCTACCAATTTACCCACCCAAATACCCTAAAAACCTACCCACCCAGCCGCCTTGGCTTATTTCACCTATCTACCCTCTCTCTTTTTCAAATCATTTCCATTTTCTAATTATTTCCTAAAAAAATGTACATTCCTACCCAAACCCCAAATATAGCATAATGCAATAAAATACACACAATGAGGGGTTTCGAACCTACCCGTACGACGACACGTCGTCATGGTGGGATGGGTGGTGGTGGTCCAGCTGGTCCAGCCCCTCCTGCTCCTCCTGGTTGTGCCATGGCTCCAAATGTACTCTTCTCGGGTCCTCCACCAATCAATGCTTTGCGCTCCTCCTCACTCGGGCCCACTAACAACTAACTCCTCCAGTCAAATAGCGCCACCTCACGCAACTAATGCTCCAATCTTAACTCTCCACGTCAGACAACTCAAATTGGTTTCCAAATTGCAAAAGTGACAATGATAGGCGTATTTTTCTTTTTTAGGTTTTTCGCCCATAACCGTTTTTTATTGGCGCCCCCCTCATAACCGATATCGGTTTTATTCCAAATTTCCCCAATTTCGCCCTTATTTACTATTTGCCCTTTTCACCCACATCACCTATATCAACCTTTCTGCAAACATTCTAACCATTTAGCCCGACCCACCACCGTAACCCAACAACTTGGCCCGACCCAAGGCCTCACCCTAACCATTTGGCTGACCCAACCCAAGGCCGCACTCCTAACCATTTGGCCCGACCCAAGGCCGCACCCCTAACCATCCGGCCCGACCCAAGGCCACACCTCCAACCATCTAGCCCGACCCAAGGCCTCACCCAACCATCCGGCCCAACCCAAGGCCTCACCCCTAACCATCCGGCCCGACCCAAGGCCGCCACCAACCTATTTGGCCCGACCCAAGGCCGTGACCTACCCATCCGCCCGCCCAAGGCCACCCAACCGGACCCAAGTAACCTACCCAACCGGCCCGACCCAAGGCCTCACCCTACCCATTCGACCTACCCCATCCCGACCCAAGGCCCGACCCAACAACTTGGCCGTACTCACTTCAATACCTTACCCAACATCAACAACATACACTTTTATCCACCCAAAGATGTAATTTTTTGTTCAATCGAGCTCACTGTCGTGTTTTAGCATGATTAGGGTCCTTGACTTGATTTGTCGACCAACTTTGCCTGACTGGACCGTGGCGTTTATCTCAACCAAACCAACCAATTGGTACTGCCGAACAAGCCTCAAACGTTCCTGTACCTTACCCGTTATATACCCTGGAGTTACTTCCTATGCCTTGGATACCAGGATTATATCACCCTTGTTTGGATAAACTATCGACCTTTGCCTATGCATTGCTGGTTTGCTCATCAAATCATGTACCCTAGTCGCACTATTGCATTTTAACGTGCGTCTGCTTCCTTGGACCTACCCCACCCTCTCACCATCATCTCTACACCATTTACCCTTTATCAACCCTATCCCTGATTTCACGTTCTCTCAATCTGTGATAGATTTGAGGGGGATTACCTATACCCTTAATAGGAGAAACCACTTCATATTATTGTCCGTGCAGCTTTACAAAACAAGCTACACGACAATAAGGGGCTAATGTAGACACCAAATTTGTGTCTTACGACCCTCGTGACCTACATCTCATTTCGCAACCTAACCTCATCACCTAAACCTTACACAATTATTTATTAATTACCTTGTAATTGATAAATCCACATCACCTTACCTACCACCTCATTTTGCCACCTCATCATGACCTAGTCCTAACCCTAAACTAACCTAATTAAGACCTATAACTTGGTCCACATCTACACCCATGACTAATGACCCCTTTCTCGCACCCAAAACCGACCTTCTAGTCACTTGACCAAGCCCGCAACTAATCTCTCGGGAGAAAAGCATGGAAAGTGGGCTATTTTACTAAAAATAGCCTACTTTTTCCTTACCGATACCGGTTCCTACTCGACCGCCGTCGGTTACGAAACCGGCATCGGTTCCCTGTAAATGGGCTCCCCTAACCAGAAACAAAGGTCTAAGGATTTTGGATCAAGGGATATCATCGAAGCGATCAAGAGAATCCGGATCTTTACTTGGCCGAAAGCAGAGACAAGTGAAGAGATAAGAAGAGTTTGCAGAAAGAAGATCAAGCCCAAGATCAGCAATCGGATAACCAGAGCCCCTGTGATACTCAAACCGATCATCCGGAGGAGATATCTCATCTTCTCGTGTGTCGAGCCATCCTACCCGAGTTCTACCTTTGTCATCGAGTTCTTGACCTCGCATCTTTGTCAATAACCCATAAGTTACATCTTACATGCCCTCTTTAATAACATTTCTTAGAATTTTTTGAATCACAGGTCCTCATAAATCCATTCCTGGATCCACTACCCAGCATGTCATTGCATCTAACTATCATTCATTTACCTCTCATCACCTCATTACCTAATATCACTCATATACTAGCCTTACAAACAACACAGCTACCCTACAACACAACCACCCCACAACACAACCAACCTACAACCAGACCATACCGATATCGGTTATCAGAAACCGGTATCGGTTACTGTGACTCAAAACCAGAAACCAGCCTTTTCCTCTGCCCGTCTCAACGAAGCAATTTAATTGATATTTTACAGTCTTTGGTGTTAATTCATATTAGTAGGGGAACTGACCACCTTCGAAAGGAAGTTTTATATTTCCTGGGCCTAAAGGCGGTTTCCTCATTTATTGTCTAATCAAAATCTTGTGGTCTTGTGTTCTTATTTCGCAGTAGTCCTTCCAAGACAAAAAGGAGTTCTTCGCAATGATCCGATCTTTCTCGATGGTACACGTACACCATCTCAACATTCAACAGGTATTCCTCCTAGCCCTAACCCTTATCTGGTTTCTCAAAGGAATGATAGGATAGAAGCAAGTCTATTCTGAGCAGAAACGAAACATTGTGTGAAACAAAGTGATGATGAACTTTGATTATAATTCAAGATTACTTGTTTTGAGTTTAGATAATCGGAGGATGGAGGAAAATGGAGTTTGGAGGTCATTCAAATGACCTCTCATCGATCATGCCAACGATGGGGCTACGAGATGGTGTGGTGACATGTGTGCGAAGTGTGGTTTCTATTTTCAGTTCGGTTTCGGTGTTCTTGTTTGCGGTGTGATGGTTTGTTGAATAAACCCTTTTTAGATTTTTGGCGAGTCATGTTTTCAGAATACTCACTTTTGGGAGCAAGAGAAGATTTCAAGGTAGACTCAAGGGATGGTTATCCAGCTAGTGTGAAGCTTGTGGATCTTGGAGATTCAAAATTTGGGCACCCAGAGAGGAAGGGAAAGTCCCACAGGAACCCAAAGAGGAAGGGAGCATTCCTACATAATTTGGCTCGACACTATGCCTTTACGAGGGTAAAGAGATAATCTATGGAGTCTCATGCACTGGTCTAAGAAGTTCTTTCGGAGGTGGTTTAATTTCTTGAATATTGTTCTTCACCGTGTTCACATTAAGGGGGTGAAGATTAGTGATTAATAATGTTCACACTAAGGGGGTGAATGTTAGGATTAATATTATTGTTTAACATTATTAATCATTATTATTTGTTAGGTTTGTTATTATATTTGTTTATATGTGAAGTTGTTAATAAACAACTCATGTGAATAGGAATTTGGCGAGAGATTTAAGGAGAGGATGTTATGAGAGATTTAAGGAGAGGTTATAGCTACCTCCTATCTTTTAGGAAAGCTATTTCCTATATAAATGGTTGTGTGTAATATGAAAATAAATGGAATATATTAAGTATTATTATGTGTATTTATTGTATGAAGTGTTTGTGCTTACAACTATCGGGCATGATAGGATATAACTATTAAAATATCTTGCTTTCCTCTAAGTGGTTTCATTAAAAACTCTTTTCTCTGATGATTTTTGTGCATTTCATGCTTTATCTGGTAAATAGATTGATGGGTTTTGTAAAACTTACATTCTGGGTTTTGAATCTATGTTATACATGATTCTGTTGAAAGCTTATGTTGTATTGTCTTTTGCACAAAGGAACTATGCATACGTGAACAAAACTGGTAACTTTTTTTTAGCTTCTTCGGTTGTTGGAAATTGTTGTTTGGTTTTGACTTCTTTTATGACCTATAATTATTACTGAGATCTACATGTGTTTGTTGAGTTTAGTGTTTGTGAACTTGTTGTGTTTTGTGAACTTGAAATGGTAAGGAACTCCAGTTCTTATGGATATTTGCAAACAAGTTCGAGCTATTTGTTGGAATCTTGTTTCAGTAGATAGAACCATTGTAGAGATTCTTGGCTCTATGGTGTTAGCATGTTATTTCATAGTTAAATGGACTGTGAATTAACTCTGTATATGGCTTGTTGTTTTTGTATCTCACCTTTCGAAACTTTGACTATTGTAAAGTTTGCATGCATTGGAAAAACCGTATATGACTTGGTTTTTGTATTTCAACTTGCAAAAACTGTGGTTGTTGTTGAAACTACATCTAACTTGGAACCTGTGTTTGTTATCTTGGATAAGTTAGACTGTTGTTCGAAGCCTCATATGGCATGGTGCTTGTGAATTCTTGTTCTTATGACCATATTAAATGTTTTTGGAGATTCTTTATGAACCTGGTTTTTAAGTCGATCTGGTCTGAGCTCTGTCAAGCATCTTACATCCCATTTGAGTTGGGAAACCTAGGTTTGAAAGAATGTTAACTAAAAATGGAAACTCTTTTCTTATTCCTGAACTATTTATAAGTGAATTATTGTATTCAATCTAGCATCACGGTGCTGGTCTAATTATGAATTTGTGATTGAGATATTGTGAGGCATCATTGTACAAACAATTCTTTACTTGGTGTTTTTAATTCAAATGGTAACTTGAATGATGTGTTGGTTTAGATTTTATAGTCTTTGATTATTTTATAAACTAATGAGGGAACATGTTGTTAACCAAACTTGGTTATAAGCGCTTGAATGATCTCAATCCTTTGAGCGAGTTTATGCTTTACATTGTGCCAGAATTGTATTTTGAGTCTTGGATAGTACGTATTATATATATATATATATATATATATATATGTTTTGATCTTGTCATTTGTTAGGAAAGCTAATCAGAGATCTTGTATTGATGTGTTGACATACTATTGAGATAGTTCTACCTTGCCTGAACTATTGGAAAGTTTGGAGTGTTAGAATCTATTTAGATTTCTTGTCTCATGTTGGGTCCAATAAATGAATGTAAAGACTTGAAAGATAAATTGCGATTCAAAATTGATTGCGGTATGTGTTTGAACTTCACTGTTTTATTATCGAGTTTAAAAAATAAGAAATTAATGGTAAGGAGTGATGGAACTCCACTGTTTGATGGTAAAATGTTCTAAGAAGGTAAGATGTTAGTATGTTTTCTTGAAGTACATTCGGTCCAATAAAAGATTGTTAAGTCTTTAACGAGATACATTGTGACACTTTACTATCCTTGGGCTGTGTATGAGCTTCATTGTTCAATGTTCCTAATGGAAAGTAGAATTCATGCATTATAATGTGAAGATTAGAAGGGAAGGTAGCATTTAGTTTTCTCTTTCCTTGAAGTTGACCTTGTTCTCTTTATTTGGAACTATTGCATGAACTTAAACTGTATGTATGAGAGGAGGTAAAACTGTTTAATTAAGTTGAAAGAAATGATTATTGATTGGGATCATATTCTGTTAGGACTCCTTTTCTAATGCAGTTGGGTTAAGTTCATTGGTTGGAACCTCCTGATTTTTATTCTTATTGGAAAAGGGAATCAATGTTTATTAGTCTTTTTATACTTTTCATTTGAGTGAAATGAAGTAGAAAGAGATTGAAGATAGGTTGGCAAAAAGAATTTACAAACTTGTTGTTGACTGTTAATCCATCATTCCTTCTTGGATTTCTTTCATTGGATCTGTTTTGATGAATACCTTAAAATGTTGAATTTTAAAGTAGATGACCTTTAAAGGATCAGTTTAAATCATGATATGCACCTATTTCTGCCTTATCGATATTATGTACTTTGGCATAATGGGTATGATTTCTCTCATTCTTTACTTGAAAGTTAGATGAAACATCCAAGAGGGAATATCTTGTAAAAACTCTTGTATCTTGTAGTAAAGATAAGTGTTGTATTATATTTGGTAGGATTGGAAACAAAGATAAGTTATGATTTTTGGTTTGGTAAAGATAATTGATAGGATCAATTATAATTTAATTTGTAAGACATATTTTATAGATTATATTTTGTTCTTCTTTTTGTTAATCTTGGTTTAGTATTTCTATTCTTCTTTTTATTGATATTACTTATGCTTAGGGAATATGAAATACTAGTTGTTCATTAAAGCGGGGTTGTTTTTATTGGAACAATTAGTGGAATCCACTTCGTTTTAAGGCTTAGTGCTTATCATGCTTAGTTCATTGAATTTGAACCATGCTAGCAATTTTTGTAGATGGACTTCGTAAGTGATAAAAAAAGGCAAAAACTTATATGATGCATTGGCTGATCTAAGTTGATTCTTGTGAAGAATTCTGATCTGTTCTTAAGTTGTATTGAAAAAGAAAAGTTATTCTCTTTTGAATGAAGGCTACTATCATGCAGTATGTCTGAAATGCATAAGTTGTAAATGTATAAGTTTTGAAAATGAAATGTAGAATGAGAATTTACTTGCATGAAGTATGTAAATTATCTTGTACTTTTGTAAAAGAAATGGAATCCTATCCTGTTGATATTCTTCATGTTATTTATATGTTTCAATGAGTGTTCTTGGATAAGTAGGAAAAGGGAATTAGAGTAATTCCCTAATTGTGATGCAACTTAGTAAGTTGCATAATTTCAATGAACTTATCTAAACAACTCATAATATTAAGGTAACGTGTAATGAAATTTCAATGGAAACTATGAAATTTGTAAGGGACATAAAGGGTGTGTTAAACCCTAGAACTTAACCATGAAGAGGAAGACTCTTCCTCTCTTATAAAAAAGTAAGCAAAAAGGAAGATATGAATATAATCATTAGACTTCATTTAATTTAGTCTAAATAAGATACAACCTAGGTGGTTGTTACACTTCCTTGAGTGGTTAAGTCATGTTAAATAGAACTTAAGAGGTTGCTATCCTTTCTTCTTTGTAGTTGCTTGTTGAGCCTAAATTAACAAACATCAACAAAAATCTTAAGGTAAGGAAGTTACGAAAGGGTTAATGGAACTTTGATTTGCAAAAGAACTTAGGGAGAGTTGGATTAGAGTCAGGCGGGGTTCTTTAAAATCTGCCTTTAAGAATCCAAATTAATTTAACTTTAATAATCTCCTAGGGGTATGTATATCTCAACGAGGTCTGTTACGTAGGATCTTTGACACATGTTGACTACATGGCTGTACCTTTGAGAATATTAAGATCTTCTTGAGGATACAACGTTGTAGTTGACATGTGGTAACACCCTTCGCATTTATCGTCTAGATCTACACACTTTTGGACTTGAACTTAGTTTCTCTCCAACACTTGGGAGTAGTGTAGTTACGAGACGAAATAGCCCTCTAGGACTCGGGGTACCTTGGCACATGGGGTTGACTTAGGTTGACCCGGTATGCCAATCTATCCTAAGTATTTATGAGCCCCTTCCTATCATGACCTACATTGTTAACTTGAGAACTAGGGTTAAACCTTGAACAAGAGGATTGATGGAAGTCGGTAAAGGAAATTATAGATAATAATAGATTGGGGCTGAAGGACGTATTCCAAATTGATGAGTATGCCATCAAGGAATAAGTAATACAAACAGTATGTTAGAATTTTTGGCCAAAGTATCGCAAGCTACTGATTGCGTTGTCCTATGTCGCCTAGTCTAAGGATCGAGATGTAGATGAATATTGGTAACAACTATTCAGTTAGGTTCCTTAGACATATCACTCAATACCTAGAATAGGGTAAGAGAACCAAGTATACGTAGTATACAGAAAAGTATTCAATACTTAGTGTTAAACATGAATAGATCGGTAGTTTATTGAGTCATGAAATGAATAGATTGGTAGTTTACCGAGTCATTACAGCTGCATATGGTTATCTGTTATAAGAATGGTTGTTTTGGAATATGTGTTCTAAATTATGTATTTAGAACAGGGAACATTACTAAAAAAAAATAAAAAAAATTCCCTTGTTTCTAATGTCTTAAAATAGGAATCTTACAACATGGGTATTGAAAGATGTGAGGCATGTGCCAAGCCTCAGGAGGAATCTTATTTCTGCAGGGTAACTAGGTGAATCTAGTTACATGGTTACTTTTATAGGAGACTCTTGGAAAGTCACCAAGGGTGCTTTTGTTGTGGCAAGAGGTAAGAAGGTAGGAACATTATATTTATCTACTTGTATTACTGATTCATTTTCTGCATTATCTACTTTAGATTCAGATGCATGCATGTGACATAATCGGTTGGGTCATATGAGTAAAAAAGGAATGCAAATCTTAAAGGTTAATGGTAAGTTATCACATTTGAAAGATTTAGATCTTGATTTCTATGAGCATTGTATCTTTGGAAATAAAAAGAGAGTGAGATTTCTCAAAGTTGGGGCAGCTAAGAAGGAACAATAATTGGAGCTTGTACACTCGGATGTGTGGGGACCGAGATCATGTAGCTTCTCATGGAGGATCCCAATATTATGTTACTTTCATTGATGATGCTACAAGAAAGGTATGGGTTTATTGTATTAAACGTAACTATGATGTTTTTGAGAATTTTAAAATATGGAAAGCCCTTGTTGAGAATGAATCAAATTCTAAGTTAAAGTGCCTTAGATATGAAAATGGTGGTGAATATTGTAGTAAGGATTTCAATGATTATTGTTCAGTGAATGAGATATGTAGAGAAAGAATGGTTCCAAGAACACCACAGGAGAATGGTGTTGCAGAAAGAATGAACATGACAATCATGGAACGTCTTTAGAAATATGAGGATACTTTTCTGGATTGCCCTTGTAGTTTTGGGAAGAAGCAGTTGATACAATGGTTTATTTGATTAACCATGGGCCTTCAAGTTCACTAGATGGAGGAATACCAGAGGAAGCTTGGACCGGAAAAGAGGTAGATCTTTCTTTTCTTAAAATTTTTTATTCAGAAGCTTTTGTGCATGTTGATAAGGAAAATAGGAAAAAGTTGGATGCAAAATCCAAGAGATGCACTTTCATTGGTTATGGATCTGGTGATTTCGGTTTCCATTTTTGGGATTTAGAGAATTCTAAAATTATTAGGAGTCATGATGTTGAATGGAATGAAAAGAGAATGTACAGGGATCAAATTTTGGTACCCAAGGATGAACCGATTGAGAAGTTTATGGATGAAAATGAACTCTCGGATTTTAAAGAATTACCGATAGGGTTACATAGTAACGGTGTCGGTTGACCCATGATTGACACCAGTCAGATGAATTGGTATTGATTACAGAGGATCCAACTAGAATCGGTTACAAAACGACATCGGTTAGAGGTGACCGGCGCGATCAGCTTTGTTAGATTTGGATAGGAATGTCCAAGAGGCCTAGATTGAGTCTCCGGTACCCCAAACTCCTGTGAGAAGGTCACAAAAGGGTAAGTACACTTCTTGAAATATTTACACCACCTCTATTTTATTTATTGTTGGTGATAGTGGTGAACCGGAGAGATTTTGAAGAAGTATGCGGGATAATACTCACATTCGGTGGGAGCATGGCATGGATGAGGAGATGGACTCTTTAGAACAAAACCAAACTTGGGATTCGGTCAAGTTGCCGAAGGTAAGAGAACATTGCGAGAACAAGTGGGTTTATAGGATCAAGGAAGAAGAGGGTGGATAGAAAAGGTACAAGGCAAGACTTGTAGTAAAGGGATTTGCACAGAAAGTAGGTATTGATTTTGGTGAAATATTTTCTCTTGTTGTTTAGATGACTTCTATTAAATCTTGTATTGAGTTTAGTTACAATAGAATATTTACATTTAGAAAAACTAGATGTGAAGACAAATTTCCTTCATGGTGATTTGGATGAAGAGATTTATATGTAACGACCACTTGGGTATGAAGTCAAGGGTAAGGAGAAACTAGTGTGCAGGTTGAAAAAGAGCCTATATGGGCTCAAGAAAGCTCCAAGGAAATGGTACATGAGGTTTGATAGTTTTATACATGAGCATGGTTACTTGAGATGTGAATCTGACCATTGTGTTTATTTCAAGAATATTGAAAATGGGATCTATATTATTTTGTTATTGTATGTGGATGATATGCTTATTGCAGGATCTAGTATGCAGGACATTGGTGAGCTTAAGAGAAAGATAGCTTACACATTTTCTATGAAGGATTTAGGAGTTGTAAAAAGAATCCTTGGCATACAAATACATAGAGATAGGAAAAACAAGAAATTGTATTTGTCTCAAGAGGATTATATCTACAAGGTGTTAGAAAGGTTCAACATGCAAAATGCAAAACATGTTAGAACACCTATGGATGGAAACTTAAAATTGAGCAAAGATCAGTGTCCTTCATCACATGAGGGGTCAAATACATGACATGAGTATGATATGCTTTAGCAGTTGGGAGTCTCATATATGTTATGGTTTTACAAGACCAAACATTACATAGGTAGTGGCAGTTGTGAGTAGATATATGGATAATCCAGGTAAAGAGCATTGGAAAACATTCCATGGATACTCGGGTATTTGAAAGGGACATCTAACATGCAGTTATGCTATGGAGGTTTTGATATTTCATTATGTGGCTATGTTGATTCGGATATGGCTGGAGATCTGGATAGTAGGAGGAGCACTACTAGATATATTTTCATAGTAGGTGGAAAGACAGGTTAGTTGGATTTCAAGATTACAAAAGGCTGTGGCTTTGTCTACTAAAAAGGCAGAGTATATCGCAGCTACGAGAGGCTAGCAAGGAGATAATATGGATGAGTAGGTTCATGGAAGAGTTGGGAAAGGAGAAAAGTGATTGTAAACTATTTAGTGATAATCATATTTCAATTCATTTGGCAAAGAAATCAGCGTTTCATTCGAGAACGAAACAGATTTAGTTGAGGCATCACTTCATACGACAAGTATTAGAGGATGGAAAGTTGAATCTGGAAAAGATTCATATGAGAAAGAACCCTATGGATATGCTAACAAAGCCATTAGCAAAGGAGAAGTTGGAGCTACACTCCACTTTTGTTGGTCTTCGAGTTTGAGACTTAAAGAAGAAGAAACAAAGCTAAGGAAGAATCCAAGAATGACGCTATACAGGTATGGTGCAATAATTAATCTCCAAGTGGGATATTTTTGAGTTGTGGAGCTCAATTACTTTAGTTTAGCATGTAATGGAAACTTGCTGGAAAATACGATGAACCGACATCGATCAAAGAAAGGAAGGAACGATTGGTAAGGAGGAACTAAAACGGTTAGGGCTAACCAATGTCGGTTACCTATGCGAGGATGTTTTAATTAACTCTCGGGAATTAGATCTATTTTTAGCATTAAAGTATTTATATTTATTTTAATTTCATGGGTAAGTGCCCTAAGTCTATAAACACCTATATAAGCATAAAATCTAGGGTTTAGAAATAAGAAAGAAGATGATTAACAAGAATTAGAAAGAACTTGCAAAAAATTTTGTGAGAGAGAGAATTCTTGGTGATGAAGAAAAAAGCTTGAGGGAAAGAAAGTACTGAACATCTAAGAGGTGTGGAAGATTGTAAATCTTCATTATATATCTTGTCAAAGATTTGGATAATATATTGACTTGTTTCTTGGTGGACGTAGCCCACACTAGGTGAACCACGTTAAATCTGGTGTTGATTTATGTCTCTTGTTTTGTATATTTCTTCTAGTAGAATATCCACTTTTATTTTCATGTATGCTTAGATATGATATATTGTCTGTACAACTAGTGTGCTAACCCCAAAAGCGTGGTGTACATATGCATCCATCGTTTCCCAGGTCGTGTAAGGCCCTGTCCTTTGAAATGAAAAGCATCTTTAGGTGATGTTGGGATTTTTAGAGTGAGTGTGATGGTTACGAGACCAATGACCACCATTTTTGTTCATTAGTGTTTTAGGCTCATAGTGGTGTGAGGAAGCCAAGACCAACTCAAGGCTTTGTATAGACACAGGGTGTCTTGTAGCTGTGAACAATCCAATTGTGAATACTTGATCCTCAATATTCCCTCTCTCCTTGGATGTCATGCAAGCCCTTAGATAATTGAGGTCCATATATGAGACATCATTGCCTTGCTATCTCATACTCAAAAGTGAAAGGTTGTGCTGAAAATATTTTACCCACATGTGGGAGAGCATGGAAAAATCATTCTATCTTATCCATTTGTAATTCATGGTTTCTCAGAAAAAGCAAATTACTATTTTTATTAAGTATGAAAAATCAGCTCCCTTGAATGTCGGTTAGATGCAAAAACTTGAATTCCCCTTTCTCCCTATGTTCCCCTCACCTTCTGGACCAATTTAATATTTTTAGTAGGTGCTTGTGATACCAATTACTATTTTTAGTAAGTGTCAATTCTAGACCGAGATGACCATTTCAATGAATTTTCGATTGCAATACTTCTTCTGTGTTCATCACCTCCTTTGTAGTGTTTTAAGTTGGTGAATTTTCCAAAATAGTAGTCCTCTATGTAGAAGACCTAATATTTTTAGAAAGTGAGCTTCTGGTGGTTAGATCTCTATGGAATGGAGTTTTCTGATATGGGTTTTTTTCCCCAATATTGTCCCTCTAAAATATTAGACTTACCCGATCAACGATTTGAAGGGTTTTAAAAATTCAAATTTTTGACCTAGCTTGCACTCTGACTGGATACGGCCAGTCATTAAAAAATGAGACCTTGGCATTGTAGCTCTAGTTTTCTTCTCTGTTTGAAAAAAATATCACATTTTTGATGTGAGTTTTTGTTTCTTATTCCAATGGTGAAATTTCTCTTTGAACCGACTATCGGTTTGACGGTAAATCAAATTTTTGTTTTCGTTGAAGTGAGAGGGAGATTTGTTAGGAATTATTATTAGTGCTCACATTATTATAAAAGTTAGATTATAATTATGTTGAGTTGATATTACAATTGTTATAATATATTGTTTTAACAATATATTATTTTAGAGTTTTGTTGTACCCGTAAAGTTATAAACGGGTAAGTGGTTTGTTGACTTTCCTATTTTATAGGAAGTCAGTTTTCCTATGTATATGGCTATTTAATAGCCTGTGTATGTAATTCTGCTGAATACAATATCAATTTATATTTCCTTTGTTAATCTGTTGCTGCTCTAAGATTTGGTATCAGAGCAGGTGAATCTGCTGACAGAAATTAGAGAGGATTGCTTCATGGAATGTTAAAGATATTGAAGGGCTTCTCCAAATTTTTTGGTTGCCCTGATAATGAGAGATCACGTTTGAGTGAAGAATAAAGTTTTGTAGTTCTGAAATAATAGATACAGACTACCATTTGAATCAGACGTCTCCAGTTGTACATCGTGTTCTGTATTCAAGTTCTGCAGATCCGTGTATATCTTTCTCTTCAAGATCGACTTCCAATTCGGGTATCAGTGGTGCCTCAGGCCTGCATACAGTTCTAATTACAATTGTACAGCGGATTTATTGCCTCATGGACGTGTTGCTCTTTGTTATCTTTGTGAGGATGTAATCTTGTTTAAGATCTAAATAAGGCGTGACAATCCGACCAAGGCTGATCCATACGAAGCGGATCTCACAATCTGACTCGAGTTCGATTCCTGTGTAAAGAAAAAAAACGTGGACTCCATCAGTTTCGTTCCCGTATTACATCCACATCGACCGACCTGCGTATTGCGTTGCGTCATTTTGGTAATTGTGATCAGTTTTATCGCTGTTTTGGGCATTTTCATTTTTTGAAATTTTTCACAAGGAAAAGAAAAAAATTTGCCATTTTTGGAAAGGGTCCGGAAAGAAGTTGGACTTAGAACTTAAAAGTGTTATATCTTTCACCTCGTAACTCAGATTGAGGTGATGTTTTTTTTGAAAATGTATGTTTTTTAAAGATCTTTGCATTGATTATATGCTTTTTGCTGCTAGACCAATTTTTTATTTTTGGAAAATATTTCAAAAATTATATATATATATGTATTTTAAAAAAATTGTGTCACTTTTGTCTGGACGCACTTTCGCTTGTACGCGACGTCCATAGTGAGGGGGTGCATTATCGGTTGAAACCGACACCCAAGAGAATTGTAATATGAGCCTCAAAGATAAATTTGCTAACTAAGTAGCAAACTCATGGAGGATGGAGGCACGGAGGCTGGAGGTCAGACAGCGACCTCTCGTCAGTCACCAACGACGGGGCCGCACAGAATGATTTGGTGGCACAGGTGTGCAGCGTGAGTATATGATTTTCAGTGTAGTTTCCATTTTCTCAGAGTGATTCTGTTTGCAGTGTTCCTATTTTGTGTGGTATTTGATGGATGTTGGAAAGAAAGTTGTGTTGGAGCGCAGATGACTGTCAGTGATCCTCTGACTGACTTGGTCCTCTGACTGCCGTACTTCGTTGGAAGATGGTCAGCTAGAAGAATACGTTCACTAGCATTAGTGACCATGTGCAGTAAGACCTAACTAGCAAGATCCATTCAGGAGTATGTTCTTCGATGCAGTTTGCTTCTCAGTATCTATATGAGTGGAATTTCACATTGTGGGGGGGAATACATACCAATGTTCCATTCCCATTCTGCACCCAAAATGACTTAGTCAAGGAAAGCTTCCAGTGGCAGTGGCAGTTTTCTATGTTGTTCAAGATCGAGTGGCAACGATCAAAGACAGAGACTACAATTAAGAACATTACGATTCTTATAGGAAGTAATGTGAAATTTTTTCAGTATATCTTCTATTGTGTAGTTTTGTGATATGCATGTTGTGTTTCCTACATTATTCCCTGATGTATAAGCATAGTGGTGAACAGTAGCACCAGAGTAAGTCAGTTCATGGATCTTGAAAGGGTTTGTGGGAGGATCCAGAAAACCACACGAGGTCGACAGTTGATGAGGTTCCTGTCACTTCAAGGTTTGTGGTAAGCTTGTTTAAAACCATGGAAGGAGAGAGCCTTTCTTTTGGATCAAGGTCATGAGTCACAGAGTTGGACATGCCACAGGGGTGAGCATACTGCAGAGGAGTGTGTGGATGTTTTTCTACCATGTTCGCACTAAGGGGGGGAATGTTAGGAATTATTATTAGTGCTCACATTATTATAAAAGTTAGATTATAATTATGTTGAGTTGATATTACAATTGTTATAATATATTGTTTTAACAATATATTATTTTAGAGTTTTGTTGTACCCGTAAAGTTATAAACGGGTAAGTGGTTTGTTGACTTTCCTATTTTATAGGAAGTCAGTTTTCCTATGTATATGGCTATTTAATAGCCTGTGTATGTAATTCAGAATCTTGAATACAATATCAATTTATATTTCCTTTGTTAATCTGTTCTTTGCTCTAAGAATTTCTTTCTTTGTGAGTGATTTATGCTTAAAAAGGAGGATTTGAAGATGAGGTTTTATGGCCTTTGAGAATGAAGAACACAACAATAAATGGTTCTCTCGATTCGTAGTACCGACTTGCTACATATGTTTGAATCTTTGTTCTACGGAAACAAGGTTTTACGAAGAATTTATTCACTTCATTCTTTTAGTTCAATCCTTGAAATTTTCTGATCAATCCTTCTTTTGAGACCTATATGTTTTCATGTATTTTAGGGTTTGGTTTTGTGGAAGATATGGTTTGGAGCATAAATGGCAGAATTTGTGCGAGGTATGAGTAGAGAAGCTGACGAGTGAAAGGCTGGAAGGTGTAAGAAGCCGGAAAATAAAGTTGAGTCTACTGCTTTAAAACAATTCAAAAAATCTCATCAGGGTTGGGGCACATTTTTATGTCCCTGATTTCCCTTAAGCATTAAGGGATGAGAGGGACATTAATTTTCATGATGCATCTCACTGCGACACTTGGCGGAGATCCAACGGTGGAGTGTTTAGGCCAAAAAGCTGGAAAAAACACTTGGGGCCTAAAAGATTATTGCATGAGGAAACATGAGGCATTACTTTGGCTAGGTGAATTTTCATGTCCCTTATGTCCCTTAATCATTAAGGGACATGAGGGTCATCAATTTTCATGGTGTGTTGTTTTACGAAACTTGGTGAAGATTTGATGGTTGTCCATTTGGCTCCACTAGCTCCTGGGGTTGAGAAATTACACTGGAGGGGGTCACATGGATGACTGAAGGATTCTTGGGGATAGGAAAATTTTCATGTCCCTTACGTAATTTTTCCAAAGGGAAATAAGGGACATCAATTTTCACATAATTTCAGAAGTTTCCACTTGTCACGATTTGGACGATTGAGGGAATGAGCTCTGGCGAGCATCTGGGGCTAAGATGGCAATCCGAGAGGTTCCATGTGTGACCAAAGGGCTTATTGGGGCTGGGTGAATTTTATGTCCCTCATGTCCCTTATCTTGAGGGATGAAAGGGACATGAAATTTCTCCAGGCTCTTGGATCTGACATGTGTCCTCTCCCAAAGTTGTATAACTGTGAGAACTCACCTCGAGGGCAACGTGAAAAGATAATATCTTGAGTTCTGATGGAATTTTTTGGAATTTTTTTATATGATATCAACTTAAAATTTCTTTATGAATCTAATGGTGATATTTTAAGATCTGAATTATTTAATTTAGGACCTGAAAAATCAGATTTTTAATATGGATTTGTAGTTGTGCATGGAAAAACCCAGTTATAAACTTATTGCGCAAAGTGTGAAAAATATTATTTCACTATATTATAGAGATCTGAATTCCATTTCTGAAGATGTATTTGTTGGCTCCTAACTTCATCCAGAGATTCCTTAACCACCTCCGAAGCTCGGTAGCTCTTTTGTTCTGCATGCCTTTGCTTAGGCATGTGAACCTGCTTTTTTAGTGAAATTATCCCAACTCCTCCAAATATTTCCTGAACCTTCCAAAATCAATTTGATGATATTTATATACCTTCAATTCACCTCCATGTTAGATTTGGATCCTCCATTTCACTCTAGTGGGGTTGCACTACTCTGAGAAGGTCGGTAGTAGCCCTTCTCACAATCGCTCGAAATTTACTTTTTCCAGAACTCCAAAATCACCTAGGGGTAGACTTGACTTTCCTAAATCACCTAGGTGGTGAGTTAACATCAACCGGGAGGTCACCGTCCATTGGGTGGGTAGACCCGGGTGCCTTAGAAGGGTAAAACTTGAAAGTTTTGACACAGGGGTATAGTTTCCATTCTCGAAAATTGTCAATTTTCCTATTGCAAATTTACATGAAAACAACTGGCTCTATCTTGGGGACATGGTATATACTAAGTGCAATGAATAAATGACAGGAAGAATCCAAAAATCTTAACTTCACAATATAAATACCAATGCCTTATCCATTGGGCCCTGCAAATTCATCTACAACTTATAAGAGAGAGATAGCAAAGAAGGAAACACACACACAACGAAAATGATGAAAGGAAACACACAACACACAAAAGGAAGGGAAACACACCTCAAAAATCACCTATGATACAAGGCAGGGTACAACCCACTTTCACTGATGATACTATTTTAGGTATTTCCCACTATGAGGCAATTCCAGTGGTGTTCCATCTAGATATGAGAGTAAATTTTCTTTCTCTGGAAGCTTCACAAATATAGAATGGGCCAAGCCATAATGAATCAAAATTTCTATGGCTACCTTTTGTTCCCTCCTTTTGTCCCATAGTAGGACAAGATATCTAACTTTGAACTCTCTCACCTTGGCCTTCTTGTCAAAAATATTCTTCACCTTCAATTGATGCTCTCTGATACGAGTCCACCACTTAGAGTCTATTTTCTTCTAGCTTCTCAAGAAAAAGGATCCTCTTATCAATGGAATCCTTGTACTATCCATCTTCTATTCCCTAGAGAAACTTGAGAGATGTCATTTCAACTGTGATGGGAATTTCTACTTCAAATCCATATAGTAGTTGGAATGGTGACATAAATATTACCTTTTTGGAGTGATCCTATTTGCCCATAATGCATCATATAACTTTTTGTGCCAATTCCTTTGGTTTTCATCCATGAGCTTGTGAAAAATGGTCACAATGTTCTTGTTGCTTGATTTGGCACCGACTATTTCCACTGTGGATAGTAGTCTGATGAGTGGGATAGGGATATTCCATATCCATAGAAAAATCAATCAAATTCCTCAAAGAAAAATAGGCGGCATTGTCCACTACGATCTTCTGTGGCACTCTGAAACGTATGATGATATTATCTTTGATGAAGTTACATACCATCTTGGTGTTATCTTTCTTGAATGGGATCACACTGTACCAAATTTTTGAAATAATCTGTTGTTGTGAGCATGTAAGTGTGCCTGATATTGAGTTAGGATTCAAAACACTGATGAAGTCTAGCCCCCTCTGCTGAAATGGTTCTTCAATGACAACTGGCCTGAGGGGTAATGCTGCAAGTTATGGTCTCCCCTCAAATTGTTGACATGATTCAAATTTGGAAACCCATTCTCGAGCATCTGCGAAGAGGGTAAGCCAAGAATACCTTCCTCAGAGGATCTTATGTGCAGTGACCATCGTTGAAAAATGCCCACCATGCGCTTGGTCATAGTATGCTTTAAGAAAATTCTCTTGTTTTTCTTTATCTACACATTTGAGAAAGAATCCATCTAGGCCCCTTTTGTAGAGCGCATGATTCCAGATCATAAAATTTGTTGCCTTAAGCTTGAGTGTTCTCCTTTGTTTGTAATCAAGATGATGAGGGAATTCTCCATAGGTTAGATAATAGGTGATGTCGTCATACCACTCATCGTAGTGGTTACAAAGAGAACTTGTGGATTATCTTCAAAGCTGGTTGAGAAAGAAAAATTATCTTTTCCATGTTGAGCTTTGAGAGCTTCATCTTCAGCGATCAATCTACACAAGCCATTTCCCCATACCAAATTGGAGGGCCAGATCTCCAAATCATACTCTTGAATATTTGTAACCCAGTTTCCTCTTTTAGCTCTAGGATCTTGTTGTGTCAAGATATAATTGATTGTACTTCCGGGACCATCACCACCGTATGAGAATTGAGTATGTAAAATCTGAATTTTTTTATAGCCTTGACCACCGCATAGGCATGTTTCTCCAATTGGTGTAGTTTAGTTCATGCTTTTTTAATGGGCATCTCATGAAAGCAATAGGTGCTTCCACACCTTCATCATTATTTTGGACAAGAACAACAGAGAGTGTATGTTCCGATGCATAACAATACATGATGAATTCTTTATTGAAATCCAGAGACACAAGAGTCATGAGCTTTGTCAATGGATTTCTTGATCTCTTCAAAATTTGTTTTTTCCTCATCATTCCACTTGAAGCTTGTTTGAGGTTTCATCATGGAAATGATGCACCTCGTCAAATTCTATGAACTTTGGAACAAAGCGACGTAAAACATTTACCTTGCCAAAGAAGGAATGGAATCCTTTCTTGCTTGTGGGAAGAGATAGTTCTAAATTGCCTTCACAATTTCGGGTCAATGTGTGCTCCATGCTTATTCACCATATGCCCCAACAACTTTCCTTCCATGAATCAAAAAATTCACTTTTTGGGTTCAAGGATATGCCATGCTTTCTACACTTAGGGAGTACCTGCTCCAAATGGTATATATGGTCTTCCATCCTTTTTTAGAATAATGTGAGATCATCTAGGTATATGACAATGCAATGCTTCAAATCTTTGAATGCTAGGTACATCGCCCTT
>CM031241.1:623801761-624148253 GCA_018340775.1 Taxus wallichiana var. yunnanensis | reverse complement strand
AACAAACAAGAATTTCACAAAACCTTACATTGCCCTCGCAGACAAAGCAAACAAGTTCACAAAGTACACGTCGACAAGCTTTCTACAAACTTGGAGATCTATGTGTTCTCGAAGGCTCACTTCACCAAAGATTTTTCCGAGAAGTGTACAACGCCAAGACAACAAGACACTTCAGCGCTACCAAGACACTAGTAGTGCTACAACACTTCTATTGGTCTCACATGTGCACAAAAATTGAGTTACACATCAAGTATTGCATTCCTTATTGCATCGCCAAGCCCACAAAAAGGAAGCTGGATTTTACATATACCTTTGTCAATTCCATGCAAAGCATGGGAATCTATCAACATGGATTTCATGACTAGACTAGATATGACAAAGCACCAAAATGACTCTATGTTTGTTACGGTGGATAGATTTTCCAAGATAGTCATCATGGTTGCTTACTGAGGACATCAACATGCAAGAAGCCGCACACTCATTCTTCGGCCATGTTTGGGTCCACCTTGGACTCCCAACATCCATTGTATTTGATCGTGACCTGCACTTTGACAGCCACTTTTGGCAAGCCTTACAGGAAATGACGGATACATAAATGAACAGGCTGCAACATTTCATCCTCGATGACATTGTACACTTGTCCATTTACTATGCATGTACAAACTTGTCCATTTACTCAACATCAACAACAATGTGCATCCACATACTTGGGATGATACACTACTCTAAATCCAACATGCCTACAAGAAAGCTATCCACAAGTCTATGCAGCATAGTCCATTTCAAACGTGTCTTGAGTTCCAACCAACAACGTCGCTTGACATATCTTACCGTGCACCATCCGTGCAAGGCATTGCATGCATAGAAAAAGGAAGTGGGCATGGCAAACAAGCTCCCGCAACACATCCAATCTGTTCACCGAAAGTTTAGCAAATACCCTCACGCCAAAAACAAAAGTACAAAGAGTGTCATGACATGCATTGTGCACCTTATGAGTTCAAGGTGGAGAATAAAACATTTGATTTCATCTTCTGGGAATGTTTCAAGGGCCCACACTAGTAAATCAGGCCTTTGCACTATGGTTTTTACACCATACTATGCATCGTAGGTGAGAACACCTTGGTTCTACACCACTTTGGTGAGAAAACCTTTGTTCTTAATCTCCCACCGTACTTGGGTCTACATCCGGTATTCAATATGGAACTCAAGACATACTTTCCACCTTTTCTTGAACCATTAAGCAACTCAACATAATCCTAATTTGGCCCGAACACTTGCACACAACATCGAATGATCAAATCATTGAAGTGAAACAACACGCACTTTTGCCAAGGTAGACATCAATTGTTTTGAGTGGTTAAGGCAGTGCCAATACACTAATTAGGCTAATCGGTATAACCTCCAACACCTTCAAGTTTGGTTCCCACAATGACCGATGATACAATGGGGACCATTTCTCCTCAAGAAAGGGAAAATGATCCATACACATAAGCACAAGTCCATGCACTCTTCCTTAGGATTTAGAGCTCCCTAGCCTTGCGGACGTCTAGCGTTACACACAAATACTCGTGGTAGCCTCACACAATGGCACATTGCCTTGCGGAGACTCTTGCACAACTTCCTAAAGCCACGCAACATCTCCTAAAATTTGCACCATTCGCGCAACCTTTCAACATACTTAGACATTGGCAACATGCTTCGTGGCATATTGTGCATCACCATAGTTGACATGCGACATGCCAAGTGTAATGTCCCCTCTGTCCGCATAAGCCTGGGTGAAGACCTTTGGCCCTTTATGTCTACCCGACGGCCAAGGGGAGTTTTTAAGGGTGACATAACTTTATTATTTTATTATATTGTGCTATTGTTTCTAAAAAATAATAATATTATGAAAAGCACATATAATAAATGATAAAGTTTAATAATAAATTAAAATGTCAAAAATGCCATTAATTGTATTAGAAGAGGGAAAGTGCGACCTGCCTTAGGAGTCTTTTTTTGGGAAAACGTGCCAATTGGCCCAAAAAGGAAAATGCGACCAACATAGGGGAATGAAACAATTTTATTGGCCGATTTGAGGGTGGTGGTTGGCTGATCTCCCTTTAAATAAACAAGTCGACTTGTATGGGAGCATCCAGATTTTTATTATCATCTTTTGCATTGCTAAGAGCTCTGAGCTTTTATCAGAAATTCCAAGGACGAAAACCCTTGTGAATTTATCTCTTGCGGACGAAAACCCCAGGGGATTGAGAGGGGATTTCACTCAGAATTCCCAGCAGTGTTATTCATCAGATTTCCAGGTTCAGTTCAGCCGTGTGTGTAAGGAGATTTGAAGGTGTTTTGCAGTGATTTTCATCCAGCAGTTGGGTCGGCCCATTGTAAGCAGTCTGGCAGCGAATTCAGAGGTATTTTCATCTAAAAATATTTGTCAAATATTTGCCAGCATACTGTAAACTGATCGCTGTATTTTTTTATCATTTCTGAAGTGTATTTTTGAAGATTTTCAATCTGAATAATAACAGACTTCAGATCTGATTTTCTGGGCCATTTTTGGACTGTAATAAGTTTGAGTTTATGTAATTCGGTCCCCAAATATCTGGGCAGTCATTAGAAATCAGAAGTATTTTTATTTGGTGTGATTTACATTGATATCTCTCTTAAACCCTAGTCGCACTTTCCAGATCTGCACTAGGAACTTGACATAAAATACTCAGAAATCTGTATTTGCTGTTTTTATTTGACTAAGAATCATTAGAGTGTAAGGGGGATCCATCTAGGGATCTTTCGGTGGGGACCATTTCTCCTCAAGAAAGGGAAAATGATCCATACACATCCGCACAAGTCCATGCACTCTTCCTTAGGATTTAGAGCTCCCTAGCCTTGCGGACGTCTAGCGTTACACACAAATACTCGTGGTAGCCTCACACAATGGCACATTGCCTTGCAGACTCTTGCACAACTTCCTAAAGCCACACAACATCTCCTAAAATTTGCACCATTCGCGCAACCTTTCAGCATACTTAGATGTTGGCAACATGCTTCGTGGCATATTGTGCATCACCATAGTTGACATGCGACAGGCCAAGCGGCACTCTCCACATACACGACATTGTATGTGTAGCCGCCACACTTGCAAGAAGTTATTTGTCACTCGCAAATGATGAACCGCTTTTGTATCCATCCTCTTTTGAAGTCGTCATCTAATGTAATTGCCTTCTTTTAATGCTTGTATATAAGCATCCATTTGACCTTAAGGGGAGAACAAGAACGAATGGACATGGTCATCTCTCTCACATGTTAGCATGCACTAAGTATCTAACATTGGGTTATCATTGTTATCATTTTCATGAGCAGGAAAATTTGTTAGGAAGAGTCTTCCCCTCCATGAACATGGGAAACTTCATTCACAACATTTCTAAACATCGTACGCCTATTGACTCTCTACCCTTTTCTTTCATTGAATAGAAGCTACATCATTCTCGCAAATACTTCCGATTTGAATGTGTTTTTTGGGATATTGTTGTCATAGTTTTCCATTGCATGTTCTCGCAACTCATAGTTTGTTAGGCATTTTACATGGTTGTCCCCTACACCAACACCCTATGCCATGTGGTGCGGATCAACTATGTAGACAATATGTTGGAAAATTCTCGAAAAGAGAACATCATGTACATGACTTGAGAAAATATTTGTAAGATTGCGACAATATGTGGTAAGATTAAATACTTCCGATTATTTCATGCAAAAAGAAATGTGTGCGTTAATCAAATGGTCACCATTATATTCTATCCCAAAATTGTATTTTACACACATGTATTTCAAAATTGTATGTGGGGGTGCCTTTTTGGAACATCAATGGAAAGAAAAGTGAATGAGGGAGATGGAATGGAATGAAGGGGGTGTTTTGGAAGAATGGAAAGAAAAATGGAAAGGAATGAATGGAAGGAACATGCAAGAGTTAGGTAAAAGCAGAGCCTAATATTGCATGGAGAAGAACAATAAATAACTAACACAAATAAAACGGAGTTTGCATCAGTTAAACAAGAATGAGTAAAGGGAACACACATGAGCAAGTAAATAAGAAGAGCTTGATCACTGTGAACAAGAACAACACTTAATAACGTTGACAATAAGATCAAAGACAATATTTGCATGCAAGATTTAAACATCTAACATCTAATGAACATAAGAACATCAAATGTTACAAGAGACAATGAATGAGACACAAAGTTCGTATTTCATTAACTCCAAAATGTCTTCACAAAAGAACACAAAGTTTCTTCTTGAAACAAAGCTTGCACACAAAAGTATTTTCTTCTCCTCTCTCAAAGTCACCCTTACAAATGAGCCCCTAACTTCCTTTTATAACCCAAAAGTTGGTTACAAAGTAGTTAGGATTTTAAATGCACATTAAATAGGGCACTTAAGTGACTTTGACTTTTTCAACCAACTTTATTAAAAACAACTAAAAATAGAAATTTCATAAGTTTCCTCAAAAGTGAATTTAACAATAACATCATTTAAAATACCACTTTCAAAATATTCGACAAAAACCAAGTGCCTTATCCATTGGGGGTGGGGTCCGCCTATCTCAATCGTATGAGAAATGGACTCTCCCACCCATGAGAAAATATAGGAAATCATCCTACCATGTTGTTGGCAAAACAAGGATCCTGATTCTTTGCCAATTCAAAAGATTTGAGCTTTTGCAATGTCTGGTGCATCTTCTCTTCTTCCGGAAAACAACTCGGGAGAAGACTAGCCTCACAAAGTACCTACATTTCAAGAATCTTACCTGGTATGGTATGCAGGTCTGCAACTTTAGATTGGATCTCTTCGCAAAGATGTTTGATTTTGAAACATTGATCCATAGAAGAAGTGGAAAAAACATCAACATGAGTATACATTTCATGTATCAATTTTGTAAACTGCTCCACCAGATGTTGTACTAAATTCCTTTGGTTGTGTTCGTTGATGAAGGTGCAAGGAATCTCTTCGATGAAGACTTGAATGGAAGAGAGTGCAGTATAGGCTTCATTGCACAAACTATCAAACTAAATTACCAAGTCTTCTAGAATCATTTTCTTGGACTTAGCATGATTTAACCATAGAATTCGTGTCATGCGATGATCAAACTCAAGTATCCCCTCTGAGGCTAAGAATGTAGATTCCATGCGAGCAAGATCTTGAAGACTTGGAAAAATCTGATCCAATGTGATTAATTTTGTAATGAGGCACTCCTTGAATGGAAACACTGGATCAAGGTAGGCATAAATATTCTCAGATATTTTTATCACCTCAAGCAATTGTTTTCAACCCACCACTTTCTATCTCAGAAACCCATGACCTTAGAGTGTGCCCTAGAGTGATCACATCCTTCGATTGATTGAGAATTTCTTGATCCGGAGATAGCCACCATCTCTGGAACAGAAAAGAAGACTCAATTGGGCTGATCAAATGTTGAACATATGAAATCAATTGATTCTTTTCTTCCTTGAGTTGGGAAATTTGAGATTTGTATCTCTCCAACCTTTTAAGCACACTATTCATTGAATCCTTTGCCATAACAACATCGCTTTCAAAAGTGGTCTTACCAAGGGCTATCTTGGATACTTCATATCGATGGTTGTCATGTCCCCACGATCCTTCTCAGTAGTAGGAACTGCAATTTCTACAAACTTATCTCCGCTATCATCAATCACTACTCTGGAGAAGACCTTAGGCTTTTTGGGCACAACTTTATTGGAGAGGGAAGAAAGAGACTCCAAATCAATGTTGGCCACTTTGACCAATCTCTTTCTCTTTTTTATTTTAGAGTCAACCAAGTCGGTGTTTCATTCATTAATTCGACACAAAAAGTCGAGAACTGGAAGAAAAATCATCTTTGCCTTTCTCATGACTAAAACCAGTAGGCAGTTGTTCTGTGGCCTCAATCCTTGGTGAAGTAGCATCTGCAACACATTCTTGATTATCCTCATGTTCTTGTGGAATATCCTTATCACCTGGATGTTCGGAAGAATTAGATATCTGTACCATTGGGATTTGCTTGGACTCTGGTGTATGACATTGATGATTTGGATCTTTGGTAGGTCTATTGGAACTCTCAGTGATGTGAATAGATGAGTTTGGGGTAGAAATACCAAAAACACGTTCTTTTCCTTCACGAAGATGCACACTTTACCGATCCTTGAGACACCGCTTCTTTATTAGAGACAAGTTTGGGTAACCACCGACTTTGCCTCTGAGATGCGTGTGATGATGTCAATGGAGAATGGCGCGAAGAAGTTTGCACCACCTTTTTCTATGTAAATTCTCCTTCGTTGGCAAACCTCTGTATTTTTGACATATGTGCCTGAAATGGGAGAGGATTGGCTATCTGATTCTCATACCACATCATAGTCCTTTTTAACACAGGTTGATTCATGACATCTAGAGAAGTTTCATCTCCTCTACTCCAATCAATACCAAGGAGTGGAGTGAAAACTATTTGATCATAGGCAAGGATCCATAAGATCAATCCCATTATCGCAAAGTCAAGGGAGGATCCTCAATCCGTAATTTTCTATCTGAGCCAATGTGAGACGAGAAAATTGTCGTTGTCTTACCTCCCTGTCATCCGCACATTCGCCCAATAGTCTTCTATGTTTGCCTTGTGCTTATATCTTGCTCCTAGGGCTTTTTCCATGGATCCTTTAATATCGAATTGAGCCCTACTTGTGAAAGGATGTATAGTTATGAGAGAAAATTATTTTTCCATAAGCTCTACACTGTGGGAATTTGGACATTTGTATTCCCCAATCTGAATTGGGAAATGAATACCTCCTTTGCATTTATCCACCAGTAGGCAATGGATTTTGAAAAGTCTGACGTGAAAGTTCCATCAATGTTATTTTATCATTGACATATTTAGGAAGTTTGTAAGGAGCTCCCACAAATCCATCAACTCGTATATAGGAGTAAGAGGGAAACTGGATAAACCAAGTTCCCCATTGTTTTATCACCGCCTTGGCATCTTCTGAAAATCTTTCCTCTGGGTTTCTCCTTAGTGACCGGATTATATAGAATAGAAAGCATCATTTACCCTTCGGAAATGGTGAGAACCATTCTTGAACTCCAGTTGTGGGTAAAAGTGAAAAACACTATTCTTGCCAGGACCCATTGTACCTCTAGTTGTTAGCCCTGAAAATATCCTCCTTGCTACAACATAAATCAAATAAGAGGTCATATAAAAATGACCTGTCATCCTTACCTCAATCAATTGCTTATGGAGAGTATTGCTAATAACGATACTTGCCCAATCAATAAACATCTTTGCATCAAGAATGATACAAATGAACTTGTACATCCAAGGATGAAAATTTCGGCAGAAGGAAGACCAAAAACCCTGCTGAGGAGAGTAATCATATCCCCTATTTCTTCATGAAATTCTACCCGAAACAACTCTTTGGGAATTCTTGAAGTGTGAGTTTTGGTTTGACCAACCATTTTTATCAACCATCTTTGACCATCTCAAAGGATTTTCATCCCAAAACTGTTGTGTCGATTCTTGCGTGATGTCAACATTTTCTTCATGGAGTGGCACTCTTAACAAATCTTCCATATGATCTGGAGAATTGAGCAGAAAGGTTCATTTCTGTCATTAAAAATTCCCGACGCTCAGGGTCATAATGTTCAAGCACAAGCTAGGACAAATTGGGGCATTGTATGGCAACGGAAATGTTGCCGCTTGAGGTAAGCCACAACGATAAAGCCTTTTTGAGAAAATAGTCCTCCCTTCCCATCTTACCCTGTCACAGAATTGAACCATATCTACGTGACCCATATCGGTATCCAAAATATTATCATATGCTGAATTTAAAGACGATGCTAGAACTAATCCTTGGTATGCATATTTTAGTGCCGACTTATTAGAACGTTCACCCATTATGAATTTTTTTTTAAACCCTGGAAAGTGAAAAGAAAACCAAGACACTGGAAAGGTGTCGGGTCTAAGTCTCTCGGACCACCGTTGTCGCAAGAATAATACGACTCTTTCTATTATTTATTTTTTTTTTAATAAAAAGAGATTTAGCAAATGCCGAATTCAAAATGACCATACAAAAATATTGAGGCAAAGCTCAAATCACCATCCAAAAAATAATACAATTTTAGATCATTTTTACACTTCCAGCAACGCGTTGAATCTTCGAAGCTCCTTATTATTATTTTTTTAAAATGTTCACTGTGCGTGAGTATCTCCTTCCACCTTTGACACGAGAAAACTATTGTCTCTCTCAGCATGTGTAGCACCATGAATATCTCCTTTTTAAAATAATAAATAATAAAAAAAATTATGAGTGAACCTGCGTTGAACTTCACCACATTGAGCATGCGTGAGCTTCTATTTTGGTTTGTGTTTTAAACTTAATCCTCCTTCCATTGCATGCGTGGATTTCTTTCCTTCAACCTCCACTGATCTTATTCCTCTGGAACAGTGTATTATTTTCCTTGAACTGGACTGCGTGGAAGTTTTATTTTGTTCACTTATGCATGTGTGGGTAAAACAGGTCAAATTTCTCCTCCTTCAAAGCATGCGTGAACTTTTAAGCATGTTGTTTTATCCTTTCTGCAGGCTACGCATGGAAGTTGAGACAGACTTCATCCCTCCTTCCAAGCATGTGGACACTATCCTTGGCTGCTGCGTGGAATTTTGCATGGGAACTTTGCAATGAAACAACTCAGAAAGACAAATTCATCACGTGGGCCTTCACTTCCAGCGAATGAGATTTCAATTCAATTTGACTATTTATTTGGTCTTATTCCTTCTCTCCGAGCATGGCGTGTAAACTTCCTTTTACCTTCTTCCTCACCTGCGTGGATCTTCCTGACTGCTGCGTGGAAGTTGAGAGAAAAACAAAATGAGAGAGCTTGGTTATTGACATATGTCTCCTCCTAGTGCGTGGAAACTATCCTTGGGCCTGCATGGAAAGATTGTTCTCTTCCGAAGGTTGCGTGAAGGATCTTGACTGGCTTCTATCTGCTGCACAAATCAACAACAAACAAAAACAAACTAACAACTATGTGGAATTTCACCTTCTTTGTTGCATACGGGATTTGTTTGGGATTCCAGATCAACCTTGCACGTGCATGAAATTGCCTTCACCTTTGCAAGCGTGGATCTCAGAAATTTCTTGCTATTGCTTCCCTCCAATGGAGACAACTACCTAAAACTCTCAAGGTTGCTTGGCTCTAGCTAATGCCATGTGCCAGGTTTCGTGTGAAAGCCGGTAGTGTCTGTAGAATAAGCTTTTCCTTCTTCTAGGCTCTAGATATCTGCAATATCTCCTTGTTTCTCCTTCTTCCCAATTTCCTCTGCTTCTGCAACCTCTTGTAACCGTCTCCTCATCAATTCCCGGATGATAGAAGCAAAATTAAAATTGTCTACTAAATTGAAGCGGAAGAAAAATTGCCCCAGCACTTGCTCACGACGATAATTAATAAAAAGAAGAAAAGTTCTCCCAAGTTTGTCGAACAACTTCCATGAGTATTAAATTAATATTTATTAATTAAAAACCCATAAAATTTAATAAATATTAATTTTATTAAATTTCAGGATGAATATTAATTAAATAATTAAAACACGGTTTGTGGCGTAACGGGAGAATGGCTTATTCAAAATGAATGAAACAAAAGCCAGAATGACCATGAGAATAAGACGATGGCGATGAAGGATAAAAATTGGAGGACACTTTGAAATATATATATATATATATATATATATATATATATATGTTTTAATTTTGTGAAGTCAAGATTAGCCGATAACACGGCAAGGCATTGCATACATAGAAAAAAAGTGGGCATGGTAAACAAGTTCTCGCAACACATCCAATCTGTTCACCAAAGAAGTTTAGCAAATACTCTCACGCCAAAAACAAAAGTACAAAGGGTGCGTGACGTGCATCACGCACCTTATAAGTTCAAGGTGGACAATAAAAAGTTTGATTTAATCATATGCGGGAATGTTTCAAGGGTCCACACTAGTAAATCAGGCCTTTGCACTATGGTTCTTACACCCATCTTGCGTGCGTCGTAGGTGAGAATGCCTTGGTTATACACCACTAGTGAGAACGCCCTTTGTTCTTAATCTCCCACCATACTTGGGTCTACATTTGGTATTCAATATGGTACGCAAGACATACTTTCCACCTTTTCTTGAGCCATTAAGAACTCAACATCATCCTAATTTGGCTCCTAAACACTTGCACACAACATCAAATGATCAAATCATTGAAGTGAAACAATGCACACCTACCAAGGTAGACATCAATTGTTTTGAGTGGTTGAGGCAGCCAATACACTAATTAGGCTAAGTGGTTAAGGCAGCCAATACACTAATTAAGCTAAGTGGTATAGCTTCCAACACCTTCAAGTTTGATTCCCACAATGACTAACGATATAATAGGGACCATTTCCCCTCAAGAAAGGGAAAATGATCCGTACACATCCGCACAGTCCATGCACTCTTCATTAGGATTTAGAGTTCCCTAGATCTAGCGTTACACACAAAGAATCGTGGTAGCCTCACACACTAGCACATTGCCTTGCAGACTACTACACAACTTCCTAAAGCCACACAACATCTCCTAAACTTTGCACCATTCCCGCAACCATTCGCAGCATACTTAGATGTTGGCAACATTTTGTGGCATATTGTGCATCACCATAGTTGACATATGCCGCACATGCCAAGCGGCACTCTCCACATACACGACGTTGTATGTGTAACCGCCACACTTGCAAGAAGTTCAACCGTCACTTTGGAAAATGATGAGCTGTTTTTGTATCCGTCCTCTTTTGAAAGTCGCCATCTAATGTAATTGCCTTCTTTTAATGCTTGTATATAAGCATCCATTTGACCTTAAGGGGAGAACAAGAATGAATGGACATGGTCATCTCTCTCACATGTTAGCATGCCCTTAGTATCTAACATGGGTCATCATTATTATCGTTTTCATGAGCAGGAAAATTTGTTAGGAATAGTCTTCCCCTCCATGAACATGGGAATCTTCATTCCCAACATTTCTAAACATCGTACACCATTGTACTCTACCCTATTCTTGCATGGAATAGAAGTTACATCTTTCTGCAAATACTTTGGATTTGAATGTGTTTTTGGGATATTATTGTCATAGTTTTCCATTGCATGTTCTACAACCCATAGTTTGCTAGGCATTTTACATGGTTGTCCCCTACACCAGCATCCTATGCCATGTGGTGCGGATCAACTATGTAGACAATTTCTTGGGAAAATCTTCAAGAAGATAAAATCATGTGCATGACTCGAGAAAAATATTTGTAAGATTGCAACATTATGTGGTAAGGTTAAATCCTATGAAATGTGTCCTGCATTACTCAAAGTAATTTTGGGCTTCATTATTTCTATGAGAGAAGTATAGAAGTGGATGCAAAGAAGGTACAAGTGATCGTTGAAATGCCTTTAAGAATCTTAAGCAACTAAGAATTTTAAAGGGAAAAATGCAAACTATTAGAAGAATTGTAGCTTGCTTAACAGATAGAACCTAGCCATTTTCGTGACTACTAAAGAAAGACACCAAATTTGAATGGGATGACAATTATGAATGGCCTTTTGATGCCATCAAGGATATCTAGCCAATCCCCAATTAAGATGCCACTTATCTCTAATAGATTATTGTTTCTATATATTTTCTGCTACAAGCATGCTTTGGGAAATTTGCAAGTGCAACATGATGTTACCAACAAAAAAAGAGCAATATATTACATCAATAGAACCTTAGTGGATTATGAGGAAAATACAACTCAACAGAAAAACTATGCTTGATTTTCATATTTCGCAACACAATAGATTATACACTATATGCATAACAATGAGACACGTGTTATTGCTGAGTTTGATCCTCTTAAGTACATGATGTCTAAGCCATATTTATCATAAAAAATAGACGTGTGGGTAATGTTGTTAATGGAGTTTGACCTCAAGTTTATATCGCAGAAATTGGTTAAAGGACAAGTAAATAAACTAGATAAATTAGGAGGCTCCCCTATTAGACCCCCACTGCCATTGATGAGACATTTCAAAGTGAGTTTGTTATGGGCATAGAGTAAAATAAGACATGGACTATGTAATTTGCATGGATGGAAAGCACTTTAGGTGCAGGGGACAAGATTTTATTGATTAACCCTCAGGAAGACTATGCCAATAGCTTATACATTGAGCTTTTCATGTACCAACAATATCATTGAATATGATGCATTGATTTTAGGACTCCATGCAGCACGTATGTTAAATGTTAAATATATCAAAGTATATAGAGACTCTCAACTTGTGGTTAACAAAAGAACAAATTGATCCATACAAGAATTTAGTACACAGTCTGAGGACCCAGTTTGGCAAGTTTCAAAATGATAATGTTCTTATAATATATAAGACATGATGTTATGGTAAAATGGCTTACCTCATGCCTATTGATATCACATATGACCATGCCTATTGATATCACATACGACCATGCCATATTGACTATTAAGAGATTGCACAACCTGCCACAAAGAAAAACTAAGACTCTCTAGAAATATTGACATAAGACAATGACATGGAAAATTCAGAATGCCATGCAATGTGTATTACCACTTGTCAAAATAGATTATTCCTACACAATTTCCCAACATGATAGAAGAAAATTATGTAGATACCCTCAAATATGCCATAGTTGATGTACTCTTCAAGAGACCCTTTGATGGGAAATAACTCGTATATCTTGGACAAGAAAAAGCCCAAATTGTATTACAAGAAGTCTATGATAGTGAGTGGTTGGACATTTCAATGGAAAAGGCATGTCATACAAATTGCTTCAAATGGGTTATTATTAGAATATGGAACAGAATTGTTGTGCATATGTGAAAGTTTGTGATAAATGTCAAAGATATAGCAACCTTAATCATGCCCCATCCAAGCGTTGCAACACATTGTTTCCCATGGCCATTTTCCATACGGGGATTTCATTTAGTTGGAAAGATTAATCCTCCATCCTCATGAGGTCACAAGTTTATTATCACAGCTACTGAATACTTTATAAAATAGAAAGCTGCACCCTTAGAGTCCACCTCAAGTGAAATATTGCAAATTTCTCATGACATGTTATTTCCAAATTTGGCCTACCATCCTCTATTGCTAATAACGGTTCATCTTTCAAGAATAAGACAGTCAAGGAGTTTTATGACAAATACAAGATAGAGCATACACTGTCAAGTCCTCATCATCCACAAGGGAATGGCCATGCCAAAGCTTCCAACAAGACTATTGTCAATATTTGATCCAAGACACTAAACAAACATAGCAATGATTGGCATAACAAATGCATTACACCTATGGGCATTGCGGACACATGTACAAACAGCCATGGGGGAAACCCTTTATTCACTAGTTTATGGGACAGAAGCAACATTTCTCATGGAACTTGAGATTCCTTCCTTGAGAACATCATTCAAAGGCATTATTGATAACTACAGCTACAAAGAAAAAATATTACATCAGTTAGAAATGTTGAATGAAACACAGATTCATGCCATTTAGCATCTCAGAATTTACCAAAGTAGCCTTAACAAGGCTTATCATATAAAAAAATAGATCAACAGAATTTCAAGTGAGATAAAGTATTAAAATTAAATCAGGCAAATGACAATAGCAAATAAAGAAATAAAAGGGCAAATTTAAGCCTAAGTGGTTGGAGTCCCTTTGTTATCATACAGAAAATTGGACTCGGAGGCATATTGCCTTGCCACGCTAGAAGGTGGACCCTTGAAAAATCCAATTAACATTATGCACAGGCTGCCAAATTCTATGATTGAATCTTGCTTCTTTGACATTTCTGAAATGTATTGCTTTCAATTGACTCTAGTTGATCCTAAGTTATTTCTTCAGTCACTTGATATTGCTTTTGCCTTTCTTTTTCCCAGAGTTTATTTCATTTTATCTAGTGCTTTCCTTTTGATGTTTCCTTGTGTCATTGCTTATTTTCCTATTATTTTTCATTGGATTTTACTTTGTCTCGAGTTGAGATGTGTCCCTGAATCTCTTATTCACCATGATTCCTGTCCTATGGATGTTTTATGTCTTTCCCTACATTGCCATGATCCATATGATGCATCTATTTGGGGCAAGGACACTTGCATGTGCTTTTACACTATTATATTTGGCCCAACTAGGGGCATTATCCTACTTTATGCTTGCATTGATTATGCCTTATCGGCATAGGGCATGGATTATCCCAACATTACAATATATATATAGACGTGCATACACATACACACACACACATAGATATGCCTGTATATATGTACTTCATAAATTATCTTGTTTAATAACATTACCAATGGAAATCATAATGTATCCTGTAAAGCCAGTCTAAAATTGTTATTGCATAGCAGATGTTTGTGCCAGTTCTTTTAAAGGAAAAATGTGGCAGCATACTATTAGAATGTAACAAATTTGGAATACTCATAGTCATAACTGTTAATTGCTGCAACACTAAGCTTGCTGATGATTTGTGGAAAATCATTACTTAAGGCTTGCAAAACTGAAAAATGCAGGAAACAAATTCTACATTATAATTGAACATTATTACCAGATCATAGAAGCATAAGAATGGTATGGGCTTGAGATTAGGCATCAAATAACTAATTGCTTATTCAAAGTTCGTGATTGTAGCTCATGCATAATAATAAATAAGAATCAACAAAACATCATCCAAATGTTGTTTGTATTTGATCATGCTGCAGCTTTGTCATGCGATAAATAAGGGCAAGAGGTGGTAGAATTTTATTTGCAGTTATTATAGATTATGAGAACTTTTCCTTCACATGCTTTGCACCGATACTTTGCTGCTGAGGCATTTTTCATTGGCCTGCATAAAAATGATCCTGCACTGTATGGCCCTTAAGAATTATAGGATCATATCTGACTTCAACGGATGATTTGAAAAACATGATGCCCAAAATTTATTGATTGAGGCATGAATTTATGATGCTTTGAATCCCTAGTAACAAATATTATAAATACAAATAGCATTCTTCTTGAACATATTTCTGAATATTCATGCAAACTGAATTGGTAAGAATGCTAGCCTGCATTGTGGAAGCTGTGGAACTGAAACCAGTGATACTCTTTTGGAAGTCATTGTGAAGATCAAACAATGGAACTTGTCGATAATGTCACTAAACTGTTAATAACTTAATACATCTTCTTGGTGTTGAGGCCAATGCCTACAGAAGTAGATGTCAAGACAACCTACAAAGCTTTGTGGCTATGCTTTCCCGTGGATTGAAAAATCCACACCATGCCATATGACATTAATTACCTAAAGGGGAGCACTTATAGATTTAGTGCATATCTGCAATGTACAGACCTATCTGAAGAATTTTTGCAATAGATTAGAAGGAATCTTTAGAAATATCATTCTTAAGATTGTTATTACTTGCAGACTTTATGGTTTTCTGCCATTGTTATGTAATGAACTTGAAGGTGCAAATGATCTGGCGATCTTTCATCAAAAAGTTTTGTTCATAAAAAAATGTTTAGGTCCCCTTTTATATTTTCCCTGTTTGGGTTATTTTGGGTTCAATAGCTATTCTTGAGCAAGTACAGTATCAAGTTCATTGATATAGTGGTGCATAATACAAATCTTGTACTATATCAATCAAATTTCTTGCTACAAAAAAATCACCTTGTACTTACCTTTTGTATACAACTTTGAAACCTCTCCATTCAATAAAATTACAGAGCTTGGGTCCTCTGCTAAGAATCACTCCGCTAAGTTCTCGGATTACCTTAAAACATGCAACTTACATTTGTGAGAATTGCAGAAACACAATAAACAAAAAAAAGACCAATTGCCTTCAAGAACTAAAACCTTTGAAACAGACACAAGATGTTTCAGTTGAAAGACATTTTAAAATAAAAGTTCAAAAATTATAATGCTTCTACCTTTACTCTCTCCTTCTGAGTATAAGGAGAATACCACTTCGTCAATCTCACTTTGCCCTGCCGGCTTATTAGAAGCACAAACTGAATCTGAAAAAAGGATGATGAATTGCCCCATGAATTTCTCAAATTGCTTACAAATATGATCTTGTAACCATTTGTATCAGGTAGTTAAAGTCAGCGTTCGCCGAATTTGAATAAGAAATATTTCAAATTCAGCGAATGAAATCCAAACCCTAAAATTTCGTTCAAATTCATCAAATAAAAATGTGTACAGTTGAAACAAGATGCATTTATTGTTTTCTGTTTAAATAAATTACCATACTAATTTGTCTTCCGTAGGATCAATTTACAGTCAATCGTCGAGGGTGATTTGCAGATTAAACTGTGAGATTTGACCTCTAAATATCACAGCGATTTGTAGAATTAACTGATACTTTTTTTTCCCTTCAAATGTCGCGGGATTTGCAGAACAAACTGACGGATTTTCACTTCCAATGTCACGGGATTTGCAGAAGACTTGCGGATGAAATCAGCAACGGATTTACCCTGAAAATGTGATTTCACACCATCAATTTGAAGAGCAGGCGAGAAATTTTTTATAAGAGTATAAATGACAGGGTCTATTGTTCTATATCAGCATGAATAATTTTATCTATGAAATATTTTGTCATTTGGCGCTGTTAAAAATTACATATGTGGTCTACATTTTACATTTTGGTTTTTACTTGGATAAAATAGATAAAAAATATTATATTGTTATATTTCTTATTTTTTAACAACTTTTTAAACTTTTTATTTATTTGTTTAGTAAAAATAATTGATGAGTTGAAACAATGGCAAGTTCTCGATCAAGGAATCAACACCCTATATCGTTGGAAATATAATTATAGATTTTAAAAAGTCTTTTTGTGGAGGATTGATCAAGAGCATTACTAAACTACAAAACAACTCACTCTTAACTTTAAAGGTGTCAAGTAGTATAGGAAACTAGAATTTAGTGTTTACAAATTATTATTGGTAGAAATACAAAAGTATTGATGCTAAAGACATCAATAATCAATTATGAATACTTAAAAAAGTGATTTCATGTCTAGGACAACAAACATGCATCAACTTCTTCGTCGAGCATGTGCACATGAGACGGATGTCTTATTTATCTTAATGGTTTTTTCTTACAAAAATGCAATCATATCTCTATCGTGTAAGATGCAACATTGTTATTCCTTTAATTTATAATCTTAAGGAAGGTATCGATAATGAAAGTTTCTAGTTTCATTCCTTGGTGCAACGACAAGATCTAGTTATGCTAAAAGGATTCACACCTTTTGTGAACTCAACACCTTGACATAGAACATGATGTGTGTCAAAGTTATTATGGTGACCACAAATTGGAACTATTTGATTTACTCCCAAAATGTATCATGAGGAAAATCCCAAAAATGTACAAATTTGAAACAATGTCATGAGATCAAAACCCAGGAAAGTACAACATTGAAACTATATATATATATATATCCAAGTTAAAGTTACCAGAAATGGGTACAATAACTAAGTTTTGGGTACTAGTCCAAGGTGAATTTGATGGAATGGATAATTCTTGGACATGACATCAACGTTGAAGGTTTCCTAGGAAGCAATTTAGAATATAAAAACATGTCTAGAATCAAAACATTGAGAACATAAGGAGGATAAATATTACAGTTGTATAACCTACTTAAAATCATGCAAACCCGTGGACTTATACAACACCATTACATCCTTAATGCGCATAATAAATGCCCTTAAAGTGTTGGTTGTGATGATTTTAAGTGGTAGATTGTAAGGCTTTCATAAGCAGAGGCCTAACTTCAATTCCTTCGACTCAGAAACATATGTTAAGTGTTGGAATTGGATGTAATACCACATCTAGCTTTATGTGCAATGTATCCCTAGGGAGGAGGATGGTTGTAAGTCATGACATTTACACCAAATGTGACATCACAAGGATAGCCTCACCAATCCAAAGTAGACATAGGTCCTAGAATCAAAGTGGTTTATCCCCAAATAAGATAATTCTTGATTCTAAAAAATCAAGAGAAAAAAAAATTGGTTTGAACTCACATTCCTCCATGAAGTCCCCTTTTGTGAAGTTATCAACTTTTTGGATCAATTGGAGAACTTGCAAATTGCATTACAACATAATGGGCATAAGGATGATACAATTTTATGAGGGTCAAAAGGCAAAATTTTACTTTAATGCCCCACAAACCAAAAGCAAGCCATCATATAAGTAACTTGGTAGTATATTTGTGGAAATTTCTTGGATACATGAATTGATTTATCAAATCAAAAGCACTAGTACATGAAGGGAATCACAAGGATAATTGAATTAAGGCCATATTGGAATTTAGGATCTCGGATATCGGCAATACTTCAAATTTATGCACATTTAGAACAAAATTCAAAAATAAATGCTAAATTTAGATATTAAAATTTGAAAAAAAGAGGCAAAGAAAAGTGCTTATCATTATTGTTTGGATTCAACAATATTTTTTATGTGTGTTTATATCTTTTGACCTCGAGCTACATAGGATAAAATAAGAATAATCCACCTACGGAAAAAATACGCTTCATTTTGCAGAGAAATAGTTTCTAGATGGTTGTTTTTCGATGACATAATATAAATGTAAACAAGGTTGAGGTTTGATGTATTTTATTCATGTATTTGTTTTTTTTTTTTCTTGTGTACACACACACACACACACACACACACACACACACACACACACACGTGTGTGTGTGTGTGTGTGTGTGTGTGTGTGTGTGTGTGTGTGTGTGTGTGTGTGTGTGTGTGTGTGTGTGTGTGTGTGTGTGAATATATGTGTGTGTATGCACGCACGTGTGTCTTGACAAATATAAATTTTAAGGTTCATATCTTAGTTTTTTCATATAATTCATTACATTATTTGCTAATTTATTATTAGCATGCGAGAAATGACATTAATCTATTTTTAGTGTTATGTTGGTCTAAAAATTCAAGGAAAATAAAAAGGGCCCCAAAATCTACCGTATAGTAAATTAATGCTCACACCATTTCATCTCACCCCTTGATGCCATTATAGAATGTCTATCGGCATAATCAAACTTAATTAATTAATTCTACAATGAGCAAAGAGAGGTCACATACACAATTCATAATTATATCTTGAATATCATGAGATCATGTGATAATCGTCACAATTTGATAGTGGAAACATGCATCCACATGCAAGACAACTAACCCAAAAAGTTCAAGAGAAATAACTCTATGTTGTTTAGAGTGTTTTGTAATCTCTTGGTAGTGTTTAGATCACCTTGACGCTTCAAAAAAACTTTGATAGGTCCACTTTTTTGACAACCACATTCTCCTAGTTATGATCTTGAAAGATCTTCCTCAAATTTTGCACTTATGCTTTGATCACCTTTAAAATAGAAAAATTCATTCTTCCCCTAATCGGGCAAAAGTAATAGCTAAAAATTGTAAGGAAAACAAATATGATTTAGGGCTTATTATGTAGGTTAGATATTTTTTAATCACTTCCTAATTATCAGGAGCCAAATAATAATAATATCAAAAACAATAATCCAATGATTGAAGTAATTCATCAACCAAGTAAACATGTATCATGTAGTGTATGTTCTTTCTCTTTCCAATGATTGTTTGATCTATAATACTTGATAAAATGTTCAATATACTTCATGATTCTTGATGGATACTTAGATTATCTTGAGAGTGATATTACTTTATATCTTGAATGATTTAGGATCCCTCTATGTTTATATAAAAATTGTATTCAAATTAGGATCCTACTAATGTTCAAATTGACCTCCAACAATCAAAAGCGAAAAAAAAGACAAGAATGAGCAAATATAGTATGTAAGCTAAAGGGGCCATCATCAACATAATGGCCCATGAAGGGGAGATTCAAAGGGAAGGGAGATAGTTGTTGAAGAATATTGAAATATGGGTTAGGGACCATAATAAATTGAAAAATGTACCAATAATCCCTAATTTAGGCCAATAATTGACAACCACATAAACATGTAAAAAAGCATGCAATTTAACAAATGATAAATGCATGGGGAACATTTTTAGGTGTCTACATACAACTCAATTTGGTGTGTGTGTGCGCGTGTGCACACATACATATCAAAGAAAAGGACATCGCAATGTTGTTATTATCTTTTATGAATCCAAGGCTCACAAAGTCCAATGAACCTAGGAACCTATAAAACAACTTTTCTTTCTTTACACGCACATGGGTGAGTGTTAGTAAGTTTAATTTGATTAAATATGATATATATATATATATATATATATATATATATATATATATATATATATATACATACATACATATGTATGTATATATGTATATGTACATATGTATGTATGAATTGACCTTATTGTGAGGCTTGACCTCGAAACTTATGCAATTTTGCACACACTTATGGGTAGAATCTTTAGAAACACAATTAATAGAAATAAAATGTTAAGCACTAAAAATACAAAATAGTGTTCTATATATGTCCCTTTGGGGAATAGGTAGTGTGTCTTGGGTATATCCCCTTATAGGGGAGACTAAAATCTAAATTCTTTCCTTATAAGAGTAACTAGAGTTTGGATGAATGTAATGAGTGGTATATATATGTAATCCTTTTGAGATTTGGGACGAATATGTGAAACCCACATATGAAAAGAAAGAAATTAAACTTTCCTTTTATAAGATAAAAATATCATTGGCATGCAACATAGAAAGATGAGGCATTGGTAACATGTATGTTATAGATAAGTTTCCTTGTATGGGCCTATATATATGCAATGTAATCGCGAGAATAACATGCCCCGTGTGAACACAAGATATAAATAAATTACAATATAACACAAGGAACAAGATGTCATGTAGTGGCTCAGTAAACAATGAAAATCATAGACAACGAGAAGATAAAAGAAATAAAACAAAGATTATACCTTCTCTCGTAGATCTCTTGCAAACCTCGAGTAAGATTGTAGAAGATTGGATTGTGGATGCTCTTTGATATTACTTCTCCAAAGGGATTTGCAGATGTTACGAGCAGATTTCACAAGGATGCGGATGTCAAATGTGAGAATTTGGATGCAATTTTCTCAAAGCTCCAGGGATTTATTTACAAATGAAATGGTTTGCTTTTTTATAATGAGGGTAGAACCATTAAAAGTGGATTTGACATTGACTAAGCTCTAGGTTAATGGTTGAATCACCCGGGTTAGCAAGTAGACTTGGCATTGGTATTTGTAGATTTACAAGGGCAATGGACATTTGGAATAGTAGAAGTTACATCCAACATTTGAATTATACGTACAACTCTATAACCCCTCAATTCTAGGAATCTAAAAGTGGAGTTCAAGTTGAGTTGACTAAGGAGAGAAATTGATTAAATAACTAATTTAATTAGTATTTAATTGTGAGGGAATAATTAACCATTTATTTAATTAAATGTTTAATTATATTAGCTAGGAGGGTGTAGGAATTAATTTAATTAATACCTAAGGGTGTGATGGAATTAAATTATTTAATTCTAAAGGGTAGGAATATAGCTTAGGTAATAGAATTAATTTAAATGATGGAATTAATTCTAAAATGGTATATTTAAATGACAAAATTAATTTGATGAATTCCAAAGGGGTGTATCATGATGACAAGATAGAATTAATTTAATTAATTCTTGGATAGAAGCAGGATAGAGATATGTATATATATTTTTAGGGCTTCTACATTTGCCCCTCTTTAAAGTGTTATTGCAAAGTAATAGTGTTTTAAAGATAGTTGTAACGTCCATTAAAAGCGACCACTCGAGACCCAAGAAAAACCTAGGTTTAGATAGAAAAATTATGGAATAATATTTTTTGAAAAGCGTGTCCACTACCGAAGCTTCAAGCAACAAATGTCACAAGCAAGGTTCAAAGTCATTTGTAATCTAATAAATGAATTTTCAAGCGTCAGAACAAACATTAGATCCACATTACAAAAATTAAAGAGTATAGTTAATCCCAATATAGTTAAATTTCTCTTAGGTGTTAATTTAATAAATAATTAAATTAACACTATATTTAAATGTTCCTTAATTAATTTTAGAGGGTCAAAGGGGCCAAAACAATTAAATGCCCAAGGTATTTAATTTTACGAGGTCTAAACAATAACCAAGGTCCTTATTTATATGGGTTAGAAAGACATTCTCTTATCCCCTAACGTGACCCTTCAAAAGGTCAACCCATGCTCTAGAATTAAACATTTAAGTTAAAAAGGGGTAATTTCCCACTTACCCACTCTCAGACTCATCCTTGCACTTCAACCTGATTTTTCACATATTTAACGCACTTAAGGTTTCTGAAAACATTTCCATTAGATAGGAAATTTCTTCCTCTTTCCAATGATATAAAGAAGTCCTCCTAACTCCTCATATTTCTTAAGTTACAAGCCGACGGGCCTAGGGAAGAAAATTTTCCCAAAGGTGGGCCTACGGGCCTGGGGAAGAAAATTTTCCCAAAGGCAAGCCTGTGGACCTAGGGAAGAAAATTTTCCCAAAGGCAGGCCTGCGGGCCCAGGAAGAAAATTTTCCCAAAGGCGGGCCTGTGGGCCTGGGGAAGAAATTTTTCCTAAAGGCGCAAGGGACACATGGCACGTTGTTAAGCCCATGCGGGAAGGCAGGTCGTTAGAGGTAATTTGGATTTTAACTCTTTTTGTTTAAAAGGGCAAAAAGGTTCAAAATCCTCGCGCCTCCACCGACACCCAAGGACGCCACGTGTCTTGCACAAAATTTCAAACAGGAGCGGATCGTCGGGAAAACTTAGAAATGTTGGCTTTTTGCGTTAAAAGACGCGAAGGTTAAAAATAACTTGCGCTTTGCGACGCCAAGCGAAGCCACGTGTCGATCCCCAATAGTGACTGCGGGAAGGCGGGCCGATGGGGAAACTTAGGAATTTTTGCCAATCTTTTCCCAAAAGTGGTAAGGTCTAAAACCATCCGCACCTCCGCCGATGCCTAAAGAAGCCATGTGTCGACCTATAATAACAAAGGGAGGCGGACCTGGCGTGGGGAGACTTAAGATTTTTCACCTTTTTTTCTAAAAGGTAAAGTTTGAAGGTGCGGGCTCGTGAACCCGTGGAGGTGTTTTTCCAAAAGCAAATTGGTGAGGTTGCGGGTCGCGCAGAGGAATTTGTGACTTTTTACTTTTTGTAAAAAAGTGCCCTAAGTAATTTTGGACCCGCGGGTTCGATTTACAAAAATTCCCCCTCCTTTTTTTAAAAACTAAGCGAAGTAAAAACTTCAGAAGGCCATAACTTTCGACTGGAAGCTTGGATTTGGGCAAATGAGGACTTTTTGAAAAGGGCTCAAACTCCTCTTTGCATAAGAACCATCAAAATTCATTTTTAAAACTTAAGTGGGTGAATTTTAAGAAAATGTCTTTCCTACCATAAAAACGTGAATTAAACCTTTTCAACAACCAGACTTGATTCTATCCGCCATTCTTTCTTCTTCAACTTGCCCAAACAAACATGGAGAGTTGCACTTAAAGGATTTCAAAACCGATTCTAAGGATAAAATATCAATGGTTGAGATTACAATAAAAATTTCTTTTCATTTATGTGAAATTGCATTATTTTTCCTCTTGCCCGATTAAAGATGAACTGTGTAAATTATTAGGGCAATGCAAACGTTTCATGATGTGTTTTGTTCATCCTTAGTTCATTTTAAAGTTTCATTTAGACTTTCGGTGTCATAGGTACTCTGTATGTTTTTACGATATTGGTTTGCGGGTTTGAAGCTGTTAAGAAATAAGAAATAAAATATGCGGAATAATCCTTACTGAGAATCACAATGAGTGAAAACTAATATGCGAGAAAATATTACATATCTCAAATAAAAGTGAGAATAAAATAACACAACATAAAGAGAAAATATTTAACATGGTTCACCCAATTTGGGCTACGTCCACCAAGAATCACTTACTCAAATTTTATTACAAGCCACCACTCTCTCTCAATACAATACTCGGATCTGTTTGGAGCTATGCTCAACAAACTCTATAGAATTCACACCCAAATTCAAAACACATCTCGCAATATTACATTATACCTACCATATGCATAAAACCATATAAGTAGATAATCGCTTAAGCAATTTACAAAACCGTTTTACAAAACCATGGGCCAATGCGTATCCATAAACCTATGGGCAAAAACCCGCCCATATAAACGATATATGGGTCAAAAATCCCGCCATATGAGAAAAGAACGTTTCCGAAGAACCTCGGGCGAACAAGCAGACAACTATGAAAGTGTATAGTACTCTTAGTGTATAGTCTTCAACACTTTCTCACATGAAAACAGGCTCCACAACCTAACAATCTCCCACTTAGAGACTAGTTTTCCTCTGAGCAAGCTTCTCAACCCTTCACTAGTTTCCGTGAAGACCAACCAAAGTGAACACAACTTCAGTTTTTCCTTGTGACCACCTTGGTCATCATGTCTACAGGATTCTGACTGGTATGAATCTTCTCCAGCTTCAACTTCTCTTCCTCCAAAGTTGTCCTGATGAAATGGTACCTTAACTATATATGCTTCGTCCTAGAGTGGAAAGCAGAGTTCTTAGCTAGGTGTATAACACTTTGACTATCACTATGCAACTTTCCTTCCTCCTGCTTATGCCCCAACTCCTCAAGCAATTGTTGTAACCAAATCATTTATTTTTGCTTTCCTCTGTGGCAGCAACATACTCAACCTCTGTGGTTGATAAAGCCACCAGCTTTTGTAGTCGTGAAATCCAACTCACTGTTGTCCCACCTACAAGTGTAAACATAATTTGTCGTGCTCCTCCTAGCTGTCTACATCTCCAGCCATATTTGAATCTACATAACCACACAAAGTGGTGTCTGATCCATCAGTAGCACAAAATTGTCCCCATGGTCCCTCTCAAATACCGAAGGATCCACTTTACTACTGTCAGTGATCTCTACCTGGATCACTCATAAATCTACTCACCGCTCCCACTGCATGGGCAAATATCGGCTGGTGTACACACCATGGCATACATCAAACTGCCAACCACTGATGAGTAAGGTACCTTAGACATTTGGTTTCTCTCTGCTCTGTCTTGGGACACTGCTCCTTTGATAACTTGAAATGGCTTGCCAAAGGAGTCCCAACCGGTTTAGCATCCTGCATATTAAACCTCTCCAAGACCTTCTTAATGTACTCTTCCTGAGATAAAGTCAGCTTTCGTTCCTTCCTATCCCGAGATATCCTCATACCAAGGATTTTTTGGCTGCCCCCAAATCCTTCATAGCAAAGGATTCACTTAGTCTGCTTCTTGAGTACTTTTATTTCCTGCATGTTTTTACTTGCAACCAACATGTCATCCACATACAGACAAAGGATAATATAACTGCCATCCTCAAATTTCTTTGTATACACGCAATGGTCAGAATGACATCTAATATAACCTTGCTCCATCATGAAGCTATCAAATTTCTTATACCATTGACGTGGAGCTTGTTTCAAGCCATACAAGCTCTTCTTTAGTTTGCACACCATCTCCTCTTTACCTTTGACCTCATAGCCCTCTAGTTGTTGCATATATAGTTCCTCCTCCAAATCACCATGGAGAAATGTAGTCTTTACATCAAGCTGTTCTAAGTGCAAGTCTTTTACTGCAACTATTCCAAGAATAGTTCTAATAGAAGTCATTTTTACTACAGGAGAAAAAATCTCATCAAAATCTATACCTTTTTTCTGTGCAAACCCCTTGACCACCAACTAGGCCTTGTATCTTTTCTTGCCTCCTCCTTCCTCTTTGACTCTAAACACCCACTTGTTCTGTAATGCTTTTTCCTTCGGGTAGCTTCACCAAATCCCATGTCTGGTTCTCCATGAGAGCTTGATGCTCCTCATCCATGGCTTGCTCCCACTTCTTCTGGCATCTACCTGCATTGCTTCATCAAAGCTCTCTGGCTCTCCACTATCAGTGAGTAATAAATAATAAAGAGAAGGAGAAAACATTCAAGGTTCTCTTCTTACCCTAGAAGACCTCCTCAATATAGGAGTTTGGGGTTCCTGTTGAGGAGGTTCCTGAACTGATTCATGTGTCACTTTTCCATCCGGAAGATCCTCTACCACTTGCATATTCTTTCTTGGATTCTTCCCTATTTTCCTGCAACTGCTGCTTATACATGACTTTCTCATTAAAGACCACATCCCTAGATCGAATGATTTTCTTGTCCTTAATACTCCAACATTTATATCCAAAGTCATCACCACCATAACCAATGAAAGTACATTTTTCTGATTTAGCCTCTAGCTTGGTCCTATCATCCTTGTCTATATGGACAAACACCTCACATCCAAAGACTCTAAGAAATGAATAATCAACTTTCTTACCATACCAAGCCTCCTCAGGTATGCCTCCATCCAAGGCACTTGAGGGTCCTCTGTTTATCAAGTACACAATTGTGCTCACCGCTTCTACCCAAAAAGAAAGAGGCAGTCCTGCATGTAACCTCATGCTCCTAGCACATTCCATTATTGTTCTGTTCATCCTTTTTGACACCCCATTCTGCTGCGGAGTTCTGGAACCATCTTTTTCTGTGGATTCCATTCTTAGAACAATAATCATCAAATTCATTGCTGCAATACTCCCCTCCATTATCTGACCTGAGACATTTTAGCTTAAGACATGTTTCATTCTCTACCAAGGCTTTCCATTTAACAAAAGTGTCAAATACATCATATTTGTTTCTAATACAATAAACCCAAACTTTCCTTGTTGCATCATCAATAAAAGTAACATAATAACTTGAACCCCAAGAGATGATACCTGAGCCGGCCCCCACACATCAGAATGCACCAACTCTAACTTACTCTCTTTCTTTGTAGGTCCAACCTTGAGAAACCTTACTGCTTTTGTTTCCCATATATGTAGTCCTCACAGAACTCCAAACATGTTTTTGTATATCCAGGAAAATCCTTCTTTATGATCTTCATGCCCTTATGGCTCATATGACCGAGCCTATAGTGCCACAATGTTGTATCTACTTCTGAAGCCACAAGATTACAAACATTAGTGCTATAAGTGGTTAAATACAAGGTTCCAACCTTCTTACCTCTTGCCACCACAAGAGCACCCTTAGTAACCTTCCAAGAGTCCATCAGTAAATATCACAATACAACCATCACTTCCCAACCCCGCCGATATCAAATTTCATCTTAATGTAGGCACATGTCTGACATCCTTCAATAGCCAAGTATTCCCATTCGCATCTTAACTCTGAATAAAGAATTTTCCAACTATGTTGCAAGGCTCATCATCACCAAGAAAAACATGCCCAAAATCTCCTTGAACATAATCAACAAAATAATGCCTATGTGGAGTAGCATGGAAAGAAGCCCCCGAATCTAAAACCCAAGATTTAGTAATATTGTGCAAAGAAAGAATCAAAGCATCCTGACATACATTACCCGTTGCCACATTTGCCTCCTTGTTTTCTTCTGTTGTTTCTTCTTGTCCCAAAGCTCCCAACAATCCTTCTTTGCATGCCCAGACTTTCCACAGTGCCAACATACTATCTTGCTTTTGGATTTTGACCTTTCTCGATCCTTTGATTTTCCATGGCTTCCTCTATTCTTTTGTCTCCCTCTAGTTTCCACTGTCAAAGCATTCCCTGAAGTAGAAGATTCCCTAGATTTTTCTTCACATTTCCTCTCTTAGAATCACCCCTATAACATCCTCAAACTTCAACTTTGAGTTAGCTGGAACCAAGTTGTTTACCGCCATTACCAAGCTATTCCAACTCTCAGGTAAAGAGCACAAGAACTAATAAAGCCCTAACTTCTTCATCAAATTATATTATAACCGAAGCTAGCATATTTACAACCGTATTAAAATCATTTAAATGATTTTACTGAACCATTCTCATACATCTTCATATTAAACAATTTTTTCATTAAAAATATCTTATTTAGAGGCAGAGGGTTTTTCATACAACTTCCCTAATGCATCCATCGATCTTTTGTAGTCTTTTCCTTTGAAACATTAAATAATACCGAAGATGCAAGACACAACCAGATTGTCCCAAGTGCCTTCCTATCCAAAAATCCCATTCCACATCCTCATGCTCGAGGGTTTGTTCACCTTTCTCAGATAGTGGAATATAAAGATCCTTCTGATAAAGGTAATCTTCCATCTGCATCTTCCAAAGACTAAAATTTACCCGTTGAATTTATCAACCCTTGATCTTCCATCATCTGCCATAGCTCCCACTCAAGATAAAACTTTCCATGTGATTCAACACTTCAACAAACCAAACCAGCTCGATACCAATTGTTAGGAAATAAGGGATAAAATATGTGGAATAATCCCTCACATAATCACAACAATAGAAACTAATATGCAAAAAAATATTACAGATCTCAAATAAAAGTGCAAAATAAAATAACACAACACAAAGAGACAATATTTAACGTGGTTCACCCAATTTGGGCTACGTCCACCAAGAATCACTTGCTCATATTTTATTACAAGCCACCACTCTCTCTCAATACAATACCCAGATCTGTTTGGAGCTATGCTCAACAAACTCTATAGAATTCACACCCGAATTCAAAACACATCTGCAATGTTTACATTATACCTACCATATGCATAAAACCATATAAGTAGACAATTGCTTAAGTAGTTTTACAAAATCATGGGTATCAAAACCATGGGCCAAAACCATCCCATAAACCTATGGGTCAAAAATCCCACCCATATGAGAAAAGAATGTTTCGATATTCGGAGAACCCGACGAGACAACTGTGGAAAGTGTACAGTCTTCAATACTTTCTCACATGAAAATAGGCTCCACAACCTAACATTAAACAATCTAACAGAGATCTATGTATTTCAAACTGGAAATTTATCTATTTCATTTGCTATACTTTAAACATTTAAGCTCATTCCATTCCAACTTTACAATGTTTAACTTTCCTTTAATTAATGCGTGGAGAGCAAGAATGTAGTTCTATTCTCAAAACATGCCTTTCAAGTAATATATAGGAAGGTAATACTTCCTAAACATAACTTAACCTTCAAACAAAGAGTTTGCAAAAGTATTTCAAGCAATAGATTTCCAAGTAGGAGCAACTCCATTTTGTATAAAGTAAATCAACTTCTATTAAACTGAGATAATTTCCTTTACAACTTCTTTTCTATTCACCAAAAGACAACTTACAAAATAAATCTTTCTCATCCCTTTTTCACATACAAATACAACTTTCATATCCAAAAACAGAGAAACTTTCCACTACAAATATTATTACAATGCCATCCACTTAAAGTGGGAAATTTCACAATAAGGGACCCAAGGAGAAATCTTTCTAAAATTTTTTTCTTCATCTTTAGCTCGTAAAACAAGAAACAAGAAGATCCACCATATATCTTTTGGTCACGGAACAAATAGAGGAGAGGCAACGCTCTCCACCCAACGGAATAAGAATTCTAACGAAGAGGAGAATTTTTCCTCCTCTTTGGCCCCCAAGCCCCAACCACATTACACTAGGAAATGGATTCAACTCATGACAATAAGATAAGCTTCCACAATACAATGATTTCAAACAAACATATCATTGATAAAATAATGCGATTATAACCACATGAAGAAGAACAACAAAATACTCGTAAGGCTTGACATACATGCATAAGCCAAAGGAGCAAGATCTATGGGGAATCGCTTATACCTCCCAATGGGGAATGGGTGACCACCTTAAAAACCCACCAAATCATTCATCTAAAACCCCTACATACTCTTATGCCTCCCCCAAGTACCTTTTATGCCTCCCCATTCTCTTATGTCTTTCCCAAAAGTAATAAATGCAAGCTATTTCTTGTCCAAGGTGTAACACCCAACCCAAACTCCCTCCACAAATAACTCTTATGCCTCCCCACAAATATCCCCATAGTCTTCTCTACCCACACCTGGAGGCAAATCTACCCAACCAACCAAAAACATACCAAACATTCAAAACATTTTAAAAACACAATAGACAAGAAAACCTTTACAAGAGTCCAATCTACCTCTCCATGATAGAGCTTGATCCAAAAGTTCAACAACAAGATTTTCCAATCCAAATCTATGGTGTCCAAAAGCTCTAACAATCCACAAGCATTCAAAAATATATCGTTCTCTCCAATTTGCAAGAGCCTCAAACCCAATGAAGTAACCCCAAAACAACAAAAGAATTCAAATAAATAGAAAAGGAGAGAGAGGAGGATGAGGTGGCTCCTGTAGGATGCCACATCACTCATCCTTAACTCCACGTCACAAGTCAACTTCAAACTCCAAGCACAATTAAAAAGGTTGGTGAATAAATGACCTTTTTACTTACACACACAATCCAGTCCACACCCCAAGGATAAAAATTAATTTCATGCAAAAAGGTGCATTAAAACTTACAACTTGAACTCCCAAAATACATAATGAGGCCTAATTTTGACTCCCAAGGTAGGGTTGGTGTACAATTTAAGAGGTGTGGGACGAAAGTTTAACTATGTCCCATAAGCCTCCAAAATCAATCCATAAGGACAAATCCGAATTTCAAAAGGAATGGAGTGCATTCACACTCAACATTACTTATACATTATCCGACAACACATAAACCAAGAGCCTTCAAACTCTAATAAATGCATATTAATATAATAAGTGAAAGGGAAATACATCGCTAATTAAACACATACTAAACTTTAAACAAATGAAACTAAATAAAAGAACACATGTTTTGGTCACATTTAAAAGAACCCCTAACAACAAGCACACACAGACACAAACAATTACACATTACCATGGTGACACTTGTTGAATTCATGAATTCCAATGTGGTTGGTCTCCAATCCCCAGATGTTTGTTGTGACATGTTTTACCCGCAAAACACAAATACCTCCTTTAGCTTTGTGGTGCATCAAATCATCCAAAATAAATATACAATATAACTTCAAAGTCATATATATATATATATATATATATATATATATATATATATATATATATATATCAAAACATCATCAAGCAAGCTACATCATTTACAATTTCATCTATAATCATAAGATCACAAGATTAATTCAATTTTCTAGGTCTACTCAATATGAGAAATAAATCTCCTCATTTAACCGGTGAGGCTTAGTATAAAATGTCTCGATTTGTCATATATGAATCAAAAAATGTGTTATTATCTATCATTGTTGGGTTTTACATTTAACCACTTAGTTCATGAACCATAACTAAGAAGTTCTATTAGGGGTTTTACTTTAACCAAAATGAAGCATAACTTGTTTTAAGAAAGGAAATTTTATAGAAAAGGAAGTAAAGGAAGTAAAGGAAATACAGAGAAGAAATGGGGAAGATGTGCATCCCAATTAGTAGATAGCAGAGCTAATTGCATGCACATAGAAGAAACTTAATAGATATGAACACACAAAATTATAAAACAAAGGCAGCTCTAGATCTAGATCTAAAATAACACAAAGTTTATTAAGAGATCTAAGATTAAAAGCAAGAAACAAAGTACACCGTGACACAAAGTTCTCTGGAAACCTGCTCCTTTGTATTCCTTTGCTCCAAGTTGCTCTCAGGGGTTCAACACAAAGTCTAGAACACAAGATTGTTGCTTACAAATTCTGATCGATCATTAACCCGAGGTTCTTCTCCTACTTATAGAATGTAGGAGGGAAAGTACAAATGGGAAGTCTAACTGAACTAAAACATAAACAACAAGTAAAGATGACATTTGGCAATCATCCTCAACTAACTTCTCCTTAAGTGACACATGTATCACTTAACTAATAGAATGGTTCCACATGACTTTAAGTAATGGTTGCAAAACCAATAACTTAGAAGTTTTACAATTTCATCCGAGAACATAGAAAATAGAAGAAGAAAGAATAGAAGAAGTCATGCCAGCTGTAACATTTATGTCTTCTTCTTTGTTCGATATCGGATATATTTGTCGAACATGTAATTCAACATCCTTCCATCTGTTTTAGCCACTGCTTCTTTCTCTGTCCTGAATAAAAGAACCCTTCATTCAACACTTTGATGCACGCTTCCACATCTTCCAAGCTCGGCCCAAACCTCGCAATGTCTGCCTGTAGCGCCACCAGTCTACTGATAGAATTCATCGTGAAAGGCTTGGTAGCTTTATCAATTCTCTTTTGTACCATCAGAAGAGACCCTTCCAGGGAATTAGGCACCTTGTTAGAAACGATCCGCACGTATGAAGTAACACCTCCGTCCACTCTTTCCTTAGTGAAAGAAATGATACTGTCTGGTAATGATGTCCTACTCTCAAGTGCCTGCATCCTCTTCAGCAAAACTCTGCAGATTTCCAAACGGAAAGATACTGCAAATTCTAGCTGCTTCCCCTTCTCAACTGATCCATCCGGTACAATTTGTTCCGCAATCAATACATCTCCCAGCAGCTTGTTGATCTCGGCCAAAATACTCAAGTTACTCTCTGCAACTGTATTCATGCCTTCTATGTTTGCCATCAGTTGCTTTAGTTGATTTGCTGCATCATCCATAACCTTTAGGCGGGCTGGCACTTCTCCAAGTTGTACAGAAGCTTGACGAATAATCAAATCCTTCCATTCGTCAATAGCCTTTACTTGATTCTTGATCCTCCATTTCTCGCATAAGATGATCACTCACCTGCTCTGAAATGGGTGAATGGAAGGTTTAAGCAACCTTGGCTATGATCTCACATAATTGAGATACTTGCTTCTATAGCTCTTCTTTCTCCGCCTTTTCACTGTCAAGCCTAAGGAATAAAGCATCTATCAATGTCTGCGTGTCCTGCTTCAATCCTTCAGTGGTGGCTTGACCGAGGGGTACTTTGGTCACTGTCACATCTTCTGTCGTGAGCTCCTCCTCTATCTTTCCTTTTGCCGGAATTGATATCTCAGCAAACTTCTCTCCCGAATCCTCGATGATCAACCTAGAAGTTGCTTTGGCAACTTTAGGCCTTCTGTCTCTTCCGCCCAGATTCTGGAGTAGCTGCAAGTCGTGCTCCTCTAAGTTCATCTCCATTCTCGCTTCTAGAACCAACTACGAAGCCAACCATTCCGAGAAGTTACTTCTCGGAGAATGAGAAGTCACTGAGTGCACTACCATCTCCCGCTCCGCATCCTCTCTCGTAGAAAGTGCCCATGTTGTTATGGCTGCCATCTCTCGAATCATCCAAGGACAAAGCTCTTTCGAACTCCGCCATCTGCAGCTTCAACGTATCCTCTGGAACAGGTGATGAACGAAGTGGCTGAGGAGAGAAGATGAATGTCGCGATTCAGTGGAGGCATGGAAGCATCCTACTGCTGCGGTGCAATAGTTGGTGAAGTACTGGGTACTGGAGAAACCGGAGCTAAAGTCATGGTCGTAGAAGTGATCTTCTCTTTCGATTGAGATCTTCTATGTACTTTCAACTTCTTGGACTTTCTGGCTGCTTTCTCCTCCGTGCTTCCGCTTGAGGGAATCTCCTGCGCCAAAGTTGCCCGTGACTTGATTCATCAATGCTTCATCAAGGCAATATCCCTTTGTCAGCAACCAGTTTGAAGTATTCACCAACACAACTCCGACCTTTCTTCAATTCAATGCAACCTCCTATGTTATCTTGCAATATGGCTTTATCTCCTCCCATTTGATGGTAAGTGTCAAGTACCACATTCCCATCATCTTTAAGATCCGCAGGTATCCGCGCTAGTCCAAAGTCGAACACTTGCTTTGTTGATAGCCTGCTGAAAATCTCTTTCTAACCTCGTACTCACTTTTGCACTTCATCCAGAAATCTTCTAATGAAGGCACATGTGCATACTCCTGGGAGATCGTCTTCCTGGCTACTCCAAATGGATCAAAGTTCAGCCGTGCAGGAAGAACTCTTGCTCATACTCAGATAACATTTGCGCCTCCATCCCCGAGCTCTATGAATGCTAATGCAGCTGTAATATCCCATAGTGATTGGGAAGAAGCCCGTAGACTTGTGCCGCTTTGACTGAAGGTCGTGTAACTCCACAAGTTGCCTGCTCAGCTCCATGGCGATCAATCTATCATTCGGATACCTGGGCATCTTTATTGGTTCTCCAGAAAAGCCCGTAACCCTGAGGTATGTGAAATCTGCAAATTGAATGAATAGATTGCCAATCTTGGACACAACTTCCCACGCTTCCTTGCTTACCCTGTTGGCCTTCAAGTCTTTGTCTAGCCTGCAAATGAAATCGTAGAAGAATTCATCATTGATCACTTTGAAGTCTTTCTCGCACGCAGGTGCAGTAAGCTGTGGGTAGCACTCGAAAATGGGGTCCTTAGAAAGAACACCACATCTATCCAGCTTGGAAAAGACGCCTTGTGAAGCTGCAACATACACCAAGTATGAAGTCATCTTGAAGCTGAAAGTACGCTTCACATTCCGGAGTTGCTCACCGATGTTGTTGCTAATAATTTCGACCAATTGATTATGGAATCAACCTTGTTGATTTCAATGGTCCTGATGAAAGCATACATCCATGTACGGAAAGTGTAAGCATTCGCCTCGCCATTCATCCTGCATAGCAATTTGACAACATCATCTACCTCCTGCACCAAATTGGACCGTGGAAGAGTTCTCGGGAACTTTGAAGGAGATCTAGGCTTCTTCATGTATCGGCTATTCATTATGCTCACGCAATCAGCTCTATGCTTCTCCCACCTACTGCCGGCATCCTGAAGACTAATGGAAGTCACCACCTTTCGCACTGGAATCTTCAAACAATAATTGATGAACTCTGCGTCCAAACGAATTATTGTCTTTCCCGAAGCATCACGCACTGATCTGGATGAAGGATGGTAAGATCTAGCGCACTCCATAACAAACTCGCAACTGGGCTGTACATGGAAAAGTTGCAGCTCGGATAATTCCACTGCTTTTAACCGCACGCATGAGTGAAGTCTTTCCCGCTCTGGATCTATCAATCAAATCGGAAAGAGGTTCCGGGCCTAGATCTGTGTCTCCTATGTCTGCAAGTTTGGAAGCAATGCATGACTCCATCGTGCTTTCTTTTTCATCTCTCTTCACCATGGCTTTGTCTATCTTTGTCTGAATAATTCTTTTTCTTCTTACTTGGCCGGATTTCTTCAATACTGGTGCAGATCTGGACAATTCTTCAGATTCGGAGGATATATGCAATGTATTGGACATTGATAAAAACTCTTTTTTTTTAAAGCACCCGTAATGAATTCTCGCAATTTATTCAGACAAAAATGGCCACCGAGCATGAATAGTGAATTTTAATTGTAAAAATCTACACTTTTCAAGCCTCGCTGCCCCAAAAATGGTGTTTAATTTGCACATAAAGAGAGCATGAATCCTTTCAACAACACCTGAGCACCTGTAACACCTATGCAAACAATTATGCAGACAAAGATCAACCTCCTTCAAAGCATGCGCCAAATCTGGAAGCTTTTAGCCTTGTTACCACCTTGCCTGAGCAAAATCCTTCTTCAAATGGGGGCGCACTTTTCCTCTTGGCTGCAATTCTTTACCTGTGAATCAAATAATTCACCCATATGGCTGCCCATGCTTATATAACCTTCACAATTCTATAATTAATAATTGCCCTAACAATTAAAGGCAATTAATTAATTAAAAATCATGCTCTTCTCTTTTAAAAATAGCATGTTTAAGGACAACCATCCAATAAATTAAATTAATCCAATTTAATCCTTCACACTTCACTTCACTTAAGCTTCACAGTGTGCCTTGACCATAGCCACTGAAAATAGAAATTAATTTAATGATTTAATGCCTTAAAAATCATTAAATATCTCCCAAATGGGGCGCACTTTTTGAAAGGAAGGGGGCAGCCATTAAATAAATTAAATTTAATGCATTTAATCCATTTCTTTTATTCCAATTTTGACTTGTTGACTTCTTCCAAGCTTGGGCGCACTTTTTAGAAGAATAGATTAATTAAAATAATCACTTAAAGGCTGCCATCATCTCACCAAAGGGGGCGCACTTTTTTGCACATATAATTCTATTTTTAAGAATTTTTCACAATGGGATTCTTTACCCTGCAAGGCAGGCACCAAAATCCCATGATCCACTTAAGTGATTTGACTTTGACAATGGGATTATTTACCCTGCAAGGCAGGCACTAAAATCCCATGATTTCACTTAAGTCACTTTCCTTTTATTTTATCATGGGAATTTTTACCCTGCAAGGCAAGCAATAAATTTCCAGCCGCTTGCAGCCTCTAACTTTCCCACTGCAGCTTAAGTGAATTTTATAACACGGGAAAAGTACCTGCGCAGGTGTATAAAATTCCCACCTGCCGCCTCGGCTTCTATTTTTCCCATCGCAGCCTTAAATCCTTTGTTTTCCAAAATGCGCGCCCAACCCCACAGGGGCTTTTCTCGTGCACGACTTCGCTTTTTCCCAGCTGATCCGACCTCCGATGGCGACTTCCTCCGGCATAATGTGCGTATATGTTTTCCAAACTGCTCCTGTGCAAAAATCGGGCTTACCCGCAAAGGAATTGTTCTAGAGAAATTTCACAGTAAAACGAAACGGACAACACAAAAACACGAAAAATTGCCAAAAGTCACAAATAAAGCCCAAAACTTATTCCAAGTTAAAACCCTTCTCGTACATAGGAACATAAGAATAATGACATATTCGATCATAACAAAGAGTTAAAAAACGGGAGCGAAAAAGGCAAATAGCCTCATACAAGGGCTCAAAATAATTAAATACAAATTTATGCGCAAGATGAAATCAAATCCCATACGATTTCAAACGCTATAATATAACAATTTTGGGCATCCGGGTATTTGGCTGAAGAAAAAGGCTAATATGGCTCTTTGGGAATATCTTGACGCATTACATATTTAGAATAAATAACATAATCAAAAAGGTGTCAGGAAATGGGAGAGACATGAGACAATATTTGGAAAACGTGGTTCACCCGGTGAGTAGAATTTGGGTGGGTGGACGATGCACCAAGAATCACTTGCTAGTGATAGGAAATTTTATTTCAAACCTCCACTCAAATAAAAATCTAGAATAAATAATACCCAGATCCCTTTAACGTGGAGCTATGCTTAAGAAACTCTACGATTTTATTTCACACTCTCGAATTCAAAGCACATCCCTGGGATGCTTAAATGCATTTGCACATTGCATTATATGTATATCATATCATATGCATAAGACCATATAAATAGACATTGCTTAAGCAGGTTTGATACAAAGCGAGGTATTAAAGCCATGGGCAAAAACCGTAGGTATCAAAACCATGGACAAAAACCGTGGGTATCAAAACAATGGGTATCAAAACCATGGGCCCAAAAACATTCCATAACGGTTACCCATAACCCATGGGTTAATAAACCACCCATGAAAATTTGATTTGGGGCTTTGCCGTGAACCCCCTTGACTCCGCCACCATGGGCCCAAAAATACCCGAGTGTAACACATAGAAGGTGTACCACACTCTAACATGAAAATAGGCTCCACAAACATAACAATCTCCCACTGAGACCGATTTCCACCGAGCAAGCTTCTCTACCCTTTGTTATATCAGTGAAGGCCAACCATGAAGCTAAACATAGCTTTAGTTTATCCCTGTGACCACCTTGGTCATCATGCGAAGGATTTCGAGTATGAATCTTCTGTGACTTCAACTTATCTTCCTCCAAAGTTGTCATCAGTGATATCTCAAGGATATGCTTCCTGAAAGCATAGTTCTTAGCTAGGTGTCTTATGAAAATCTTCTCCAACTTCAACTTATTCTATTCTCCGTAAGGAAGCAAGTCTCCAATATTTCGCCTTCGGATGAAGTGATCGAGGGTCTATTTTTTGTTGGGTAGATTTATGGAAGATGAGCAACAAAGTGTGCGGGGCATACTTGAGTAAGCAAAGTGAAACTAGTTTATTGACGAAGGAATCTAAAGCAATATGCCTTCGGGGGATGAATAAATGAGCTGTAAGAAGAAGGGGAAGAAAAAGGAGATAGGAAAGATTCGAAGGGCGAAAAGAAAGAATTCAAATAGAAAAGGGTCTAATAAACGATAAATCGCATGTAGGAACAAAGACGATGAATAAATAAGAAAGATTAAATGCTCATAACACACATATTCAAAGACAAAGTCTTAATATTTGTATTACTATATTCTTCTGTTACAAAAAGCTCAAAGTCTTTTCTTCTTACTTCTATTTTTCATCTGAAAAGTATCCATCCATGAATACAACAAGTATCCAAGTATATATAGAAGAAGGAGAAGAAAGAAGGCAAAAGGGAACCAACAACTAATTACAAAATATCTACAAAATATCTAAAAGTCAATGTTGACTTTGGACAACTTGGTGGATGACAACATCCCATGGTGCAACATGGATGAGGTCATCGTTTGTACCAACATACTATTAGATATTTATCAAAAAAGTAAGCCAAGAGGAAGGAAGCTATTCATCATCGTCTCGTGGCTGGAAGGGGGTATCTTGCTTCTGTTGTTGTTCGAGAGAGGTGATGTGGAACTGAGTCCGATATTCCATGAATTTACTGATCATGGGCTGAAGTTGATCCTAAGCAGGACCCTTTGTATGATCACCGATGACCTCACAGGTCTCCCGCTCATCTCTGAGTTTTTCAGGGAGTTTGAAATATTCATTACCTACCTCCATCAGGAACCCCACAAAATCATGGCAAGCTAGAAGGTTGTTGATGCATTCAGTGTCGAAAGTGGCTTCTGGCCCTAACCCTTGCGAGACGATCTCTTTAAATATTCGGATAGTTTCGTCTGCCTTCCTCAAGGTGAAAGAAGGAGTAAGCAAACCCGGAGACATTCTCAGAACGATTTGTTCCATTTGATGCATTGCATCCAGGGCTTCCTCCTTCAGTTTATCAATCTTTTCCAGATGAACTCCATCTGATCAACCCGGTAATCCAACGCAGCAAGGATCTTGTTGGGTACCCTGGGGTGACTGAAGACGCCAAATTTTACTAGATCATCGATCGAGCAAGCAAATGAGCATTTTCTGGAATGTTTCATGTTGCAGCCTTGCATGGTCCAACTCCTCGGAGATAGGTCCTGCAATCACCTGGAGATCTTTGTTCGCCTGATTGATGTTCTGATACAACTCGGTAAACTTGACTATTACCTCCTCGCTGTCTTTGAGGATTTGATCTCTCCAGGTGGAAACTGCCATACCTTGTTCACCAATTTTGGCATACTCGTTTATCTTGTCCTGACTTAGGACCTCAGGAGTTTCCGTGGCAGTTGTAGGAGGTGCACTGCCCATTTTCGCAGGCGTGGAGAAGATGTTTGTTTTGTTCCTTTAGCAACCTTTTCTCCTCCTTTGCTTCTTGAAGTTTCTTGCAAAGGGCATCCACTGCAGATAGGGCCTCTCCTTGAAGACTTTCCGAAGACATTCCCATCGTGACTTGGGTCACTGTATAATCCATCGGAGACAGATCTCTTTTACCCTTTAAAGGATCGGGATATGCAATCTCCATTACTCTTTCTCCCGATGCACTCTGAGAGAAGCGGGTTATAGGATTTTGCTTCTTAGCCCCCTTTGCTGGGATGACGGAGAAGTCCATCGGTGCGATAGGGACTTTCCTCTTTTGTTGGCTCAGATGTTGGGAGATCCATGCTGGACTTAAGGGAATGGGACCAGAGGTAGAAGAGGGAGCAACTGCAGTGGATGAGGGAAAATGGGTAGAGACACTTGGTGGTGGCATCGAGAGGGAGGCCGAGAAAGTGCTCACGGGAGGAAGGGATACTACAGGGGAGGTAGACATGGAAATGGAAGGGAGCTGAGAGATGAGAGAAGAAATGGTGGGGGACAGCTCCGTGAGAGAAGAGAAGATGGATGACGAGGAAGGGGGAACAATAGAAGATGGGGGAGAGGACACGACCAAAGGAATGGTCACTTGGGTCACGCGAGGAGGAGAAGGAGGAGAGGGAGAAGGGATAGAAGGGACCTCATGGTTGTAATAGTGGAGACACCCTGAGTGGATGTGCCCATCGAAACACCTTCCGCCGCTTCTTTCTCTGGGGATACCAGCTTACAACCTGTTCTTCTGCGGCAAAGGAAGGAGGACTTTTCAGAGCTCCTTTCGAGCAGAGGCTCGATTCACCTTCCTTATCCTTGCCTTTGACCTTTGGCAGATGCTTTGGCTTGACAGGTGCGTTGCCCAATGGTGACGTAGTGAAATCTACCCGAGGTAGATGAGGCCATTCATCCCGCACTGGTGTTGCTCGTCCTTCGCAAGTGTCTCTTTGACCCTTTCTTCAATGGTCTGGGGTGCTTTTGTTCTATCGATCGCAGCAAATGGCTAGTTGTCCCCATCCGTATCCAGATATACCTGATCAACTTCTTGATCGGTAGTTTGATAACCCTTTGGAACAATGGCCACGCCGTATTGAGTGATCTCTGCTAAGGCCAAGTGGGAGTGGTCCTTCCTTCTAAGTTCGACCTCATGATATAGGTCGATATAGATGTCCTCGATCTGTGGAATGGATCGGATCGAGTTTTGCCTTGGGAAGGCAATTCCTTGGATCAAAAGTGGGCCTCACCACGGGAAGTTGTGCTTCAGATTGAGCAGTTCTAGCTCGAAACCATTTCTCGGGCTTTGTGGTGAGAGATGCATGTGTATCTGCCCACTGTAAGGGGGAAAGGAGTTCCACCCTTCTTTCTCTTCAAGCACTTCTCATGGTATGTTACGAGCTATCTGGATAGCTCCAACAGGACCAGCTTGGGGCCAGCGTACCTTGGCAATTTAGTGGGCTCACCTAGGAAGTTAGCTGCCCTGAGATAGGTGAAGGTGGGAAATTGTGTAAATAAGGCCCCCCACTTCTCTGTTTCTGTGACAATGCTCTTGGTCATTCGACCGTGAGTCATGTTTGGCCTCAAAAGGTAGACGATGCCATAGAAAAAGGCATCGTTGATTTTAGTAAACTGCAGGATGTTGTTCTCTAGCTTCAGCTCCGGGTAGTATTCATATATTTTTACTTGGGGCCAAACCCCGCATCGGCTCAATGCTGGATAATCCCTTTCCGAGGCTGCAGCATAGACTACACGTAGGAGTTCATGTAGAACCTCCCGTTGTGGTGAGTTGTTGGAGTTGTTTAGATATGGTGTTGCTTATTATCTCCACCCACTCGAAGCGTTGATCAGGTACGTTCTTGTTCATGGTCTCCAGGTACCTGAGCATCCATTTATGAAAGTAATGGGTGTCAGAAAGCCCAAATACTCTACTTAGGAACGTGATAGTATCACTCAGTTCCTCGGAGAAGTCACTACGGTGAATAACCTGTGGCCATCTGGTTATCACCTTCTTGTTCTTTAGGTACACCTCATTCATCAGTTGCATGCACTGGTCTTCATTGTCCTCCCAAGCCTTGGTGCAGTCTTCTTGGCTTACAGCCACAAAGTGTCGGTGGTGAGGGATGCCTAACATGATTTCGAAGTGTCGGGCAGTGAGGTTGATTATGACCTCGCCCTTTTCATTTTGGACACACCTTGTGTCTTTGTTGTAGCAGTGGGCCACTACCATCATGAATTCATTGTTTACTGCACTGATGGGGATCCCCCCAGCAAAATGCAGGCCACTGCCTACTAGTTTGTCCATCCAGGGACTCCCTGTGACTCTCCTGGTTCTAGCCCAGAAATCTTCCATATCGATGTGACCGAGCTCAGAGTCTCTTATATCCAGGTCACATTCTGCCTGGGACTCGGGCATTCTGACCCTCTGGTACTTGTATTTCATTTCTTCTTCAGTAAGCTTAGCTTTACCTTTTGACTTGGTTGGCCTCTTGCTTGATGTAGACATATGTGGATCGAATTCGATTGCTTTGATCCGCAAGAAGAAGAAGTGAAACCCAACGTAGCAAAGAGCCATGTCATTGCCGATCTTCCATTAGAACATTACAGAATGAGGAGTTAGCAATTTAAAGGCCTCTGGGCGCAGGGCGCAAGGACACTGCAGGCTGCAGGGTTAATAGAATGGCGCACTGAAGAAGAGTGTTATAAGAAAGACATTAGCGCCAAAGGGCACAGGGCAAGGATTTTACATATGACAATTTTGTTATTGTAGACAGGGGTGCGCTGTGCCATCTATATAAGGTTATGTTGGGCGAAAATAAACTTAGTGTTGCATGGAATCAGGATGATGCCAATGGCGCATGCAATTGGCATGTAACAGGGGATGTTGATGCGCCGAATGGCGCAGGATAAATGCGTGTTGCACTATCTTTCTGTGTGCAAAAAGGGAATTTGGCGTGGCGCAGGGAAGGCCTGCATGACACTGTTGTTGCTGTAATAGGGTATGCGCCCACGCCAATTTTTAGGATTTACTTGGTTTTCATGGCGTGGGGATTAAGTGTGTTGCGCAAGGGAAAAGTGCGCCTTTCGCGCGATCGTATTTTATGCAGCAGGAGTGGCGATTGCGCCAAGAGAAAAACATAGTTTTAAACTAATCTTTAAGGTTTTCTTTCTTTCCCGATAGGTTTGTGATCTTTCAGGCCTTTTTTAGGGATTTTAGATGGTGAAGGGGGCACAACAAAGAGATCCAGGTTGATTTTTTGAGGCAGAGCCCTCTTGACCAGCAGATCTGGAAAGAGGATGAAAACGGTTTGGGGGAAAGGTTACAAGAATGGTAGGAGGGTTTAATGGATTTGCATATTCATTCTATCCTACCACACAAACAACCAAAACAAAACACAAGAGGAGTAAGAACCACCTACCCGGAATATATAGAATGTGAGAGACGAAGCGGGGTCCACGAACGCGACACGAGGACGATGGGCGTGCTGACAGGTGCAGAGGAATAAAGTTATCACGTGTTTTTGATTGGTGAAAGTGACAGGGTGGATGCGCCTATATATAGGCAAAGGTGCAATAAATGTGCCAACCACTTTTTCAAGAGGTGCACCAAAACACGTGTCGACACGTAAAACTTTGTGCCCTTCGGCGTGGATAAACGTGTGTCAACACGGAAATACTTGCGCCTTTGGCGCAAGTTTACGACTATCAACACTTCATTCCTTGCGCCCTTTGGCACACCAAAACACGGCGCAACAATTTAGTTGTTAACATGAAGGCGCATGCGCCTTGGCGCACGCAAGAAAGGCGCATCACGGGAAGGCGCAACAATTGATGTGTCGACACATCAAAGGGTGCGCCAAAGGAAATGAAGGGGGGCACCAATTTACTCTGTGTTACATAGATAAAAGGTGCGCCTACCAAAAAGGACCAAAATGGCTAAGTTCGAGAGAACTAGATTTCCCGGAAAGGGATTTTGTAACATTCCGAATGCAGAGGGGTCCCCGACGAGGGACCAGGCAAAAATTTGGTATGGTTACCTATAAAATTGCCCTCGTCAATTTTACAGATAACAACTAGCTCTTTCTGGGGACTATCTTTGAGCGAAACTCAAGGGTAGAGAACCTCAGATCAACATGTGCCTATCCATTGGGCTAGAGAGTCAAAAACAAGGGCGACGACGAAAGCAAACACACGACAAAAGAAAACACACAACAAAAGCAAACTGTACAAAGAAGAGAGCAAGCTCTACTTCCTGAATATTTTGAGGTGCTGCCCGCTATAGGGAAGCGGGAGATCAGTTCCGTCTAGATACGAGAGATAGAAGCTATTTTCTCCATTGAGCTGTTTAATCTTGAAAGGCCCTCTCCATAGAGAATCAAATTTCCTGTGCATGCCCTTCAGCTCTCTCCGTTTGTCCCACAAAAGGACGAGATCTCCCACTTGGAAATCTCTTTGCTTAGCCCTTTTATCGAACAATCTCTTAACTTGATTTTGATGTTCGGTGATCCTGTCGACCACTCTTATTCTTTTCTCTTCAAGCTCTGATAGATACATGATCCTCCTTTCAAGGGAATTTTGGAAAGTCTCATCTTTGATTGCTCGTGCCAAGCAGCAGAGTAGGAGTTCTGCAGAAATGGGAAGCTCGGCGTCGGTCCCATATAACACTTGAAAAGGTGACATACCGAGAGACCTCTTGGGAGTAATGCGGTCCGCCCACAAAGCGTCGTATAATGACTTGTGCCACGTCCGCTGACTCTCATCAACTAGCTTCCGTATGATGGTCACTAAGTTTTTATTACTGGATTTTGCCTGACCATTTCCCTGGGGGTAGTAATCCGAGGCATGGGCCAAGGTTATCCGTGTTCATAGCAAAAACCAACAACTTCTCGTGAGGAGAAGTTGGAAGCGTTATCAACAACAATTTTGTTTGGAATGCCAAACCTGACAATGATATTCTCTTTGATGAAACCGCAAACAACCTCGGAAGTGGCATGCTTGATGTATGGCCTCTACCCATTGGTGAAGTAATCATGTCATTTCATCGCAGGACATAACTATGTCCGACACTCGATTGGGGATGGAGTGCTCCGATAAAGTCGATTCCCCACTGTCTGAATGGTTCATCAATAACGACCGGCCTGAGGGGAAAAGCAGCCAATTTTGGCTTGCCGACAAATTGTTGGCAGAGCTCACACTTTCGCTACCCTGTGTGGTCAGATCCTCGAACAACGTCGGCCAATAGTACCTGGCCCGATGATCTTGTGTGCCATCATGGAAGAGGAGAAGTGACCACCACAGGCTGAATCATGAAAGCTCTCCAGTAGCTTTATCTGCTGTGGCTTGTCGACACATCGCAAGAAGATGCCATCTATTCGTGTTTGTATAAACCGTCATCCCAGATGACATATCTGGCCACTCTGAGCTTTATAGCATGTTTCTCCTTTGAAGTTAGATGAGCTGGACACTCACCATAAGTGAGAAAGAAAGCGATATCAGAATACCATTCGTCACTGGTGGCGACAAATAGAACCATGGGTAGAGAATCGGCTTTTCCAACCTAGCTTTGTGCTCCTTGGTGCAATTATCCTTTCCTCGTGGTCTCTCGAATCCCGATTTTCAGCCATAAGCTGACATAGGCCCTTGCCCCTTACCAGCTTGGTGGGTTTTATGTCTAGATCGTATTCCTAGACTTTTGCAATCCAATTTCCTCACAAACTCCCTAACTCCTGTTGAGTTAGGATGGACTTGACTGCCATGTCAGGGACCAGTACCATTGTATGAGAATTTAGAATGTAATACCTGAAGTTCTTGACTGCTTTGACCATGGTGAAGGCATGCTTTTCCAACTGAGACATCTTTAATTCGTGAGGCTTGAGAGGAGAGCTCATGAATGCAATCGGGGATTCAACATCTTTAATTCTTTTGCATTAAGATAGCCGATACAGTATGCTCGGATGCATAGCTATACATGATAAAATATTTGGAGAAATCGGGACATACCAGGACTGGTGCATGAGCAACAGAGGCTTTTATATCTTCGAATGACTTCTTTCCTTCTTCGCTCCACCGGAAAGTTGGTGATCCTTTCATCATGTTTGATATGTGGCGAGTCTTTTCAAGCAAAAGTCGGGAACAAAGCGCCTGAGAAAATTCACTTTTCCGAAGAAAGAGTGAACGCCGGTTTTTTTGTAGGTAAAGTAAGGCTCTGAATAGCCTTAACCCTTTCAGCATCTATCTTCGTCCCTTCCTTGCTTACAATGTGTCCCAACAACTTTCCTTTTGTGACTCCGAAAACAGACTTTTTCGATTTAGGGAGATTCCATGTTCCCGGCATCTAATCAATACTTGCTCCAAATGATCGCAATGATCATTCCACTGTTTAGAGAACACAGTTAAGTCATCCAAGTAAACTACGATGACTTTTCCCATCATTCCTTTGAATGCAAAGTCCATGGCCACTGAAAAGTGGCGCCAGCATTGGTCAGACCAAAAGGCATCCTGCTATAAGTGAATGTACCCCAAGGGGTAGTGAATGTTGTTTTGAATTGGTCTTTGGGTGAGACTTTGATTTGATTGTAGCCTGAAAAACCATCAAGCATGGACAACATTTCTGATCCAGTCACTGCTTGCAGAACCTGATCCATTATGGGAAGGGGGTAGTTGTCCTTCAAGGAGGCTTGATTCAAGTTACGAAAATCTACGCATATGCGTATCTCACCATTCTTCTTGCGTACTGGTACAATGTTCGCCACCTAGGTACTGTGATGGATAGGAAAAATGATCCTTGCATCCAACATTTTCTAAATTTCAGCCTGGATAGTACCTGAGATCTTAGGATTGTAGTGTCTCTGCTTCTGGCGAAAGGGTTTGACATCCTCTTTCAACGGATGTCATGTTGGACGTCCTTTGGCTTGAAAGACTTTAGATCAGCATAGGACCATGCCAATACATCCATGTATTTCTTCAGCAATTTGACGAATTTCCGCTTCTCTTCGGGTGTGCAACATTTTCCAATGTTTACAAACTGCGGATGTTCTACCGAACCTAGATTGACCGGTTCGGTTTCTGGGGAGGAGTTAGGATCATCTCGCCTTTTCTTCTTGACAAAACGATCGTGCCTGTCGAACAAATGCTCTAGAGAAACCAAACCTTTCGGGATTTTATTTCCTTTGAGCTGACATATGCCATCGTTTCCTTTGATTCCCCGTTCTGATCAGTAACAGACTCACGACATGTGGAAGTGGATCCTTCAAAATGAAGCTCACTAAAATTTTCTCGCTTTTTCAAGAAAGGCAATGAGTTGATTGTCATCGTTGAATACCTGCCAGTGTTGAGAATTGTCCGCACGCTTGGGCGGAAAACCACCTCAATGGTATATGTGTCTATTTTCAAACCTGGGTGAGGGAGCATGAGGGATGCTGAGATGGCTAATGAGTCGGCCATGTCATTCTGAGCTCGTGGAATGGCTTTTATCGAAAAAGCGTCAAACTCCTCGATGTTGTCCCATACCGTGTTGCGGTAATGTCTGAGCCTTTCATTCTTCACTTGGTATATCCTTTTAACTTGATTTATGACCAACTCTTCATCACCCTATACTTTCAGATTTTTGATTCCTCTTTCCTTGCGGCTTGCATGCCCAAGAGAGCAAAGATTCATACTCAAGCCAGTATTATTCGTGTTGAAAAACTACAACTTGAAAGAGAGAGGGATAATCTCCTCCTCGGGAGATATTAGCACGGCTCCAGCGCCGCATCCACTAGTCGCACAATTGCTATCATCAAACTGTAATGTCCAGATCTTGTTAAGATCCTCTGCTTGGACGAGGACATCCATTTTGTCAGACTCAGTAGACAAGAAATAGTTTCCCATCCCTGATGATTCGAAGAGAATTTGGGCTTTGGGGTCATCGGAGTTAGTAACAGGTACTTCTTTTGTGATTCCGGCTCCAACGTTTGCATTATACCTTTGACGGGAATCCTTGCCTTAGACCAGTCCATATGAATCTCTCCACCAACCTCACTGCAAAAAACTCCTTCCTAATAGAATTCCGTATGCTGCCGGAATATCGGCAACAAGGACGGTCATCTTCACTTTTTTCTAGGAACGCCGCAAATGCAAACTACGCATCTTTGATTTGACCGATCAATGAACCTGCTTGGTTTCCAAGGAATAACATCTGCCAAAAGGCTTGGTAAGGGTGAGGCCCAAGGCATGGGCAACTTTTGCTGGCATGACGTTATCGGAAGCCCCAGAATCAATTATGCAGTTGCTTAGTTTGTGGCCATTGATTAGGAGGGAGAGATAGAAAGGTTCTATCTTGCCTGACGCAGATGTCGAGGCAACATTTATGCGAGATGCAAAGGAGTAGAAAGGATTCCTTTGGGGAAACCTGAGTAGTTATGACAGCTTGGCTTTGGATGTATTCGGTCAACCTTACAAGCTGCTCGGGATTTGACTGAAGATACTCGGCTTCAGACATTTGGATCTTGGTCTTTTTAGCGTGATCAATTATGTCAAACGCGGCCAAGGGTTACATTGATGAAGGAATGAGTCCCTCATTTTGATGGTAGGGTAGGATTACCGGCCTTGATAGGAACATGAGAGGACTGATTCGGAGGGGAGATAGGGAAAAAGATCTTTTCGAAAAGACTTAATAACAGGTTGAGCAGGAAGGGGACTACCTCGTTTAGCGATGGTTGGAGGCGTGTGTGACACGGCCTTCACTTTCTACGTATTGGCAGCCACTTTTGCTTCTTTTCCTTATGAGCGGGTAAAAACAACATATGACTGCCCACTTGCATATCCTTGGGTACCCTCTTCTTCATCAGATTCTTCCTCATCAAATTCCATATACCCGATAGTAGAGTCGCCAGTCGGTTCACCGACATCTTGATCATCTTCACCTGGCGATGAAGGTTCTTCATAATTTTGCTCCTCTTCTTCGATTTCAGCTAAAGCATTGATCGGAGGGGCCTCAAGCGCCAACCGTGGAGTAGCTGCGGGTAGGTGGGGCCTTTGTGAGATGTTGTTAGAAGTAAAGTTCCTCCGTGGAATATCCCGGTATGAAGTGCTAGGAGAAGCTTGAGCTAGCTGCTTCTTTAATGCAAGCAAGTCATTCGCCATTTTTTGGAATGCCGGATCAGATGAAGTGGTGGGAGAAGGGATCGAAGCTTTAAGCTTGGATGGTTCTCTTTTTAATTCACCAGATATTAGCAAGTTATCTTCAATCCGTATGGCAGCAACTTGGGCGAGAACCAAAGTAGCGACTTGTTCTTGCAAGAGTAAAAAACTTACTTTTGAGCTCATGGCGTTGACGAAGAAACACTTCTGATTCTCCGGTGTTGGAAGCATGGTAGGCGGGACATGGTTGATTAGTGAATTGAAACGGGTGATGAAATCGCGCATAGTTTCATTGACCTCCTTCTTTAAATGAGTGATCTTTGACAACAACGCGAACGTCTTCAAGGCTTATATCTTTCTTCAAATGCAGTTCGCAAGGTGGCCCAACTAGTAATAGATCCGGCCGGCAAATGCTGGAACCATTCTGCTGCAGGTCCTTGCAAGGTCTCTAGAAAAGGTGAACTGACACATCTTCATGGGTCACATCCAAGATACTGCATGACATGATGAATGCAGATATGTGTGAATCCATGCTTTGGTTCCCGCTACCATCAAATTTAGGAAAATTCTTCCGGTTTCCGTGAGGGAGTGCATGAACGGGGTGTGGCAAAGCGAGTGGGCCCATAGCATTTCCCCATGGCACTGCCATTTGGACGGCTGGAAAAAGGATGCGAGCTGGAAGCACAGTTCCACTGAGCAGCAAGGCACTGCTAAGTGACGAAGATGTTCCTTGTGAGAGACGCTTCCTTCGTGGAGGTGAGACGCTCCTGGATGACCGGTTAGCTGAACTTAGCGATGAGAAGTGTGTCGGTGTAACACTGAAGTTATGCCTTTGAAGCAGGTCGAAAGTAAGATCGAATTCTCCATGAGCTCTCCTGCTACGAGTAAATGGTTCACCCGCCAGTGTACCTTCCAGATCTGCAATATTTTGGAGCGAACTTCAAAAACTCTTTTTGGTTGTACTTGCTGATTTTCTGATTTTTTGACAAAAATCAGCAGCATGTACTTTTCTAAATATTTAAACTTATCCCTCTTTTGAAAACCGATTGCGGTTTAATGACAAATGTTAATGGGGATAAAATTACGGCCAACTTAGTAAGCTGATTTTCGGATCTTAGATTTGACTTTTTGCAAGGGTTTGAAATTTTTGTAAAACTGTCAAAATCTCAGATCTACGGAAATATACGGGTTTTTGTAAAAACTCAGCGAACTAAAGATCTCTAACTAGTCCCGATCTATGGATTCCAAAAAATTTAGTTTGGATCACTTTTGCAAAAATTTTGGATTTTGAACAAAAGTTTAAACTTTGCAAACAGGTAGTGATTTTTCTAATTTTTATTGGTTTTTCAACATATCACTACCATAGATCTTGTAGATCTGTTCGATCCCAGTAGAGTCGCCAAAAACTGTTGGTCCGAAAATCTATCGGGTGGACAGATCTATGGATAGATTTGAGCTAACAATGTGTGGGGCATAGCCCTCTTTGAGTCAAAGAAAGTGAAACTAGTTTATTACTATTCTACAAAGCAGAATGTGCAAGTCTCACAATATTTTTGCCTTTGGGGGTTGGGATCTCATCCAAAGAGAGGTACTTCCAAACTCGTAAAAGAAGGGAAAGAAACGAGGTGGGGAGATAGGAAAGATCTGAAGGGAGAAAAGAAATGAATTCCAAAGTAGAAAGGTCAGAGGGTCTATGTTTTGGGTTGGTAGTAAACAGAGCCAAACTTACTCGCATAGACGAACAAAGCAATACTAATGAATAAATGACAAAAAAGTAGAGATAGATTCAATAGAATAAATGCACATAAATATGACATAAGAAAGATTAAATGCTCATAACACACATATTCAACACAAAGTCTTAATATTTGTATTAATATCTTCTTCTGTTACAAAAAGCTCAAAGTCTTTTCTTCTTACTTCTATTTTTCATCTAAAAGTATCCATCCTTGAATACAACAAGTATCCAAGTATATATAGAAGAAGGAGAAGAAGGAAGGCAAAAGGGAACCAACAACTAATTACAAAATATCTACAAAATATCTAAAAGTCAATGTTGACTTTGGACAACTTGGTGGATGACAACATCCCATGGTGCAACATGGATGAGGTCATCATTTGTACCAACATACTATTAGATATTTATCAAAAGTAAGCCAAGAGGAAGGAAGCTATTCATCATCGTCTCATGGCTGGAAGGGGGTATCTTGCTTCTGATGTTGTTCGGGAGAGGTGATGTGGAACTGAGTCTGATATTCCATGAATTTACTGATCATGGGCTGAAGTTGATCCTGAGCAGGACCCTTTGTATGATCACCGATGACCTCACAGGTCTCCCGCTCATCTCTGAGTTTTTCAGGAGTTTGAAATATTCATTACCCGCTCCATCAGAACCCCACAAAATCACGGCAAGCCGTAAGGTTGTTGATGCATTCGGTGTCGAAAGTGGCTTCTCGCCCTAACCCTCATGAGACGATCTCTTTAAATATTCGGATAGTTTCATCTCGCCTTCCTCAAGGGAAAGAAGGAGTAAGCAAACCCGAGACATTCTCGTAATGATTTGTTCCATTTGATGCATCGCATCCAGGCTTCCTCCTTCGCTTTATCAATCTTTTCCAGACGAACTCCATCCGATCAACCTGTAATCCAACGCAGCAAGGATCTTCTGTTGGGTACCCGGGGTGATCAAGACGCCAAATTTTACTAGATCGTCGATCGAGCAAGTCAAGCATTTTCTGGAATGTTTGTGTGCAGCCTCGCATGGTCCAACTCCTGAGATAGGTCCGCAATCACCTCGGAGATCTTTGTTCACCCGATTGATGTTCGATACAACTTGGTAAACTTGACTATTACCTCTCGCCGTTGTCTTTGAGGATTTGATCTCTCCAGGTGGAAACTGCCATACCTTGTTCGCCAATTTTGGCATACTCGTTTATCTTGTCCTGACTTAGGACCTCAAGAGTTTCCGTGGCAGTTGTAGGAGGTGCACTGCCCATTTTCTGCAGGGCGTGGAGAAGATGTTTGTTTTGTTCCTTTAGCAACCTTTTCTCCTCCTTTGCTTCTTGAAGTTTCTTGCAAAGGGCATCCACTGCAGATAGGGCCTCTCCTTGAAGACTTTTCAAGACGTTCCCATCATGACTTGGGTCACTGTATAATCCATCGAGAGATAGATCTTTTTACCCTTTAAAGGATAGGGATATGCAATCTCCATTACTCTTTCTCCCGATGCACTCTGAGAGAAGCGGGTTATAGGATTTTGCTTCTTAGCCCCCTTTTTCGGGATGACAGAGAAGTCCATCGGTGCGATAGGGACTTTCCTCTTTTGCTGGCTCAGATGTTGGGAGATCCATGCTGGACTTAAGGGAACGGGACCAGAGGTAGAAGAGGGAGCAGCTGCAGTGGATGAGGGGAAATGGGTAGAGACACTTGGTGGTGGCATCGAGAGGGAGGTTGAGAAAGTGCTCACGGGAGGAAGGGATACTGCGTAGGGGAGGAAGACATGGAAATGGAAGGGAGCTGAGAGATGAGAGAAGAAATGGTGGGGACAGCTCCGCGAGAGAAGAGAAGATGGATGACGAGGAAGGGGGAACAAGTAGAAGATGGAGGAGAGGACACGACCAAAGGAATGGTCACTTGGGTCACGCGAGGAGGAGAAGGAGGAGAGGGAGAAGGGATAGAAGGGACCTCAGTGGTTGTAATAGTGGAGACACCCTGAGTGGATGTGCCCATCGAAACACCTTCCGCCGCTTCTTTCTCTGGGGATACCAGGCTTATAACCTGTTCTTGTGCAGCGGAAGGAGGACTTTCAGGAGCTCCTTCTTGAGCAGTGCTCGATTCACCCTCCTTATCCTTGCCTTTGACCTTTGGTAGATGCTTTGGCCTGACAGGTGCGTTGCCCAATGGTGACGTAGTGAAATCTACCCCGAGGTAGATGAGGCCATTCATCCTGCACCAGTGTTCTGTCCTTCGCAATGTCTCTTTGACCCTTTCTTCAATGGTCTGGGGCACTTTTGTTCTATCGATCGCAGCAAATGGCCAGTTGTCCCCATCCGTATCCAGATATACCTGATCAACTTCTTGATCGGTAGTTTGATAACCCTTTGGAACAATGGCCACGCCGTATTGAGTGATCTCTGCTAAGGCCAAGTGGGAGTGGTCCTTCCTTCTAAGTTCGACCTCATGATATAGGTCGATATAGATGTCCTCGATCTGTGGAATGTGGATTGGATCGAGTTTTGCCTTGGGAAGGCAATTCCTTGGATCAAAAGTGGGCCTCACCGGAAGTTGTGCTTCAGATTGAGCAGTTCTAGCTCGGAAACCATTTCCCGGGCTTTGTGGTGAGAGATGCATGTGTATCTGCCCACTGTAAGGGGGAAAGGAGTTCCACCCTTCTTTCTCTTCAAGCACTTTTCATGGTATGTTACGAGCTGTCTGGATAGCTCCAACAGGATCAGCTTGGGGCCAACGTACCTTGGCAATTTAGTGGGCTCACCTAGGAAGTTAGCTGCCCTGAGATAGGTGAAGGTGGGAAATTGTGTAAATAAGGCCCCCCACTTCTCTATTGCTATGACAATGCTTGTTGGTCATTCGACCGTGAGTCATGTTTGGCCTCAAAGGCAAGATGATGCCATAGAAAAAGGCATCGTTGATTTTAGTAAACTGTGGGATGTTGTTCTCTAGCTTCAGCTCTGGGTAGTATTCATATATTTTTACTGGGGCCAAACCCCGCATCGGCTCAATGCTGGATAATCCCTTTCCGAGGCTACAACATAGACTACGTAGGAGTTCATGTAGAACCTCCCCGTTGTGGTGAGTTGTTGGAGTTGTTCAGATATGGTGCTGCTTATTATCTCCACCCACTCGAAGCGTTGATCAGGTACGTTCTTGTTCATGGTCTCCAGGTACTTGAGCATCCATTTATGAAAGTAATGGGCGTCAGAAAGCCCAAATACTCTGCTTAGGAATGTGATAGTATCACTCAGTTCCTCGGAGAAGTCACTACGGTGAATAACCTGTGGCCATCTGGTTATCACCTTCTTGTTCTTTAGGTACACCTCATTCATCAGTTGCATGCACTGGTCTTCATTGTCCTCCCAAGCCTTGGTGTAAGTCTTCTTGGCTTATAGCCACAAAGTGTCGGTGGTGAGGGATGCCTAACATGATTTTGAAGTGTCGGGCAGTGAGGTTGATTATGACTTCGCCCTTTTCATTTTGGACACACCTTGTGTCTTTGTTGTAGCAGTGGGCCACTACCATCATGAATTCATTGTTTACTGCACTGACGGGGATCCCCCAAAGCAAAATGCAAAGCCACGCTACTAGTTTGTCCATCCAGTGGACTCCCGTGACTCTCCCGGTTCTCGGCCCGTAAATCTTCCATATCGATGTGACCGAGCTCATAGTCTCTTATATCCAGGTCACATTCTACCTGGGACTCGAGCATTCTGACCCTCTAGTACTTGTATTTCATTTCTTCTTCAGTAAGCTTAGCTTTACCTTTTGACTTGGTTGGCCTCTTGCTTGATGTAGACATATGTGGATCTGAATTCAGTTGCTGATCTGCAAGAAGAAGAAGCGAAACCCAACGCAGAAGAGCCATGTCAGCTGGCAGATCTTCCATTAGAACATTACAGAATGAGGAGTTAGCAATTTAAAGGCCTCTGGGTGCAGGGCGCAAGGACACTGCAGGCTGCAGGTTAATAGAATGGCGCGTTGAAGAAGAGTGTTACAAGAAAGACATTAGTGCCAAAGGGCGCAGGGCGCAAGGATTTTACATATGACAATTTTGTTATTGTAGACAGGGGTGCGCCTGCGCCATCTATATAAGGTTATGTTGGGCGCAAATAAACTTAGTGTTGCATGGAATCAGGATGCGCCAATGGCGCATGCAATTGGCATGTAACATGGGATGTTGATGTGCAAAATGGCGCAGATAAATGCGTGTTGCACTATCTTTTCGTGCGTAAAAGGGGAATTTGGCGCGGCGTAGGGAAGGCTTGCATGACACTGTGTTGCTGTAATAGGGTATGCGCCCGCATGCCAATTTTTAGGATTTACTTGGTTTTCACATGGCGCGGGGATTAAGCGTGTTGCAAGTGGGAAAAGTGCGCTTCTTGGCGCGACTGTATTTTATGCAGCAGGAGTGGCGATTGCGCCAAGAGAAAAACATAGTTTTAAACTAATCTTTAAGGTTTTCTTTCTTTCCGATAGGTTTGTGATCTTTCAGGCCTCTTTTTTAGGGATTTTAGATGGTGAAGGGGGCACAACAAAGAGATCCAGGTTGATTTTTTGAGGCAGAGCCCTCTTGACCAGCAGATCTGGAAAGAGGATGAAAACGGTTTGGGGGGAAAGGTTGCAAGAATGGTAGGAGGGTTTAATGGATTTGCATATTCATTCTATCCTACCACACAAACAACCAAAACAAAACACAAGAGGAGTAAGAACCACCTACCCGGAATATATAGAATGTGAGAGACGAAGGGGTCCACGAACGCGACACGAGGACGACGGGCGTGCTGACAGGTGCAGAGGAATAAAGTTATCACGTGTTTTTGATTGGTGAAAGTGACAGGGCGGATGCGCCTATATATAGGCAAAGGTGCAATAAATGTGCCAACCACTTTTTCAAGAGGCACACCGAAACACGTGTCGACACGTAAAACTTTGCACCCTTCGCGCATTGATAAACGCGTGTCAACACGGAAATACTTGCACCTTTGGCGCAAGTTTATGACTATCAACACTTCATTCCTTGTGCCCTTTGGCGCACCAAAACATGGCGCAACAATTTAGTTGTTAACATGAAGGCACATGTGCCTTGGCGCACGTAAGAAAGGCGCATCACGGGAAGGCGCAACAATTGATGTGTCGACACATCAAAGGGTGCGCCAAAGGAAATGAAGGGGGCACCAATTTACTCTGTGTTACACAGATAAAAGGTGTGCCCAGCCAAAAAGGACCAGAATGGCTAAGTTCGGAGGACTAGATTTCCGGAAAGGGATTTTGTAACATTCCGAACGCAGAGGGGTCCCCTGACGAGGACCAGTGGCAAAACTTTGGTATGGTTACCTATAAAATTTCCATTGACAATTTTACAGGATAATAGGTGTATAGCACTTTGACTACCACTATGTAGCTTACATTCCTCCCGCTTATGCCCCAACTCCTCAAGCAATTATATTGTAACCAAATCATCTCTTTTCTTGCCTCTATGGCAGCAACATACTCAACCTCCATGGTTGACAAAGCCACCAGCTTTTGTAGTCATGAAATCCAACTTACTGTTGTCCCACCTATAGTGTAAATATAACCTATCGTGCTCCTCCTGCTGTCTACATCTCCAGTCATGTTTGAATCTACATAACCATGTAAAGTGGTGTATGATCGATCAGCATAAAACCTGTCCCCATGGTCCTCTCAAACATCGAAGGATCCACTTTACGCTTGCCAATGCCCTTTACTTGGATCACTCATAAATCTACTCACAGCTCCTACTGCATGGGAAATATCAAGCCTAGTGCATACATAGCATACATCAAACTTCCAACCACTGATGTGTAAGGTACCTTGGACATATGGTTTCTTTCCGCTCTGTCTTGGGACACTTGCTCCTTTGATAACTTAAAATGGCCTCGCCAAAGAGTCCCAACCGGTTTAGCATCCCGCATATTAAACCTATCCAATACCTTCTTAATGTACTCTTCCGAGATAAAGTTAGCTTCCATTCCTTCCTATCCCGAGTTATCCTCATACCAAGGATTTGTATGACAACCCCAAATCCTTCATATCAAAGGATTCACTTAGCTATTTCTTGAGTACTTTTTTCCGCATGTTTTTACTGCAACCACCATGTCATCAACATACAAACACAAGATAATATAACTTCCATCCTCAAATTTCTTTGTATACACGCAATGGTCGAATGACATCCGATATAACCTTACTCCATCATGAAGCTATCAAACTTCTTATACCATTGACGTGGAGCTTGTTTCGTGCCATACAATCTCTTCTTCAGTTTGCACACCATCTCCTCTTTACCTTTGAATTCATATCCTTCTACCGCTTCATATATAGCTCCTCCTCCAAATCACCATGGAGAAATGCAGTCTTTACATCTAAGCTGTTCTAAGTGCAAGTCTTCTCGCTGCCACTATTCCAAGAACAGTTGTAATAGAAGTCATTTTTACTACAAGAGAAAAGATCTCATCAAAATCTATACCTTGTTTTCAATGTGCAAACTCTTTGACCACCAATTGGGCCTTATATCTTTCTTTCCTCCTCCTTCGTCTTTAACTGTACACCCACTTGTTCTCGCAATGCTCTTTTGCCTTCCGTAGCTTCATCAAATCCCAAGTCTAGTTCTCCATGAGAGACTTATGCTCCTCATCCATGGCTTGCTCCCATTCTTACCGACATCTACCTACATTGCTTCATCAAAGCTCTCTCGGCTCGCCACTATCAGTGAGTAATAAATAATAAAGAGAAGGAGAAAAATGTTGTGTTCTTTTCTTACCCTAGAAGACCTCCTCACCGTAGGAGTTTGGGGTTCCTATTGAGTAGGTTCCGAACCGATTCATTTGTCACTGTCCCATCAGGAAGATCCTCTACCACCGCATATTCTTTCTTGGATTCTTCCTGTTTTCCCGCAATCTGTTGCTTATACATGACTTTCTCATTAAAGACCACATCCCTAGACCAAATGATTTTCTTGTCCTTAATACTCGCAAAATTTAAATCTAAAGTCATCACCACCATAACCAATAAAAGTGCATTTTTTGATTTAGCCTCTAGCTTGGTCCTATCATCCTTGTCAATATGAACAAACACCTCACATCCAAAGACTCTAAGAAATGAGTAATCAACTTTCTTCTCGTACCAAGCCTCCTCGGGTATGCCTCCATCCAAGGCACTTGAGGGTCCTCTGTTTATTAAGTACACTACTATGCTCACCGCTTCTCGCCCAAAAATAAAGAGGCGATCCCGCATATATCCTCATGCTCCTAAGACGTTCCATTATTGTTCTTTTCATCCTTTTTGGCACCCCATTCTATCATTGGGGTTCTGGAACCATCTTTTGCCTCATGGATTCCATTCTTATAATAATAATCATCAAATTCATTGTTGCAATACTCCCCTCCATTATCTGACCTGAGACATTTTAACTTAAGACCTGTTTCATTCTCTATCAAGGCTTTCCATTTAACAAAAGTATCAAATACATCAGATTTGTTTCTAATACAATAAACCCAAACTTTCCTTGTTACATCATCAATAAAAGTAACATAATAACTTGAACCCCAAGAGATGATACCTGAGCTGGCCCCCACACATCAAAATGTACCAACTCTAACTTACTCTCTTTCTTCGTAGGTCCAACCTTGAGAAACCTTACTCGCTTCTGTTTCCCATATATGTAGTTCTCACAGAAATCCAAACCTATTTTTGTATATCTAGGAAAATTCTTCTTTATGATGTCCATGCCCTTATGGCTCATATGACTAAGCCTATAGTGCCATAATGTTGTATCTACATCTGAAGCCACAAGATTACAATCATTAGTACTATCAGTGGATAAATACAAGGTTCCAACCTTCTTACCTCTTGCCACCACAAGAGCACCCTTGGTAACCTTCCAAGAGTCAGCTGTAAATATCACAGTACAACCATCACTTCCCAATTGCCTCGCCGATATCAAATTTCTCCTTAATGTAGGCACATGTCTAACATCCTTCAATAGCCATGTATTCCCATCTCGCATCTTAACCCGAATGGCGAACCTTTTCCAACTATACCGCAAGGCTCATCATCACCAAGAAAACATGCCCAAAATCCTCTTGAACATAATCAACAAAATAATGCCTATGTGGAGTAGCATGAAAAGAAGCCCTGAATCTAAAACCCAAGATTTAGTAATATTATGCAAAGAAGGAACCAAAGCATCCCTGGCATACATTACCCGATGCCACATATGCCTCCTTGTTTTCTTCATGTTTTTCTTCTGTGTCCCGAAGCTCCCAATAGTCCTTCTTTCAGCATGCCCAGACTTTCCAAGGTTCCAACATACAATCTTGCTCTTGGATTTTGACCTTGCCCGATCTTTCAATTTTCCACGGTTTCCTCTATTCTTCTCGTCTTCCTCTAGTTTCCACTATCAAAGCATTCCCTAAAGTAGAAGATTCCCAGAGCTTTTTCTTCACATTTCCTCGCTTAGATTTACCCCTACAACATCCTCAAACTTCAACTTCGAGTTAGCTGGAACCAAGTTGCTTACCACCATTACAAAGCTATTCCAACTTTCGGGTAAAGAACACAAAATTAATAAAGCCCTAACTTCTTCATCAAATTCTATCAGAATGAAGCTAACATATTCACAACCGTATTGAAATCATTTAAATGATCTCGCTATCGAACTATTCTCGACATCTTCATATTAAACAAATTTTTCATTAAAAATATCTTGTTAGAGGAGAGGGTTTTTCATACAACTTCCTAATGCATCCATTAGATCTTTTGTAGTCTTTTCCTTTGAAACATTAAATAATATAGAAAATGCAAGACACACCGGATCATTCCAAGTGCCTTCGAGATCCAACAAATCCCATTACGCTCTATCATATTCAAGGGTTTGTTCACCTTCTTAGACAAATGGAGTATAAATATCCTTTGATAAAGGTAATCTTCTATCCGCATCTTCCAAAGATCGAAATTTCTGCCCGTTGAATTTATCAACCCTAGATATTCCATCATCTGCCATAGCTCCCACTCAAGATAAAACTTTCCCTGCGATTCAACACTTCAGAAACCAAAACCAGGCTCTAATACCAATTGATAGGAAATAAGAGATAAAATATGCGGAATAATCCCTTACAAAATCGCAATAGTAGAAACTAATATGTAGAAAATATTACAGATCTCAAATAAAAGTGTAGAATAAATAACACAACATAGAGAGACAATATTTAACATGGTTCACCCAATTTGGGCTACGTCCACCAAGAATCACTTGCTCAGATTTTATTACAAGCCTCCACTCTCTCAATACAATACCCAGATCCGTTTGGAGCTATGCTCAACAAACTCTACAGAATTCACACCCGAATTCAAAGCACATCTGCAATGCATTGCTTTATATATCTATCATATACATAAGACCATATAAATAGACAATTGCTTAAGCAGTTTGATACAAAACCGTGGGTATCAAAACCATGGGCAAAAAAATCGTGGGTATCAAAACAATGGGTATCGAAAAACCATGGGCCCAAAAACAGCCCATAACAGTTACCCATTACCCATGGGTTAATAAACCACCCATGAAAATTTGATTCGGGGGCTTCGCCCCCGAATCTCCTCGACCCGCTCACCCAAGCGAGACCACCGTAAAATACCCGAGTGTAACACATATAAGGTGTACCACACTCTAACATGAAAATAGGCTCCACAAACATAACATTTAGGAAAGAGATAAGGAAGTTGAACAATGAGGATGGGAGGAATTGTGCTCATAGCATGAGCGTCATTTGGAGAGTGTGAATATAAGAGTAACCTTTATTTTACTATTACAAAATAGATTTGTCACCATAATTATTAAGGAATCAAGATGGTTAATACCCGCATGCACATAAACAAACACACACAACAACAAAGAAAAGAGAAAAGGAAAACAAACCCAATATAAATAGTAGGTGCAGGCATTAGGGTTATAAAATAACCAAGATGTTCTCACATTACTTGCAATTGGTCCAAGAAGTAAACATCAACAATGTAACACAACTTTGAAAAATAAGACTATCAGTTATGCCCCTAATGCGTGCCACAATGATGATTATGTAGATGTAAATGCCTCCAAGGTAGGAATAGGATCATACTGAAGAGCAGAGTAAAGCTACTCCTCATGACACTCTTGTTGGATCCATTGTGAAAATTATCTCGAGAGAAATCACCTCGGGCGAAGTTATATCACCAAGGAAAAATAATTTTGTGACTTGCCCCAAGTAGAGTAAGTAATCATGGAAAGTGAAGAAAGTGATAGTTGTAAGATTGGAATGATCACTAGGGTAGTAGATAGAGGTATGAATTAATCAAGATTGTCTTTGAAACGTAGAAAGATTCACGTTAAGGGTTTTCCAATGTAGGATTTCGATGATAAGTGAATGTTTTTTTTGAATTTTTGAAATATATATTTTAATGGTTTTACAAAGTTTGTAGAAAAACTTGATGTAAAGAAAAGGAGTGGTATTTTTGTGGTACACCGGATTTATTGAGAAACGATGTTGTTGAAAGCATAAATAAACATGTCAAACAAACCCGATATGAACAATAAAGAACCATAACAAAATTTTATGTGAACTAGGATGCGAGAGAATTTTCCTGCAATTGGTCTACAATGCAAGTAAACAAAGTACAACAAAATAACAAAATGAAAGAAGTAAAAACATCATCATGATGTTGAAAAACCGTAAAAATACAACAAAATTTGTAATAACGATTTCTAATGTCACTCCAAATGTGTTCCACATTAAAGAACTAAACAAATTTGAATGCCCCTAAGTGAGAGCTTAGAATGCGAGAGGATTGGATAGGTTTGAAGAGCGGAGTGATGCTTAGATACTCTTGTCGGATCTCATTGAAGTTTGATCTATGTTAGATTTAATCCAAGTGTGCCCCTAACAAAATTATATTGCAAAAGGGTAAATGATTTGAGAAATATGATTTGGAATGATCATAAGGAGCTTATGTCAAATGGAGAAATTGTTGAACTTTGTTATTCAGTTGCTAAAAGGTGGTTAAACATGATATAAATGTTTTGTTTTTGACAATTTTATATTGTTTTTTGTTTTTAGAACAATTTTATATTGTTTTTGGATTTTTTGGAACAATTTTATATTGTGTTTGGATTTTATGAGCAATTTTATATTGTTTTTGGATGTTTTGGAAACATATTTGAATGTATTTGAGTGTTTAAAAACATATTTGAATGTTTTTGTACTTTTGAATCATTTTAAAATGTTTTGGTATTTTTGACTCGGTAAAGGGTTGCACAACGACGTGTAATTAGGTGCAAACAATTAAAAGCATTCCAATCGATTAGCGAAATGTAGATGATGTAATGATAAGATGTCTCACTCTATTCGTGAATTCATGCAACTAGGAAGATGTAAGGGCTCATCACCTAGAGCCAATAAGAACATAAAAATGAGGTGAAGAGTGATATGAAAATGAAGATGATGGATACTAGGAAACATGGTGTATCAATGATCCACGTGAGAAAAATGTAACACATCTCCATTCATGATTATTTGATCAATTCCAAGATGATTCCACTTTATAGGTTTTGACTCAACTTAGATCCGTAGATGGCCTACTGATTGGAAAGATCCAGTTGAAGGAATTGTTGTCTCTCTTTAACATGAGTAGCTAAATTACTTCTTGGGATGTTTTTGATTAAGCACTTTTGATTTAGATTTGATAAAGGCTTTATTGGTTAATTTTTTTTTGTTAAGGAACCCCTACATGTTTCCCCATGCCACTAGTAAGAGACAAGGGCTCAACACCGAAGACAAAATGTAGGTGAGTAAGGGCACATGCCCCCATTCCCAGTCTCATACTACTAGTAAGAAGTATGGGCTCCTCATCGAAGACCTGTGAAGGGACGAAAAAGTTGCAAATCATTGATTTTTTATTTTTATTTTTAGATTGGCCTCGTACGTTGATATTGTGCTTCTTGGGAAGGAACATTATGCCCCAAAGTCTGAGTCGCATACGACTAGTAGGACGCAAGGGTTCAACACCGTAGAATGAAATGGACAATCAAAAGGTATAGGTAAAGAATTTTAGTTCTTTCTGTTAAAGAGATAGCTTATTTGAAAGGAGGATTTTCCATCAATAAGCTTCGAGAAAAAACTCGTACGTAAAAATATCTAAAATGGTAGAAACCATAATAGGGATGAGACACACAATGCCCAAGAGGAACAAGTTTAACCTGTGTCTAATAGGTGAAGAATGAGAAGATATGATAATGGTATGATTAAGATATCTGCCAACAGATGGAATGTTTAACGTTATTTGCACTTGCTTTTCTCGCTTTTTATTTTCAAACAATGTGTTAATCAAAGGTTTAGTAAAGAGTTTAATTTTTGTTTTTATGGTTTTGATTTTTTTTTTTAAATTTTGATGCATGAGATATTGCAATAGACTCATCAAGAGAGAGGTCCATGTTTATGAAAATGGAATGGTCTTGACTTATGAGACTTGGGTGGATGAGATCCAAGTCAAAGGAGTAGATTGAAGGATTTTCAATGTATCCATGATTGCAATAGTCTTGATTTACGAGACTTAAGATAAGATCCAAATTAATAGAGTGAATCAAAAGATTCAATGAGTCTTAAGATATGAGACTTGGGTGGACAAGGTATAAGTCAAAGGAGAGAATAAAATGATTTGATAAGTCTTGATTTGCAAGACTTGGGTCGATAAGTTCCAAGTCAAATGAGAGAATCAAATGATTCAATGAGTCATGAGTTATGAGGCTTGGGTGGACATAATCCAAGTCAAAGGATTTATGATTGGATATATCTTTAATGATATTCAAAGAACCATGTGAGGTTATAGGAGGATTGTCATTAATGTGAAGAATATGTGGATACTCATATTTACTTATGAGTGGAAGAGCAAAGTGCGAGGAAAGAGGGATTGATTCCTCGATGCACACTCGAGGCTCCTTATAGGTCGTAGAGAGAAAATATTCAATGTTGCTCTGTCGAGGTTGTGGATTAATTGATTTGACAAAAGATTTGTAATTAAAGCATGAAAAGGTTGTATAAGGATATTCCTGGGTATACGCAACTCATGGAGTGTACACATGTAGATGTATTGACATGTAAGGGTCATCATTGAGATGCCTATAAGATTTATTGTTTGAGGGATTGTAGATGCGGAAGGTTGTGTTTTTGCAAGTGTCCAAGCTTTTTGTGGTTGTGTTTCTACAACAAGACTAGGGATGTTAGGCATAGGAGCTGGCAAAGTGAAAGAATAAAATCAAGCTCAATAGTGCTTGATGATGGACCCTCTTTTGTAGAGTCTACAATTATATCAAGGGTTAAAAGGGAGTGTTGAAGCAATTTCAAGCTCTTGTTTGGTGTTAGAAGATTATTGTCCAAAAAAGTTCACCGTAGATATGTGGATTCTACAAAGCAATATTACGTAATAAAAGTGGATTTAAAGGTAGTTAATAATAAATAAGGATTTACTTGAGTTTACAAAAATAAAGAATTGTGAAGTATTTTTTTATCGATCAAAAAGAGGCTCAAAGCCTCACTATCTATATATATATATATAACCCGAGAACAGGGACGATTCAAGATACAAAACCATCACCGATGGTGGAGCCTACATGAAGTATATATCGATAATAATAAAACCGATAACCTAAAACTATTTGATCTCTTTATCGAAGAGTTGGTTACCATTGTGTGGTAGCATCAACATTCCTAGCCTCATCCTCAATCATCGGTGTCATCGGGGAGTTAGCCGTGTTAGAGACCCCAAACCGCTCAAGTAGGAATTTGAAGGAAAAAGTATATTACATTAATATTCTTACCTTGTTGTACACTTTCCATGGCCATGTCTTTAGTTAACTACCACAACTGATCCAATTTCAGGCCCACATCAAAACCTAGCTGCTCCATGTCTTCATGAATTGCGTAGGCATTATTGGTACCAAGTAAGACAGTTTGGACCTTAACCTCGGTCATTCATGACCTTAACCACCGCTCAACAAAGAACCGTCTTGCCAAATCTTGTGGAAAGTTGAGCCTTGAGAAAATTGGTGGCCATCCACCTTATGAGCTTAGGATCTTTCACCCCGTCGATTAACACCACGCCAATAATCCATCACCTCTTTTTCGTGGACCCTAGTGCTTCACAATCAAGTTTCCAGCATTCAAAAATTACCTAAGCTTCAAGTCATTAGTGAACCCGAGAAATGAGTAATTCACGTCCTCAATGCTGAAATCAGGCCAAATTTTCCCGCATTTCTCTCGATAGTATTATTAGCTATGCATTTTCCTTTGTTCGCCCTCATCCTCTTCTCCATACCTCCATTGTTATCCCCTTTCTCCATACAATTCAAGTTCCGACCATATGGGAATGGCACGCTTGGAACCCATGGTTAAATAGACCTTTTGGACATCTCTGTCAAGTATCCTTCCACACATGTCCCATAGATTTTCCAATTAATGCAGGTAGTGTGAAATTATTGTGCATTGAGTGCATTAATGAGATGTGGTGACCACCTCATCAACCACATGTGCTAATGAGGTCATCCCATCAAGTTTAATTATCTCTCCTAATTTTTCCATTATTTCCACCATATTTATTATTTTTAGGGGTCTATTATCATTTAATTCCACCTCCAAATTAGCCAATCTATCTGGTTGCCTTGTTCGCCACCCTAGGTATGTGAGAAATATGCTTTCCATTGAGGAGTTGTGAGCATTCTTCGACAATGTGGTTTAGATTCCAGTGACTGGCCTTTCTAATTTTGATTGCATTTATGATCATTAAGCGAGTCCCCTTCAACGTAAGATTATCCCATTTCTTTTCTTTAGCAATTTATAGACCATGCCAAAGTCCTTTGGCTTCAACGAAATTGTTGGTGCAAACACCCCAAACTTCATAGAAAATAAGAATCGGTAGACCATTGGAGTCTCTAAAAAGACCACCAGCACCAACATTCCCTGGGTTACCCTTAGAAGCACCATCAAAGTTGAACTTGATATATTTCCTAGGGGGTGATTCCATTTTGCTTGATTTTTCCCTCTTCTTTGTGCTCCAACCCCTTATTAGGGAATAATTGTGTAGTATTAATGGAGAGTAAATAACTACTTTTAAATTCCTTGTATTTATATGTTTCCACATTTTCCATGCACCCGTAGCATGACAACCGCAATTTCACAAAAGGCATAAAGACTCGCCCTAAAAGAAAAAAACAAACAAAAAAGCTACTCCCCCTCATGGATTTCATATGTATTGTTGATCTAATTGTTACATGGTAGGTGGAATATTGCTTAATAAATACTCTTATACTACATATTAAATGTGTCTCTCTTTTTCCAATCTTCAATCTACTTGTCTTTCACCTGCATATCATTTTATAATAAAATATTTATGTACCTACACCTCTCGTTATTACATATTAAAACACGTCTGGATCTCCCATCCACCTATCAAGCATATATATAAATAGAGTACTCTCTCATTTCCAATAATAGAAATAAAATTTCATAATATTAAAGAAATATAGTGTGATGCATGATTATACCTTTTTGTAGAGTTTCCAATTTGTCATATATTGGTAAAATTTTAAGAGATTTTTCAAAAATAGACAAAGGCTTGCCCCTAAAATAAAAAGCAAACAAAAAAACTACCCCCTCATGGCTTTCATATGTATTGTTGATCTAATTGTTACATGGTAGGTGGAATATTGCTTAATAAATACTCTTATACTACATATTAAATGTGTGTCCTCTTTTGCCAATCTTCAATCTACTTGTCTTTCACCTACATATCATTTTATAATAAAATATTTATGTACCTACACCTCTTGTTTACTACATATTAAAACACGCCGATCTCCCATCCACCTATCCAATATATATATATATATATATATATATATATACTATATATATATATATATATATATATATATATCATTTCAATAATAGAAATATAATTTCACAATATTAAAGAAATATAGTGTGATGCATGATTATACATTTTTGTAGAGTTTCCAATTTGTCATATATTGGTTTTAAATTTTAAGAGATTTTTCAAAAATAAACAAAAGCTCACCCACTAAAAAAGAAAAAAAAAAAAAAAAAACTACTCCCCTCATGGCTTTCATATGTATTGTTGATCTAATTGTTACATGGTAGGTGGAATATTGCTTAATAAATACTCTTATACATGATTAAATGTGTGTCCTCTTTTTCCAATTTTCAATCTACTTGTCTTTCACCTACATATCATTTTATAATAAAATATTTATGTACCTACACCTCTCGTTTACTACATATTAAAACACGTTTGGATCTCCCATCCACCTATCAAACATATATACAAATAGAGTACTCTCTCATTTCCAATAATAGAAATAAAATTAGTGTATTATTACATTTATTTTCTAGACAAGCAATTTCCTTGAAGACCTTGAGTTGCACTCATAGTTGATATATCATATAACTTATTAATGAGATCATCATAGCTTGATTACATGGATTTCATCCCTAATCTCATAGTATATTTCACTACATAATCACATATGATAATAAATAATGATTGTAATTTTCATGATAATCCCAGGATAAATAATATTATTATTTACACAAATGATTAATATATTGATGATTACAATGAATTATCTTTTCTAGACTCATTGTTGCCATCTCATCCTAGTATTGTTCCTTAAAATGACACATATTTCACATTGGTGTTAAATCTCAGTAATTCATATAATCACCAATTATCTATTTAACTAGCCTCATGCATGAAATTACTAATAATTTTCTAGTTATTTCATGTGGTATCTAATAATAGATAGTTCCTTCCTATTTCTTAAAGTGCACTCAATTCCTAATTGTAATATTTTTACTTTTCATGTTAAACTATTTATAGTTTCCTTTCATTGTTTCCTTTACATAGCCTTGAGCATATAATTTCCTTTGTCCTAGGTTTAGCTATTACTTTAAATTATTTTTCTCCTTTATAGTTATGCTTTTTTTCCTTTCCCAATTCTTTTTGTATGTTTCCATAGTATTATATTCTTTATATTTTAACATTGAATTTATTTGGAATTACCACCTCTATTTTGAAAGATCCAAACCACAATTTTTTTGTCCTTCATGACTTATTTGAGTTTCATGCATTTTTACTTCATTCCCTCTTATGTACAATTTTTAATCTTTAATTTCCTATACATTCATGCAAACATATTAAAGTATGTCATTACAGAGACACATACGTTCAATAATCAATTAGTTAAATTATATTTGGTGGTAGTGTATTTGTGTTTATTGATGATTATTTCAAGTTAGGATATTATTAACATGTATTTCCTTTTATAATCATTATCTTAACTTTGATTCTTTTGGTTCCCTATCTTGTTTGACTTAAGGTTTCTCCCTTTATCTTAGTTTTCTCCATCCTCTTATCTTTTTAGATACCACTAGAATATTTTTACATTTCATACAAGTATCCATTTACACAACTAGAAAAAATGTCATCTTTTAGAGGAAATGGACCCTTTGGTCCTTCCAGAGTTTTCAACCGTAACCCATTTTTTAAATTTCACCCCTTACTCTTAAAGTTCATGCTCATGAGTGTGCCACATATATCAAAATGTGTAAGAATTTACCTTGAGTGTGGAGAAGCCATATTAAATTGTAAATGATAATCATTTGAGAGAGTAAAATTACTAAGAATCAAGGTATTTTTGGGACATGATTATCTTATGGTGAAAATGATTGTGAACTAAGTGTCATGAACCAATGAGATAATAATAATGTGGTGACCATTTTAAATGAATGTCTATATTCAACCAGAGCACTATAAATATAGTGAATCTTATGATCTAGGGTCTAGAGTAGATAATTAATGTATAGTCACATATTAACCTAGGATCTAGGACTTAAGAGACAATGATGGAATAATAAGAAAAAGTATTATGTTTATATTCATTGGGATAATGATCATGTGATGAATATGTCAAATTAAGGCATGTAGGTGATATCATATTGGTACAGTGCATATAGAGATTTAATTTCTATTCATAAATAGTTTACTTTTTCATATTACTTTTTTTTTACATAATTTTTTTGTTAAAATTGAAAAATAAGGGGAGGCTTTCAATATTTTTTTGAAAAGAAATTTAAATTTATGTGAAATTATATCAATTTAGGGTTTATGGTTTCTAAAAATGTATTCTAAATTGAATTTTACTTTCATTTTTATAGTTATGGATTCTTCCTTTGTTAATTTGTATGAGAGGACTAATTTAGAGATAGTTAAACTATAATCTATTATTCAGCTTCCAGTACAATTGGGCATTACAAAACACATTGTGAAAATATACGATGTAACGCCCACATTTTACACACATAAATACAACAGTAAAAATACCAGGATAATTTTTTTACTTACATTGCTCACTACACAACACCACAAGGGCTCCAAGAAGAGAAACTCAACAACGCACAAGACACTTACATAAGTCATCAACTCACATAGACACATGACAACACCATATACATGTCGATTCCACACTTTCTCCAATGAACAAATGCTAGCAATAACTCAGCCACAAGAAAAGGGACTCAAGGATTGGCAAACCCACAACACATCATTACCATGATTACATCTTCGTTACGATTAACATTCCAATAAAATTATTATGCAAGGATAATTTTCTCCTTTTTCCACCTACAAATTCTTATATTCATTTCACATTCAACTTACAATTCGACCATCTAAGTTGGCCCTTTATCTCTTACGACAATCTCCATAACTTACATAATTATTTGTTGTATTTCAAATTTCATACAAAGTTCCTAATTCTCTCATTCTTATGTTAAAGGTTTGTTTCTTAAAATATGTTTAGTTGACGTTTATTTATTTTTATCCTCATAAAGCAAGGGGACCAACCAAAAGTTGTCGAGGGAAAAGTAATATGATTCAAAGGAGGTGAAGGTTTAAGTTTCCCTTTCCAATAAACTTCCTTCCATTAGAAGCACATTTGTGCTCGTATTATGGTTGTTTTAGTTCCAAATTTAGTTTTAGTCAATTAAGCATTTACACGTCATAATTTTATTTTATTTTATTTTTAGTGGACTCTATATTGGATCAAATGCCTAGTCCCACCAAGAACAATTTTTATCCATTCTTTACAAAAGGTCAATGCTTAAATCAACCGTAAGGACTTCAAGTGAAAATTTGTTCCTAAACCATTATCACATATACTCTTTTTCTCATCTCGTTTACATTTTTTCTTAGGTATCTTATTGGCATCACTTTAACAAAAAGAGTTACGAAAGTACTTTCCTAACATCTTTAAGAAGTACTTGATTGGAAGCATTATAACTACACACAACCACAAGTTAACCTCCTAATCAAGTACCTGAGGTTTGGTTTAATTCTAATTTGCACTTGGGGCTCTACGCCCCATTATAGATCAGATTCAGATGTAAAAACATATTTACCCTATAAAGCCTTTGTAAAATACCAAGGCACTATATTTTCATGAGCCAAGATAACACATTTAGCTGAGATGATATAAAGAGGTCATTAACAAGAGTTTAAGTAATAGTACAACTATTTCACTAGCTCCATTGTGTCATCTGGATCCCATAAGCAAGTCATTCGATGAAGAAATTTAATTCTAAATCCAAATTTGGAAGACAAGGTAGTCCACTAGAATACTAAGGAAGTGCTAGTTCTACTTACTCTAGATAAAGTTTGACCATGTCACTCCTATCTGTCAAGTTTAAGACGATGTCACTAAACATACCAACTAAGACAATAAACCCATTCTTGGGCTCTTATTTACCTAAACTAGGAGGTGTCATCAAGTGCAAGTTTCATTCAAAGGTCTCAATTTTCTATGCTAAGGGATTAACACAGAAGGTTAGTTATGCACAAATTTGAACTAGGGTTGACTATTTCGTTTGCATTTCTTTATTGCATTTTCAAGGTAAGGAAAACATGACACCCCAATTAATTAATCGTCTATTGTTCACTGGAAATACACTACAAGATATTAAATTCAAATTCATTTAAATATATATATATATATCAACCTTTTTACCATACGTAAATATGAATTAAAATTGCACCTATGATTAAATGCACATTTCCCAAGGTATACCTAAAACTAACATCTCATACATATTACCAAATTTCAAATATAAAATTTTCTGTAACATGGCAATACATTATACATATATACATTCTATAATGACCTATATAAATTATAATAATAAACAATGAATTACACCACACCTTTTCTCCATCTTTCTTGCATCCTGCAAAACCATGTGAGCATGAAATCAATGATAAATCGCTGACATGACATCCACCTATATCTAGCATAATTAAGGTTTTTGTTTCCATTTACATACTAATAATATTTTGCATTCGAAAGGAGAGGGTTAGAGGTACATATTTATTTCATTTCACTTCACTTTTTTTTAACCAAGGATAGAGAAAGAAATAGGGAAGAGAGAGAAACACTATTTTGCCAAAAGTTCAATTTCACACAACAAGTCACACGATAGAGTTTCAAACAAGTTATTTACAAGTGTCAACAAGTTTCCACGGTGGTTTGGTAACTTGACAGGGGTCCTACAACTTTCTGTTTATGTTTTCCTACTAGTTGTAAAAGCGTTCAATTTAGGCTTGAAGGCTAAGAAACCACTTTCAAATGTTGTCTTTTGATGAGAAAACACACCATGGTTAAACTTCTATGTGTCCACTTATATACCAATATTCCATAGGAACCGAAAAATTCAGAATTGGTGAACGATTTACGATTGGCGGCTAGTTTTTCGAGGCCATCAATCGTAATTGGCCTAGTTGCAAATGATCAAAAGTTAGCTCGAGGGCTCAAAAATAATGTCTAAAACTAACGTTTGATGGATGAATGCACAACAAGAAAATTCCTACAAGTTCCCCATATATGGATAATTCACTAGAGTCAACGGAACTGAGAACTAGCAAATGGTTTTCAAACGATGATAGGTTTTCTGGAGCCACCGGTCATAATTGGTCCATTTTGACCTAGTCAAACTGCGACCAGAGGCCTACAAAATGTCTTTTCCAAACTATCAAGAAGATTGTTTTTACCAAAACTAAAGGTCCAAGGTAATTGTCTAGTAAATATACTAGTGGTTTGCAAAGGTGGGAAAGTATTTCGTTGTTCAGGGTCCAAACGACGGTGATACGAAACCCAACTTTTCAGTTTTAGTAGCTTCTTGAGAGTGCAAAAAAATGGGTAACATGACTCCTAGAGGAGCGGCGAAGAGAGTAAAAATAGTCGACTGGGGTCAATCTAAATCTTGATGTGAATCTCCTCATATCAAGGAACACATATGATGTTTGACCTCTCTTTTATGGGGTTGAAAAGGTTGTTTAAAAGTCTCTAAATGTGGTGTTTTTTTCCAACTTTGCAAGTAAAGAAAAGGGTTGTGCAAGTAAAGAAAAGGGTGGTGTTTAGTTGACAAATCATCTAACTCTTGACAATATTAGCGGACACGAGTACTTGGTTCAGATAACCGAGTTTTACCGTATGAGGTTATGGTGGCAACCATAGTTGATGTTCAAATGGTAAAATAGTTTGAAAATCACAAGGTGGGGTTTTATTGCTTTACATTATTTAAGTTTTGTTACATATACAATTGTAAAATTATTTAGCAGTTTAATGTTTCTAATATAATGTAAATGAAGAACCAAATTACGAAAATTATAGAAGATGGAGGTAAGGAGACCATGCCTGAGGGGAAATGAATCGACCAAAGCTATGGAGCCCAATTCTACATCTCCACAAGCCATTTCCTCGAACGCTTGCGTGCCTCTAGAACACTTCCCCAAATTCCTTTGCTTGAAAGTCTCAAGAGATGCTTCTATAAAACCATTTGTGCATATCTAGAAGATGAAGCATTCCATGAAGCTATATTTGTCTGTCATTTCCTAAAGAACGAATCTGCTTCCTTGATCCATTGTTATCCCAGTGCACTTTTCACAACATGGCATAGTTGAAACAAAGCCAGGTCGAGCTAATAAACAAGAGCTCAAGCTCGACCTAGATGAGTTGAACACAAGGTAAGAGCTCAAGAGGAGAACATAGCGAGATAGGTTTTCATCATAGGAAGCTAAACCACATAGTCACCATGACCGAGCTAAAGACAAATCTGGGCTTTCGAGTAGAATCGAGTTCGAAACAACACGGAGAGATGAAATTATTCACAACAAGCTGAGCATATCCCACTCTCGCAAAAGGCACAAATAAAACAAAGATATATCTCAAGTCAAGGAGAGAAATACCGTAAGCGATTTTAGGTCAAGGAAGCTACGACCTAGCTGTGCAAGTGTAGATCTCGAGGAAGTAAATCATGCAAAAGACCCACAACAACAAGCTCTCCAAACACCATTAACCGAGATCTAACCGATTAAATACAACACAAGGAACTCATAGAGCTAATTGGGAGCTCAAAATGATAATGTAGGTCGAGCTAACATACCACAAGGATCGATATTTTTTTAAAAGACATCTAAATAAAAGGCACACATTTCGGAGGATGCGAGACAAAGTTAAGGAATTTGGATTCATACCTGCCCATTGTAGTTACTCAAAAGTTTCTTATCCTTTTCAACAAACCCATTTTTGTATACCCCGTAATCATTACAGTACCACGAGGCAACGTTTCTCTTAGGCATTTAGGTGAAGCAGATTGCATGCCTTACATAGGCATCCACATTTTGCAGTAGACCTACTAGAGCACTTGCAACTACAACGTTTGACAAAATTCCTAAATATTTATGCTAAGATGGAAATTTGTATCCTGTTCCAAAGCTCCCATTCGGTACAAAGCTATGAGTGCGAAGGTAAAGAAAAATTATCAGGTTAGAGACCTATTTGTTGCATGGGTGAAGCAAAGTGTGACTGTCTCATAAGGGAAGCCATGTCTTATGTACTCTGCCACATCCATATTCCATAAAAATGTCTTGATATTTTTTTTTCATTTGGTCAAAAAATCAATAACACCCATGATTTAGGGGATGCTCTTACCAAAAGTGTCGCTCAGGAAGCTTTTCCCTCACAATAACAATCCAAAATTGCTAAACTCGCAAAGATAGATTGGGTTTCTGTTGGTGAATACATTTGGATCTCAAATAAGGTGCATGCATTATTGTGCAAGGAAGATGACAGGTCTGAACAACTTCCACCACACCATATCTTGTCCCCCTCCTGCCACACGCCACCCAGACTCCACACCACTTCCCATTGCTACCCACCAATTGCATTGAATCCTTCCACCACCCTCATTTAATCTTCTTCTTCCAATTCAACCACTCATGGTGCCAAGAAAAAGAATCCCCTTTTAAAAAAAAAAAAAAATTCATTCCATTTTATTAATATTTAATTTAGGCATTACATATTGAAAGATATTCAAAAATATAAACAAACTTGAAAACATACAACCCTTTCCAACCCGAGTCACTAAAATTTTTATGGATGAATTAAAATCAAGTGTGATCAGGCGATGTGGGATATAATGAAGTGGTAGGTAGACTTCCTGATAAGGAATTCGTTAAGATCTCGTGTTGGGAAAGTTATGCAGAAAAAATAAAATCAAGGCATATTATGTAAACAAATGTACATGTCACCTTTGTGCACCCTTGATTTATCCCGATTTGTGGCATCTCAAGGCCAATTTCCTAATAATGATCAGTTACCATTATATTTCATTATGATGCTACAATGAGGTTCACCTAAACCTAAAGGTGAACTATTTAGACATCCCTAGTTATTTTGGGTAGGGGCATGGTTGCATTAATGACCGACATACATATCAACAGAAAGAGCTCCTCATTTTGTTGACACGTGACAACTTGTAGATAGGCCATGACCTTTCTTACCTGGATTTCAAGATGTCGTTGTGCTTATGATTATGAGTTCCCATAAGGGTGTTATAGAGTGTATTGGGAGCATTGCTCGTGAGACCCAATTTAACTTTTTGACCGTGTGGGTCGGTTCCTGATGTGACGTGGTAAAAGTGGGACGAGCTAGTAGTAGCAGTGATGATGCACATAATGAGTTATATACTTGTGCACATTTGATATCACCTAATGAGTTTGAGGAAGTTACGAATGTTACATAGATGCATCAGTGGGACACATCATGGCTGCCAACTTGTTGCATGCATATGAGTTGATTACACAGGACCATGACATTCTACTATCGGGGTTTTGGATTATATAGAGTAGAGTACTATTCATAGTAGTGTATCTTCTATTCAGGTACTACTACTACAATTGCTATAGTTGAACCTCCTACTACCGGGATTGTCACACCAGATGTTCAACACTTTTTGTTCTAATGTGTGAAAATTAAACCTTAATTTAAATTAATATTTTATTACATTATTAATTTACAATTTATTAATATTTAAATAGATATATAAGATCTAGTGTTGACATAAAATATTGAACATTTACTTGTGTGTTTAGGCTTCTACTCCAGGGCATGCTGGTGAGCATTGTGGTGCTTCCCAGCCCACAACATATCCATATATGACATTTTCACAGCTCTTGAATGAGTGAGCCATGATGTATCACTTGATGTTGAGGGCCTGAGTCAACTTGGTTCATTAGGCTCATTATTTGCTTGGTGTTGAGGTCATGGGTCAGCCAGAGACAATTGTTGGTGGCGGCCCCATAGATCTCGAGACACATTCCACCGAGGTATATATATATATATATATATATATATATATATATATATATATATTGTGTTTTAGATTTAATATTTAATCTAAATTGAAATTTGTGAAATTAATGTTTTATTCAAAAAACTTGTTTATCAACTTCTTACATTTAATTTATTTTGTTTCAGAGGGATCTATAAGCGAGATCTACACATAGTGTAGATAATCCCAACATCCGCTTGACAGATAGATACAAAGGTAATCAATTAAATAGTTATATGATATATTCAATTATTCAAGAAATTGTTGTAGAATTTCACTTATATTTTAATATGGTATGTTATATATAGTTTCGATGCACGTGTATTTTTTTATAAATGCAAGGTGTAGCTGAGCCTAGTGAGGGATCTGATACTCGCCTTAGTAGATGACAAAGACTATAGATAATACATTGTATTTGTTTTCATGTACATGTATAGAGTAAATATTTACGCAATGATGGATAAATAAAGTAAATGATCATAAAATTATATAATAGTGTGTTTCATATGGTATGATAGATAAAAGTGACGAACTAGGTATTATAGAAATTATACTTAACTAGAGATAGAAAAGTATATAAGTGTAAACCTATGATAGTTCCATCACAAACATGAAGATAATATGAAATATAATGTATAACATTATAAAATTGATAAATAACATATCAAAATATCAAGTGAGAAAAAAATAGTAGAAATAAAACCCTAATGATTTCATGAGGAGTATGTAAAACATGAATATAAAAGATTGTAAGTGGATAAATAGTACTAGAAGATCAAGAAATGTGAATTTAGCAAAATGAATTCCAAATCATGTCACAAGGAGTCTATTATTTTATATGTATAAACAACATGCCAAAAGATCTAGGAAGAAATAAATGGTAAAATTATATGTAAAGGATGTTTTAAGTAGTATTTAAATTGTAAATAATATGTAAAGGCATAATCAACATGCCCGAACTACATAAAATATGAAATAAGTAGATAATGTATAATTTTAAGGGGTAGTAAATATAATTAGACTAACCATCTTGTCTAAATTGTAGATTATAATGGGTAGCTAGAAAATGAGTTAAATTGATTTGTATAACCCGTAGATGTTAGGGGTGGCTAAATTATTAGACTAGATGGCCTTTCTAAACTAAAGATGTAAGGAGAAGATAAAATAACATACTAATTGGGCTATCTAGAAATTAAAGATTATAATTGAAAAGTGTGAGAAAAAGTATTTTGAAAATAAAATGTACAAAAATAAAGGGTAGTATGAGGACATGTGGACGAAGACAATATAGGTGGATAAATTTATAAAATATCAAGTGAGAAAAAAAGAGTTCAATAAACCCTAATGATTTCTAAAGGATTATGTAAAACACACATATAAAAGATTGTAAGTTGATAAATATTACTAGAAGATCAAGAAATGTGAATTTAGTAAAAGAATTCCAAATCATGTCACAAGGAGTCTATTATTTTATATGTATAAACAATATGCCAAAATATCTAGGAAGAAATAAATGGTAAAATTATATCTAAAGGATGTTGTAAGTAGCATGTAAATTGTAAATAATATGTAAAAACATTGTCAACATGTGTGAACTAAATAAAATATGAAATAAGTAGATAATGTAGGATTTTAAGGGGTAGCGAATATAATTATACTAACCATCTTGTCTAAATTGTAGATTATAATGGGTAGTTAGAAAATGAGTTTAATTAATTTGTATAACCTATAGATATTAGGGGTAGCCAAATGATTAGACTAGACGACATTTCTAGACTAAAGATGTAAGGAGAAGATAAAATAACATACTAATTTGGCTATCTAAACTAAGGATTATAATTGAGAAGTGTGAGAAAAAGTATTATGAAAATAAAATTTACGAAAATAAAGGGTAGTATGAGGACATGTGGACAAAGACAAAATAGGTGGATGAATTTATAAAATATCAAGTGTGAAAAAATAGTAGAAATAAACCCTAATGATTTCATGAGGAGTATGTAAACCATGAATATACAAATGGTAATTCGATAAATAATACTAGAGAAAATCAAGAAATGTGTATTTAGTAAAATAATTTCAAATCATGTCACAAGGATTCTATTATTTTTATATGTACAAACAACATGCCAAAAGATCTAGGAATAAATAAATGGTAAAATTATATCTAAGGGATGTTGTAAGTAGTATGTAAATTGTAAATAATATGTAAAGGCATTAAATGCTCGCGCAGGAGGACAAGAGTGCCTCGGGCGTTAATGGCTGATCCGAGCATCTCGGTTTGCTTAGATGCTCGAACCTTGTCTTTTCTAGGTCGGAAGAGCTTCGTTATTGATCGCTCTTTGTTGTTACGGATTGTTAGATCGTCGATTGCACTGTAAATCTGAAAAATAAATGACTACCTACACATGCCCAAAAACCACATCAAATTTAATTAAAAAGATGCAGAATGCAAAGTCGGGTGACCTCGATGGTCACCCAAAGAGTGAACTTACGACTAAGTGCTACACTACATCTCAAAATCCATGTAGTTCTTTTGTGTGTGTGTGTGTATCCATGTCTCGTGCCCTAGGTTTCCCTTGTGCAAGTTACACGATGATAGTGGGCTAGATCTAGATTGTCCCGAGTATGCAAAATGTGTGTGATGGAATAGAATAAACTCCCCTCCTATGTAGTGTATGTAGATCAATGCAGCCCTTGTCCCTTGTATGAATGTGCTAGATGTATGCTTTGTTGTGCTCTTATGCCTCGTGCAAGCTTAGCGGTGATAGATAATGCTTGGCCCCTTATTTGAAAGAACTAAGTATATATATGACTCCCTTGTTTGAATTTCATAATTGACAACTGAAAGGCTGACCCAAAGTGTTAGATGGTGCCCAAGAAGCGAAAAGGACCCAAAAGAGTAAGAAGAATAAACAGAGGGACAAGAGTGCCTAGGCACTTTTTTCTTAATCGGGCACTAGTGTCCAAGGCCATCAAAAGATAAATTGATCGGTCAAGTGCCGACAAAATCGTAAGATGTGTAAAGCCGATGAATATGCAAGAGATAATACAATCAAAAGGCCAAAAGGAACTTTGTCAACTACTAGTTTTCTTCCTTAGGAATCATGTATACACTAGTATGCTTTAAGACATAGAAATGTACCTAGTGTATAGATTTTGTGCCTACAACTATATCGGTGGTAAGGAGGAAAAAGAAAAAGCACAAAATGATAAAACTAAATTAAATTTACTTAGAAGAAAATGTTGTGGAGAAAATGATCGATATATCGTCTCTTTTAATACCATTTATTTAATCCCAGTTGCTCTCTCTCTCTATACAGACAAAATGAAAACGTATTATAAGTAGACGTGCTTATTTAAAATATTTTAAAAGTGTAGTTCAGTAAGATATTAAAAATTCACAAAGTGTAGTGACAGCGGTTTCAATTTGTGTTATCAAGACACAACGAAGGGTTCATGCGGCGCGCGTTGATGCCCCCTGTCTTGTGTTGATTCCTTTCGCGAACAAGATCACGTCTTCTGTCTCACTAACCGCACTTTCGTAAACCATGTGATTCCACTTGATGCAGAGACGATCGATGCCGTGCTCCTTAATACAATATTTGTGGGCTTTGTCAATGCGCTTCTAACGTCTGAGAATAATGAGGTGGGATTTCATGCAATCTGTCATGTTCTTCCTCGCTCGAACCAAAGTGCTTTATCATGGACGCGCAGATACTATAATATTTTTATTTATATTGTATTTTTCATAAATGTAAAAAAATTTAATATATAATATAATATTTAATTTATTAACTTTCTTAATTATTATAAATTTAATACACACACATATTGACGGTTAAATTTGTAATGTACATGTCATTTTGACGTTTAGATTATATTTTTACATGTCAATCATGATGGTCATATTTTAAAAGTGGCTGTATTTTGACATCTAAAATGACTAAAAACGTCTAAACGCCTTGCAAAATCCAAGCATGGCCCCGAGTTGCTTTTTTTTGCTTTTGTATTAATCTCCACCTATTGATATTTATAGTTTTAGCTAAAATTAAATGTGTAATTTTAAAACTAGCAATCGCATGTGTTTCATGCTATGTGAACGCCAAACGACATATGTTATTTGTTTTAGAGGTATAATTATTACTTTTGTAGTTGATGTCGATAAGGGGTGTGATTGATTTCGTAAGTGAAGAAATATAGATGGGCCACTTAAGGTTGTCTCTACATTTCAAACTTGTTAAAAATTCATACATAAATACATTTGATACCGTTTTCGATAGTTAATTTATTTTATAGTTGATGTTGTATGTATTTAATTCAGATTTATTGTGTTAGTTGTGTAGTTCTTGAGCTTAGGGTTTTGTTGGAAAACCTTTATTGTCTAGTTGATAATGTGTGTGATTGATAGTTGTAGTGTAGGAATTTAGCTGAAATATTACATTGAAATGTTGTATGTGTACATTCAATTATGTTACAAATTCGTACATTTAAAGTTGCATATCATATTTCACAACATCAAATAGATGTAGATCTACGTGCACATAATGAGACATGTATACATTTGTAGTTTTTATATCATGAATGGTAGCCTTTATTGGGCATTTTTTAGTTTCAATAAACATGATTACATTTGATACCCTGAAACTTCGCTGAAATGTGTGGTCTGCTTAGAGCCTCTCCGCCCTACTCGCATACTCCTTTCATGTACCAAACATGGAAGTAAATGGAGTATGAACGTCCAACAAACGGAGAAAAGAGAAAGATTGCTGTTATAGCAAGCTCAAGGACAACAAAATTTTGCCTATTGTTGATTCTGCTAGGCATTATTCGATTTGTGGAAGCTCCATTCGTGCATGTTCAAACCTACCCTTACAATGCTCGATATCTTTTATTATTCCATGAAATGAATGTTCCTTTTTCCTGTAATGACACCTAGAAATGGATTTTATGGTCGTTTATTTATTGTCTTGACTATGTTGGTTGCCCCTCTGTTCTTCTTTTCTCGCATTCACTGGGTTACGGACGAATGAATTTCAAAAGGGGATTTCACCGGTCTTTAATATTTTCTTTTACTAGTTGTGAGCTGCATTATACTACTGGGAATTCTTTAACTCAACATTATGTTAATCTTTTCTTTATGTCGTAGTATATATATCATGATACTTGTATTTATTGATGTCAAAACACCCAGTACTTGGGGGCGAATGGTTGATACTCTTATTCATTGGATTGAATCCCTAGATTCAAGAATGGGTTACCCGGTTACGGATGCCACTTTTTTGTTGTTGTCATATTTCGTGACCCCCTATGAATCCTCTGTGTTCGGCATGGTTTCATTACTCCCATCTATTGTTCATTCTGAGATTTGAGTCTGTTAAAGAGTTCTCTTGCCTAGTGGAATGATTATTACATTCTTTTACATTTTAATGAAATCGAAATCTTTACCTGTAGTAATGAATGGGGTAAGAGTTTGAATAGCTTGCTGATGGTGGGTATATCGAGTTGGTTGTTTCAAATTTTCTTTTATTTTGATTGAAAGCACCGTGAGGAGTAACATGACTAATATTAGAAGTTAAATCTAGCTTCATATATAATGGGTTTTGTAAAAATACAATCTATCTTAACCTATGATTCCATTGTCCCTGTTATCGTAGTGTTCAGTGGCCATGACCTTGGCTAGTTGGTAAAGAAGCCATAGTCACTTAACATTGCATAAGTATATGATTAGAGAGTTGCTTTTGGTAAATGGGTATTTTGGATTTTAGTTGCTCTGTAATATATGATCTGAGATTGTAAAATAGAATAAATCTCACCCTGGTTGAGCTATGCTGAAATCCAAAGGTGCAGTCTACCTTTGGTATGCGTGTTTGATTGCCTTTTCTTTGATTGTTTCTTGTGGAGCCATGAGCTCATCAAACTTGGTTAGGTGTTTCAAACAACTCAAAGGGGTTGGGAAGTAATGTTTCATTTTATACTTTGTTGAAACCATTAAGTTGAGTACAAAATCCTTTTAGATTTAGATATTGTACTTGGATTACTTTATAAGTGTTGGGTTACTCGGATGAGTGTAGTTACTTTTCATTCATGATGGAATTGTGTTTATTTATGTGGATCGTTAGTGAACGTATTAGTAATGGTCATAAGTTTATGACCAAACCTTTGTGTTGGTTTTGGAATTTGAAATGTGTGTGGGATGACTGTTTTCATTTTTGAAATAGGACTCTTGTTAACTCATGACATTTGGTGTTACGTCATGAGGATAGTCTTGGGATTACGAATGGAATTTATTATATAAATACATTGCTGGCCTATGTCGGAAAAGTGTTAAAAATTATTAATGACATTTGGGGGTTACTTTCCATTATATTATTTAGATAAGTTGTCGATTATGAGGGGTTTTTTGCTAATATTAATGGTTGTTTGTGACTCTTTTAAATGCATTCAAAGAGTGGCATTGATTATGTTAACTTGTAGTACTTTTAAAAGATCTTGTAAGGAAGAGGTGGTAAACTTCTTGTTTAGACTGTATCTATGGATTGCTTCTTTTGGGGTTACAAATCCCATTATGCTAGGAAACTGGAAGGATGTTTAGATGGTAACCTCGTCTTAAATGGACTTGAAAATAGGAGGCATTTTGATGTCCCTGTACTTTATTATTCAAGCAATTTGGTTTTTGAGTAACACCCATCTTGGGTTTTGTCAGCTATCCTTCTTCTCTTATCATTACCTTGTGGAGTCTCTTTTCAATGAGAGAAATTAGTTTGTGGGTTGAACTTTAGTTTTCAACTCCTTTGATCATGTGATGATTTACCCTTCTTACACTCGTTTGGTTTCTCTAGTTTTAGGCCAATGAAACTTTCCTCCTGGAAGGACTGATTTACCTTTTTATTTCGCATCTATGATTGTATCTAGTATGTTTTGGGATTCTCAAAGATTTTAGTGATGGATGGATCGAGTATTAGATTTCAATCACATAATCTATAGGATTACATGATTGAAATCCCAATACTCTTGACCTTTGTTCTTAACTGGAATATTTGACTTCCTTCTTGTTGGTTGGTAAAAAAATCTTATCTCGTGTGAAGAATTTGTGATTTGTGGTTTGTGCTTTGAACCATTCTTGAAATAGAACATTCCTTTCATGTTATTGTAAAATGCTAGCTTACTGTTGCAATGTGTAGCCTTATCATGCTTAGTTCTCGAACTGACTCAAGTTAATACTTGTGCAGATGGATTTTGTGAGTAGATAAAAGGAAATATTGATAAAGGTTTCATCAGGTTGTTTATGAAGTTCCTTGTAAGAATGTCTATTGTGTTGTAAATCTTGCAATGGTGCTTGTAATGGAGTTTGGAAGGCCTCTTGCCTTGGATTTTTGGTATTTGTGAAATGAAGTTGTCTTATCCTTTTGTAGCAAAACTTGTAATTATCTTTGTGAGGAATAAAACTCAATCATCACCTTGTTATGTGTATTTTCTTTATGATATTATTGCAGTCATGAAAATGTTGTAGCGTGGCTTGACCTATTTTGTTACCTTCTTGTTCTTAGCCAAAGTGCAATCGAATCTCTTGACTCCTTTGGTTCATGTGCCATGTTGAATAGAAATGTTATAACCGTGTTTAGTGTTCTCGTTAAATAACGGTAATTTCTTCTTTCAGTCATAAAACTTTCATGTTTAATAACCCTCCATGGTATTGGCATCAATGCTATTCTAGGCATGTTTTAGTGGGTTGACAATCCTTTTTCTAAAGTTAATCAAAAATAAAATAAAATGAATACATAGATGAATAAATAAATAAGATAATAATGAAGTTGTGCTTGGTTGATAAAATTAAGAGTCTTTAATAGGAAAGAAAGTAGTTTTCTACCGGTGTAAAAGAATCTCCCTTGTTAACCTTAAGCTACGGATTTAACTTTATTTTCATTGTTGTGAAACATTAAGTATTTTTATAAAAAGTAAGACCATTGTTGGCCTTTAGGGATATAGTTAGATCTTAGTTAGTAGGGATCTTGAATAAGTACACATTAAGTCTTGTGCTTCCATTTTAGGAACCCCATGTGCATCCTTTTTCGAACTTAATCAAGAGATTGCTAATTGAAGATGTTACCCAAATCTAGTTGAACTCTTAAGTCTCATTAAAAGACCGGTTAATAACTAAAGAGATCATGATGATGAAATAAATTGACCTTATCACTCTAACCTTCACCATAGTACTTCATAATCTTCTCTTAAGTGTGGTTAATTGTTGATCCTTGCACAAGGAGGTTGTAGTTTCGAACCTTAATGGCATTCCACTTCAGTTGAATCTTACGCTCGTCGCCTTGTGTAATGGAGGCCTAAATCAAGATTTAGTAGCTTGGGTAAATAAGTAACCTTGTGAGAGATGGAAGGTGTCCCTTTTGGTCAAGTGAATTTAGCTAGTTTTTCCAGTCTTTAGTTGAACCTCTTTCAAAAAACTTGTCCTCAAGCTAATTAGTCAATAGTATAAAAGTAATAAGTTCACCTTTGTAAGAAGAAATGCTCGAATCAAACATGAATCTTTTAGATTGTAAAGTCAGGTCTTGAAAGACATTTTTGGTAAATGCATAACCTTAAAGGATTGTACACCATGGAGTGTATTCAACTGTGACTGTGTATTGTGGTTGAGCTATTTCGTGGTGCCTTGTCAAAGAGAAAAGTGAACTATCCTTGATGGGTGTTGGATGTTTCCGTGTTGTCTATGTGGTCATCGTTGAGTCAAGATGTTTGAAGAGTTAGTTGTAGCCATTGTGACCACCTATTTTTAGCTTCGTACTTTAAACAAGTCAAAAAAATTACCCTGTACTTTACTATGTTGTCTTGTGTGTCTGAAATAGTGGGCATTACAGACGAGCCTTGCAGAGCTCGTTGAGATCCTTCACGCCAACTTGGCGAGTTAGCTCCTCTTCCAACTCTTTGGGTTCTCCTTTCTTTCCCGCAATGATTCAGATTAGTTTTAATTGGCTAGGTTGTTTAGTGGTACCAAAATGTCTCTCTTTGGTGATGGTTGCTAATTTTTGCATTGGATTGTTTTCACGTTGGGTCTTGTATTGAGTTGCTTGTTTTTCTCTACACCGCAAATCGAGTTGTGTCTTTGCATCGTCAAGTTATTGCATTTCCAATGCGTCATTTTTTGTTGCATGTTGGGTGCACCGCTTGTGTTCTTGATGTACAATTTTATTGGTGATTTGTTTGCCTATATCACCTACCTTGGCCTTTATACTATGCATGTTGTTGGCTCTCCCCTACAAGCGATTTTCTCTCACCCGCATGCCATTGCACTGTGGACTACCTACCCCGACCTTGGCTCTATTTTGTTGTGTCATCGTGATGCTCGGTGTGGTTTCTCCCAATCATCTCATGCATCCCAACCCTATTGCGTTATAACCTACCATGTGGATATTCTCAACCCCGATGTTACCCAATTCGTTACGTTGCAAATCTTGCTTACCATGCAGACTAGCTCGTCATGTTTTCCCCATCAACTGATCCTTTTGGCATTCAAACCCAACACTCTCACTTCCCAAGTCTCTCCCTAACTCGTTTTCGCCCGCGGAGTTACTCTCCCTCGAGCCCCACAATGATTGAGCCCTTATCTTGCTCCACTTTCCCGTGCACCACATGGAGCTAACTCCACTCCTCTTGCCTTTGACCTTTCAAATACCACATTTGATTTTAAAACATGGTTTTTAGTACAGTGGCCTTTATTTCAAAGCATTATTTAATCTATTTTCAAGCAATATTTTTTCATTTTAAAAGGCGAGTCCTATTTATAAGGTGGTCTTCTAAGTGAGGTGTCATCTAGATTTAAGAGGAGGTTAATTTTAATTAGGTTGTTTTTACTAATCTAGGGAGATAATTAAATTTGGGGTTGATAAATTATAATTATCTCTTTAATGTATTGATTAATAGTAAATTAAACTTTTATTTAATGTTATTATCACATACTTTTCAACCCCTTTTAATCTTTAAAATTAGGCTAATTGGGAAAACTAAAAGTGCATTTTATAGCATTATTGGAGGTTTATTTGCTACTAAGTTTTTTCCTTGAGTGTGTAGCCCCCTCCTAGCTATTTTCCTCCTTCTAGGAGCCTTTTCTTGTGTCCCGAGAGTCCTTTTGGCTCGTTTTGAGTCATTCTTGATTGCAATTGCTCTTATTATTGCTTGTGGGTTAGTGAGCACATCCAACACAACCTCGAGGCAAGAGATCCTCATTCTTGCCCTTTCCCTTCTTGCTTGCTTTTGTGCTTGTAAAAGCTGTTTCATTACAAAGAACTAAACTTTTTTTTTTCTCTCCATGCTTGTGTGATATTTTTCCAATTACAAGGTGAGTGACCAACTATCTCATGTCGCACAAACACTTGGGTGTAATTAACACACTACTTATAAAGTGCAAAATTCAATGTTTTTTTTTATGGTTCCTTTATGGGATGTTTTATAGATCTCTGTAGACTCTAAATAATGCACTTTGGTTACATTTCTAGGTCCTAATCACATACCGCAATTCATATCATTCCTAAGCAAGAAAAATAGTAATTGACAACTACCTTTGGCCTTTTATCTATGTTTCATGTCTTCTTTTTGGCCTCTTACACCCTACATCCCAAATCGATACTTTACTCTTTCATATTTTATGACTTTGGAAACCAACGCCTAGATCGGACGCCAACGCCTGTGTCCCCCCGTCGTCCTTCCGAGTGCCCCCGAATTCTCTTTACTTTACTTGCCCCTTCCGGGGATCTTGTATCTTTTAGGCATCTTGTCTTCTTGTGGGTTGACCTTTTAGCTATTAATTATGAAATTCAACCAAGTAAATCATATAAATTTAAAGCTATGTGACCATAATAAAGGACCAAGCTCTAAGAATCTATTACTACCACTTAAGGTTGTATCCAAATGCATTTCAAGAGCATCAAAACATCCATCTAGCTTTATTCAAGGGACAAGGGAATCTATTTTTTGCATACACACATAGGAGGGGAAGTTCATTTTTCCATCCACACATCTAATTACATTGCTAAATCTAGCTATCGCTCATTATCAAGTGCATTTTGCACAAGAGCTAATTAGGACACGATGCTTGCATATGCATAAGAACTATATAGGGTCTGAAATTTAGTACATCGCTTGGTCGTAAGTTCACTGTTCGGTGGATTGTCACAGTTAGTTTGACTCCCCATTTACATATTTTTATTTTTAGGATTTGATGTGTTTTTGGGTTTTGTAGATTCTCTTTCTCTTTACAAGTTACTGGAGAATTCTCAGAGCATAGTATGACACACAAGTGATAAACAATGAAGGCCAGCGATAATCTTAGGACACAAGAGAAATAAGTTTATAAGGCCTTTTGTAGTCACAGTGCCTAGAAGTAGTCTCCAGCATCTAGGTGCCCCTAACCTAATCCAGTGCCCTCACCCAAGCATATCCAACAGTCACACAATTTTTTGAGCATGGTTGCAACAATTTCCTCCTCATTTTTATCAAATTTTCACTTGGCACACTTCGATATCTATTGTGAAATCAACTAATTCTTGTATTCCCTCTCTTGTACATAGGGTTTCAAATTCATTTAGATTATTTATTTTGTAAAATGTGTACTTTAGCGTTATTTATTCATACGTGACTTTGAAATATCCTAGGTATTACAAATTTAAAATATTTGTTAAATCATTTGGTGAACCCGACTCATTCGAACACTCTTGGGTCCTCATTTCATCACTTCTTTCATTTTTCCTAGGATCCTCTCATCATGGATATTTCCATTCATGATTTCTTGCTAGCCAATCCTAATTATAGAGCTAAAATCATTTCTCTCTTGGATAATACTTGCATTCCTTCTACTACTCATCCAAACATAGTATATCAAACATTTGTAGATGCATTTTCTCAAAACCTCACTTTTTCACCTGATATAGCTGTCGATCTTTCTGTTTATGACAATGATCCTCCCCTATATATACTAGCTCACATTCATAATATGGGTATTAAGCGAACTATAATCGATAATGGATTTGAGCTCAATCTTTGTACTCTATCACTCGTTTGGGACATCGGTCTTTCCTCCACCTTCATTCACCCAACATCCATTTCTCTCTATGTGTACAATTCTTCTATGCGTCCGTGTATATGAACTATCACCCTAGCACTCATAATTGGGCAAAAAAATATCTTGGCACTCATTTTGGCACTAGATTACATAGGTTGTTGGCATCTTTGCTCGTGCTTTGGAGGAAGCATATAACAGATTTATAATTATGAGTAAGCATACAACTAAACTAGTGATTACCTTTAGCTTAAGCAACTACGAGTAAGGGGCATCCACGTCATCAAATTCACCTAGGGCATGATCCTGGCCTCAACCATTAATACTCTCAGTGTCGGGTATTTCTAGGCCTTGCACTCAACAATACTTGATCCCTAGTGGGCTCATTGAAAGCTTAAAAACATCACCAATAAACTAAGGGCCCTTTGATGAATTGCTAGAATTGGATGGAATGGATTCTAATGTGTGAAAAATCCTCATAATCATCTCAAAACTAGTAAATGTCATTACAATAGCTAGGGTTGTTCTCATAAGGCATGTCACACAACCACTTTGTTAAAACTAGAAAGAACCTCCCTATGATATATTTTTTTAATGAAATTAAATAGACATGTATATCATATTTTTGAATCCCTAGCGTGACATTGTTCCTAAATCCTTGAGCTCGTTAGTAACAAAAGTAATTACATTTAAACTAGAGTTTTAATGACAATCCATAAGAATGTTAGAAGGGAAATTTTAAGAGGAAAATACAAAATAGTACATGCGTGGATTTTGAAATCAACTCCATCAAAACTAAGGGTGAATTTTAGAAGGAAAAATAATAACAACAAATGCCTAAACTTCTACATCAACTATATCAAAACTATTATGTTACACAATTATCCAAACTAAAAATCTGGATCCATTCATTCTATTACGATTCGGGAATTGAGATGCATGTCTACCCTCCAAAGAGAATAAAAATGAATAAATTGTGTGAAAGCCTTAACACAATGGACTAAAAGCATCTCTCTCGGTGATAATGTTAATAAATATACCTTAATGTAAATGTTAATAAATTTACTAAGTCGATTGTGGCTAGCATGATCACTGTTTCAAGGTCAAATACTTTGTGATTTTTTTATCCACTCATAAACATGTAAAGAAAACTTATATCATTTATATTTTCAAAGATTGTGAATCATTTATAGCATTTTTGAGTGTACCATTCGTACCTATCCAATTTGCAATAAACCAACACAAGCCTTTGACATTTAGAGGAATATATTTTTACAAGAACATAGTTTTATAAATTATGTGAATATTTTAAAATTCCATGAAATTTTAAATTATTTAAAATGTTGAATAGTAAAGTGATAACTCAAATTAAATGTAGGTAATAAATGATTCATTGATGCATTCATTTGTAAAGTCAAAGTGTCGATATTTTGCCAAGTCATTTAAAAATTAGCACACACAATCATTCACAATCTTTATATTTTAAAAATTCAAGAAAATAATAAAACATGAAAATATTCATTTTAAAACTAAAATACTAATTGAAAATAATATGTAAAGGCATAGTCAACGTGTCACTGGGTTTCTGGAGACTCAACCTCGAGTCTCACGGGCCGAGGGGGATGAACCTTTGGATGACATTGCTCGTGATCTATTTGCTGAACATTAGTAGTGCCAGGTCCCAAAGCGGCACCAACGGATAACCCTTCTAGAAGATTGGAGGCCTTAGAGGTGAGCTTAAATTCTTGAAGGATGAGGTAAAAATCTTGCTAAGCAAAAAGGCAAAAAAGCATTGAGGGAGAAGGGAGCATTGGCGATAATAGCCACTTGATGAAATATACAAAAACTCGACCTCCCTAGACTCCCGCCTTGGGAAAACGAAGACTAGGCATGAGTATAATATTCGCAGCATTTAGGGCCATAGAGGAATTCATCGAAGGTCATGCAAGAAGTGTTTCGCATCTCGGCGGTGTCCCGATTACTCTTTGGGGCAATGAGAAAGAGAGTAAAAGAACCAGAGAGGAGCTCGATAAGACGGATCTGCCTTTCATATGACCACGCCCGGGTATGTATCATGCTTGGAAAAAGTAAAGATGAGTATTGATCAAGCGGCCAAGAAGTAGTCCAGCTTTTACTACGCTTCGCTTGTAGGCTTCTTTGTTTTGTTGCCGTTGTTTTCTTTGTTAAGTCTCGTTTGTGTTCTTGTTTCTAGGCTTCGGTGTTCTTTGTTTGTAACTTTTGTGCTTTGATCTGCTTCTCTGCTCCTCTCTCTTATTCAGGGCTTTTAGGCCTCCTTTTGTACACAAGGGTATAGTCCCTTTCAAAAACTATTTACCAATATTAAAAAAACATGTGTGATCTAAATAAAATATGAAATAAATAGATAATGTAGGATTTTAAGGGGTAGCGAAGATAATTAGACTAACCATCTTTTCTAAATTGTAGATTATAATGGGTAGCTATAAAATGAGTTAAATTGATTTGTATAACCTATAGATGTTAGGGGTAGCCAAATTATTAGACTAGATGACCTTTCTAGACTAAAGATTGTAAGGAGAAAATAAAATATCATACTAATTGGGCTATCTAAACTAAATATTATAATTGAAAAGTGTGAGAAAAAGTATTATGAAAATAAAATGTACAAAAATAAAGGGTAGTATGAGGACATGTGGACAAAGACAAAATAGGTGTAACAGATTGTAGTTGTAAGTTTCCTCAATTACCTCATGAATGTATCATTGAATATCATAACATGTATGAATTATGGTGTCTTTCATCTCTTCAAATACATGATATACTTTTTATGGATATCATAAAATGCATACACCATAAATTCATCCACTCTCATTGAAATATGAGGAAGGATATCTTGGAAAACATTAATCATAGAGGGTGGGAGGGCAAGGATGAAAAAAGGAGAGACATCTACCTAAAGGTTTTGAAAGTAAGGATTTGATACCTTATCTAGTCAAAAATGTATAAAGGAATACAAATCAATATAATTTTTCAAATGTTTTTTCAACATTTATACCCAACAACAATATCTAAACATATATGTAATGAATTTGTATCCAACTTTCTCCCGAGAAGGTTATGAATGATTTTCATTTAGAGTGGTGCCCTTTGTTATGTGATCTTACTATTTATAAAATATTATTAAGATATATTATTAGAATTATAAAATTGCATTTGTGATAACTCGTGTTATTCGGGTTCAATATGGTAATTAACATTTAACAGTTTGCACAAGATTTTAATTTATCCGGATGTCATGGTTACAAAAATATTTAATTTAATTAAGAAAACAATTTTTCTTGATCCATTGATATTTAGAAGGGGTTGAATCCTATTTTGTAAATATTTAGATTTTATAGAAAAATAAGTTAAAAACACAATTTTAGTGTAGTTTTAGCCATACGACCATAAAGTATTAAAAGAATTTAAAGCTAAATCAATGTCTTACGATCAATCAATCCTTTTTAGTCATAAAAAAATCCCATCTTGGATACCCCATTGAAATCTAAAAACATAATCATCTTCTTGTTTTGCTCTACTAGAGCCCGTATCCGCTCTTAATCGAATTGCTAGTATTGGATGGAATAGTTATAACGTGTGAGAAATCATCATAATAATCTCAAAATTAGTAAATTTCATTACAATATCTAGGGTTTTCCTCATAAAGTATGTTACACAACCATTGTTAAAACCAAGAATACCCTCTCTACGAGATATTTTTTAATTCGATCAACTACACATGTATATCATATTTTGAATCCCTAATATGACCTTGTTCCTAAAACCTTGAGTACCACCTATTAGAACAAAGTAATTGCATTAAAAATAGCATTTCAAAGTGACAATCCATAAGAATGTTAGAAGATAAATTTTAAAAGGAAAATAAAAATAACACATGCTTGGATTTCTACATTAACTCCATCAAAACTAAGGGCTAATTTTTGAAGGAAAAAAATTAATAGCAAATGCCTACATTTCCACATCAACTCTATCAAAACTATTATGTTACACAATTATCCAAACTAAAAATCTCTAGATCCATTCATTCTACTACGATCCAATGATTAGGATGCATGTCTACCCTCTAAAGAGAACATAAATGAACAAATTGTGTGAAGCCCTTAACAAAATGGACCATAAAACATTTTCTCTTGGTGTTAATGTTAATAAATATACTCATGAGGATACATCATTGTTGATGCCATTATTTTGGACACGAAGTCGTGAAAACCACATCACCCGAACCAAGCTTGCGGAGTAGTCCCACTTGCACCAAGATGGCTATTGATTTAGTCTAAGTTGAATTAAATATTTATTTCATAAGTAACTTACTATAACAAATGATATTCATATGAGCATATATGAATGTGCAAGCACTAAGAATTCAACAACGTAAAACCTTAAGCAAATGAAGGGAGAAAGATGACTTAGTTGATTCCATGTAAACCGGGAATGATCGGGATTGTGTATCTACTAGAAAAGGATCGAAACAATGTCACAAAGTATTGATGAGGGTTCGAAACCCTAAGAACGTATAAGACATAAATGCTCGCAGGAGGACAAGAGTGCCACATGCATTAACACTGATATGAGCATTTGGTTATGCTTAGATGCTCGAACCTACTCTTTTCTAGGTCAGGAAGAGCTTAGTTGTTGATCGCTCTTTGTTGTTCTCGGATTAGCATTTGTTAGATCGTCGATTACACTCCGCAACCTAAAAAATAAATGACTACCTACACATGCCCAAAAACACATCAAATTTAATTAAAAAGATGCAGAATGCAAAGTCGATCGACCTCGATGGTCACCCAAAGAGTGAACTTATGACCAAATGCTACATTACATCTCAAAATCCATGCAGTTCTTTGTGTGTGTGCGTGTATCCGTGTCTCGTGCCCGAGGTTTCCGTTGTGCAAGTTGCACGATGATAGTGGGTTGGATCTAGATTGTCCCTAGTATGCAAAATGTGTGTGATGGAAGATAATAAACTCCCATCCTATGTAGTATATGCAGATTAATGCGACCCTTGTCCCTTGTATGAATGTGCTAGATGTATGCTTTGTTGTGCTCTTATGCCTCTGTGCAAGCTTAGGGGTGATAAATAATGCTTGGCCCCTTATTTGAAAGAAGTAACTAAGTATATATATGACTCCATTGTTTGAATTTTGTAATTGCCAATTTGAAAGGTGACCCAAAGTGTTAGATGGTGCCAAGAAGTGAAAAGGACCCAAAAGAGTAAGAAGAATAAACAGAGGGACAAGAGTGCCTAAGCACTTTTTCTTAATCGGGCACTAGTGTCCAAGGCCATCAAAAGATAAATTGATCACCAAGTGCCGACAAAATCGTAAGATGTGTAAAGCCGTAATATGCAAGAGATAATACAATCAAAGGGCCAAAAGGAACTTTGTCAACTACTAGTTTTCTTCCTTAGGAATCATGTATACACTAGTATGCTTTAAGACATAGAAATGTACCTAGTGTATAGATTTTGTGCCTACAACTATATCAGTGGTAAGGAGGAAAAAAGCAAGAGCACAAAATGATAAAACTAAACAAAAGTTCCTTAGAAGAAAATGTTGTGAAGAAAATGATCGATCTATCGTCTCTTTTAATACCATTTATTTAATCCCCAGTTGCTCTCTCTATAAAGACAAAATGAAAATCGTATTATAAGTAGATGTGTTATTTAAAATATTTTAAAAGTTTAGTTGTAAGATTTTAAAAATTCACAAATAAAGAAAGTCTTTAAGTAGACTTACAATGCATAAAATATTTATAAAAAAACCACCTTGTTAAGAAGGAACAATGAAATAACAAAACACACTCATAAATTGGCCAAAATGTATATATTTAGAGTAAAAATTTATATTATTTTGTATATTACAAAGCATTTGGAAATGGGATAACCATTATTGAATCTTCACATTACATTTGTATAACCCACTAAGTGGCATTGCTAACTACTAAGACATACCCATAATACTAAACATGACCTAATCTCCTCCACATTGTACATATTTACATTATCCTCGGAGCCACAATGGCTCTAAATGTTGTTGAATTGGTTGTGGATAACTTGAGTTTGAGTGACCACCACAACTACCAACATCAACCAATCCACTCACTTCTTTCCTTGTGTCCAACCAAGAAAAGACATCATTTTAGGTCTACTAAATACCAAAACACTAAATGTGCTTCATTATTCATATAGTTCTTCAAACTACTATGAGAAAACATGTACATGTTTTAGAAATAAGAATTTTTAAATCAAATTTCCTCTTAAAATATAGTTGCATGATCTATTAACAAGAAAAAACATCATTGACGTCCATAACTCGATCAAATTAGTAACTATCATTATTGTACAAAATGTAGGTGGATAAAGAGAAACTCAATAAAAATGGATGAACAAAAACCCTCAATCCTAGTAAACAAACCATACCAATTGTGTATGGTCGACTACTCACAACATTTGTGTTTGTATCCTCCCTTACACCAAGAACTTCCAATATAAGAACATTTATTTCTAGAATGCTTGGACAAATGTTGTGTTGAGTACAAATGCATAAACATTTTTACAATTTTTTTCCCATATTGCTCCCTGTCATAATTGTTACAACTAAAGGTAGAAGAGGATTAAAAACAATATACACAATCCCAAACAGAAAATATCAAGTTTTAACTAGAGAATGGTCCGAACACCTTTACAAAAAAGGAAAAATAATACAACAAACTTATAGCATAAGAAAATGATGAAAGTCGGTCAAGGAATACAAATCAATATAATTGGTCAAATGTTTATTCAATAATTATAGGAAAAAATAACATTTACCACCCTCGAAAAAGTATTTGAAAGACATTAATTATTTCCCCGCTCAAATGTCGGACTTTACGAATCAAATGAATTGTCATATTCTTAAACAACATGTGAAACGCTTGATCGAAATGAATATGCGATTTAAAAAACAATAGAAATACCAAACTAGTGGAAAAGGAAATACACATTTGAATCACACTAGGTACTTAGAAAGGAAAAACATGCATAGGAAAGACACAATTTGAACCATAATTTGGCATGTTTAGAACTCGCTTTCGATTGAAATCTAACCCAGTTTCAATTTCATTACATCAGAACTATAGAAATAACAAACTAGTTGAAAGGGAAATAAATACAGGTTCGAATCACGCTAGGTAATTTTAAAATAAATTATTGCTCGCTATAACTGCCATTGCATGAGCGAATTAAGCGAGCCTGCATTTTTTGACAGAGAACACGTTTGCCGTGAATTGGCGCAATAAAGTATCCGTCACTTGACAGAACTTGGTTTCCCAGTCAGGAGGGCGAACTGCCTCGAAACCAAGACCGGGAGCCCTGTCCTGTGACCCTAGTCCATTCTTCCCCTCTTTCCAGTCAACCACGTACGCAGCACTCGTCTCTGAAATTTTTTTGAACTCGCTCCACGCCTGGTATTTGTAGTGGTTAATCACCGCCTCACTCGGTTTGACGCCCACCGTTTTATAACCTGGCTTGAGCTCGAAGTGATGTACAACATTCATCAAAGACAGAGAGGATGCCTCCAGCAGCAGGATGGACTTGTGACGCCGCTCTTCTCTTTCTCTGCAAGTGTAACCCTACGTCACCCCCGCCACCGGGTGCTCCTTCAGATTTGACGCCCCAAAGTTTCTGCATTTCATGGATACTTGCCCTACCCTGTTGGAGGAGGAGGTTTTATTTAAAAGCATGATTTTCAGGGCATTTGAGGAAGCCGTTGGATCCTGAAACCATCCATGGGAGAATACGAACTCATTGACATCGGTGAACATCACCCATTTGCATTTATTTGCGGCTAAAGAGCGGTGAGTGAATCCGGCTTCTGCGTCTTAGCCCAAGGCCCTGACGCCGACTCACATTGTATTCGCTCTACATAGACTCGTTATCACTTCCTCCGGATGGTCTTTGTTTTTGTTGTCGTAGATGAAGAATTCATCCACCCCCACATGAGAATGATAAATTATCCACTCATTCATGAATTTGGCGGCGTTGAAGACCATTGTTCAAGTGCACAACAATTTCTTTGGAATTGCTTCCGGTATTATATTTTGGGAATATTATAGTACGTAGAAGGCATGATCCGAGATGGCGATAATGTTTTCAGGGTGATTTTTCCGAAAAGTGAGATTGGAGGTCTTTGCGGTGGGTGGGCGCACTGAAAACCTCTGAGCGGAGACCGCGATGGCGGTTTCGAATGTGTTATCAAGACGCAAAGAAGGGTTTGTGGCGCGGCGTTGATGCCTTGTCTTGTGTTGATTCCTTTTGCAAACAAGATCACGTCCATCTCACTAACCGCACTTTCGTAAACCATGTGATTCCACTTGAAGACGGGACGATCGGATGCCGTGCTCCTTAATACAATATTTGTGGGCTCTGTCAATGCGGTTCTAACGTCTGAGAATAATGAGGTGGGATTTCATGCGAACTGTCATGTTCTTCCTCGCTCCGAACCGGTGCTTTATAATGGCCGCCGGCATATTGTAATCGCAGGACGTTTTCTCCACTCAAACCTCCAAAATATCTCGCAACACCACAAACATCTATTAAAATTACCAAAAATGTTTAATACATGATTAAAACTTCACTACTCAAATGAACACTCACCGCGATAGACTTGGTGAGCTGCAAACCCCGATATTATAACACGACGCATTTGTTGATCGATCAAACAATTCTAATGGACGCCATGACACACATGCAAAGCCTCGGGATCAATCCAAGTTGCACTCACATAGCCATGAGGACTACTTATAGGAGACTCGAGACCATATGCATACGTAGAGTCGTTTGCACGTAATAAAATGTATTCTCGTTGATTTTTCACTTTTCTATTAATAACAACCACCCCAAGATTAAACTAGCATACCTATATTTTATAACTATATGTAATATATACATATATTTATATATTATATAAATATATAGGTGGTTCGTGAATTTCACCTCTTGGCATATTTTACATATACATATAAACATAAACCAAAACATAAAATGTAAAATATGTCGAGAGGTGAAGTTCACGAGGCACTATATATATATATATATATATAGGTGCCTCATGAACTCCACCTCGGCGTATTTTACACACACATGAAACATAAACCAAATCATGATATGTAAAATATGCGAGAGAGGTGAAGTTCACGATGCACTATATATATAAATATATGTAATATATACCTCTCGACATATATTACATATATTTATAAAATATAAATATGCTAGTAGCAACTGCAGGAGTTGCATTATACATAAAACAATACCAAAAATAAAGTATGAAAAATAAGGGGGAATTTAGTTCGTGTATGAATAAAATAAAATTTATAAATTAATATTATAATTATTTATTATCAACACATAGTCACTCATATGTAATTTTCTTATGTAATTATACTACTATATAACTTAACACATATTTGACTTTGGAGAATGAGTATGAGCAAAAAAAATCAAGGTCTATAATGCACGAAGTTCTTATGGATTTTATTAGTAACCGTATTATCAAGTTAAAAAAATACAATCTTTTTTCATACTAATTGAAATACATAATGTGCATCACATGTATTGACAAATTCATAGAATGAAATGTGTGCTACATATGGTACATTATTTATATTCCAAGGACATAAGTCTTTTTTCCTTAGCCTTCCGTTTTGAAAGTAGTTTTCCGTTCTTCATTTTTGCATAGCACTCATATGAAAATGGCAGAGATATTCTTAGACTTTGCAATGACTTCACTCGAGAGATAGCCACAAATGTTAACCCATCATTGTAACGCCTACTAAAACGCCCGCAAGAGACTCAAGAACAACCTAGGTTTAGTTAGAAAAATTATGGAATAATTTTTTTGAAAAGTGTGCCCGCATACAGGCTCGAAACTACAATTGTCACGATAATGTTTCAAGGTCAATGATATTTAATAATTAATAATTTCTCATTTTAACCAATTATTAAGTCCGCATTAAAACTAATAAGTAGATTTAGTCCAACCAAGGTTTAGTTCACTCTAAGTGTTAATTTATGCTACGCCCTTAACCTATTGCTTGTATTAGGATATGAGTAGCCGACTTGTGGCTTACCATATCATTTTATTATATCATTTATACTTTCTCATGCTTAATAGGTCAGCCTTGGTGATGGCCATAACATATGAATAGTATATATAGGGGATTATAGGTAGTATTTTATTATGATTGGAGAATTTGAGTCTTATTATATGGTTTGGAGGTTGCCCCCTCGAAGTGGCGAAGCTATTCTAATTGCATATTGAGATCATTATTCTAAAATATTGTGTTATTTGGTGTTATATTATTGCTCTTAATCTGAATTGTACAAGTAATTTCATTACAAGTGGTATCGTAGCCGTGATCGGGCCAAAATTAGGGCAAAAACCCTAATTTTTTGTTTCCACCACATATTGCAAACCAGAGAGAATTGGTGGGAGATATTTTTACCAAAGTTGCGAAACATTTCAAGTAAGGTTTCCTAAAAATTTCAGAATTTTTAATTTATTTTCAAAAAGTTATTACAAATTTAGGGTTTTTTCATAAAATCGCTCCCTAGGGTGTAAATTGTGGAAAATTTTCAAGTTCTTTACATTTTGGAAAGCTCTCAAAAAAATAGTATTAGTATCTTCTCTGTGTTTTTTCCTGTTCACCGAAATTGTATCGAAACCCAAAACCCTAAGGTTTGACATCATGGTGGGGCCTTCCACAAGAGCAAAAAGAATCTGGTTACTCCGGGTAAAACCCCAGATAAAGATGGGGTAGTGATTGAAGAGATGGAGTTAGAAGGGGTAAATACATATTCCTCAAGCACTAGGGTTTACCTCAGTTGATCATAAGGTGAGCCAACTTGAGTATGAGCTACAAAATGTACAATTTGAGATGGCCTCTAAAGGAGATATAGCCCAAATCAATCATCGGTTGGATGATATCATGCAACATGTAAAGGGTAACCAGTATGGCCCAAATCCAGCCCATATCAACCAAGGAGGACCTTCAATTCAAAATCATGGACCAACTAACCATATTGGATCACTTTTCCAGTCTAATCAGAATCAAACTTATTCGCATCCATGGAACACGATGCCGAAAGTGGATATGCGCAAATTGTGATAAGGATCCCTGAATTGGATAAATCAAATGGAGAACTTCTTTGAGTTACATCAAACACCATCGGGACAAAAGGTGACATTAACATCCCTCTATCTTGAACTTTGACCAATTTGTTTGGTATCGATGGTTATGTCTTTGAGAGGAAGAAGAATGGTCTAGGTGTCACTTGGACAGCTTTTACCAAGGAGTTGCAATTTCACTATAGTTCTAGTGTTTCAAGAGCTATATGAGGAGTGTTTCGGGAGCAGGTATTTACCCTGGATGTTTATACAAGCAGTAGAGAGGACGAGTTTCATGACCTCGTCGGCATGCATCGATGACGAAAGTTTGAGTATGAGAGTCAATTTTTGGACCTAGTCCAATACGCCGACTATATGCAGGATGAGTAGGTACGGATTCACAGGTTCATTCGGGGCCTGAACTTGGATTTAGGTGGCATGGTGTGCATTCACTACCCATAGACATTAGTAGAGGCCATGGAGAAGGCCTATATTATAGAGGAGACATGGGGGAAGATGCAATAGGCTAGAGATAGAGTTTGGAGCCGTATCCAACAGATGCAGGATGGTAGGTCGAAGGGGTCAGTTCCTCCTCCATGGGGTGGACAGAGTTCAGGTAGGCTTCATTCAAGCCACCATAGCAAGCAACAATAATAGACCCACCCACCTTATAGACCTCCTTAGATATTTGATGCGCAGAGAGAGGACAGAGTATGGGGCCTCCTCCTAGGGGTCCCACCAGGACACAGGGTGCGCCGAGAGCTCAATCAGTAGGAGCTCGTCAGCAGAGACCTCAAGCAGTCTATTTATGGCCGGATCGTCGGGATCTAAAGCTCGAGACATCTAGAGTACCAGCTGGAGCTGCATCCCACTGGAGAGGACCAGGCAATTGTTATGGTTGTGGTGTTGTTGGACATCATTGGAGAGATTTCCCACATAACCCTAACAAGGGTAAGACGCAGAGCTCAGAGCCTACTATTGGTGATATGGCACAGAGTCATCATATCTACGCAATGGTTGAGAACCGCTAGGCTGAGCACCAAAGTACCGTGATTGAGATGACAGGTAGTATTGGTGGTGTTTCCACCTCTATATTATTTGATTCCAATTCTTCTAATTCATTTATTACACCATCTTTAGTAGAGCATTGTAGGTGGTGGCGCGTTAGGTAGGGCCGTAGTTGGGATCCGAGATGGCTTATGGAGCTAAAATTTCTGTAGAATCCTTAGTTAAGGAGTGTGTAGTGGATTTGGGACCCTTCACCACTACTTCGGATCTTGAATCCTTCAATTAGGATCTTATGGTGTCATATTGGGCATGGACTAGTTGTCTGCTCACAGAGATAGAGTAGACTGTTACCATAAGACTATTCCTGCATAGATGATCTTAGAGTGGAGTCAATGATATCAAGAGTTAGGAGACCCATTTCCATTCGCACCATCTCTGCTATGCAGCTTAAGCGGTGTGCGTGACGGGTTATCGATTATATCTGTTACATTAGTTAGTGAAAATCGAGGATGAGTCTAGTGGACCATCCCTTGATGACCATCCCATCTTGAGAGAGTTTTCTGATGTGTTTCGGGGAGCTCTTTGGGGTTACCTCCCCATGTGAGATAAATTTCCATATAGATCTAGTTCCGGGCGTAGAGCCTATCTCACGAGCACCCTATCGAATGACTACTCCTGAGCTATGTGAGCTCAAATTGTAGCTCGAGGGCCTTCTGGAGAAGGGCCTAATCATCCCAAGTGTATCCCCTTGGGTTGTACCAGGTGATCTTTGTGAAGAAGACAGGATGGATCTCTTCGGTTGTGTATTGACTACCGTCAAATTTGAATAAAGTAATGATCAAGAATCGTTACCCCCTTCCACACATTGATGATTTATTTGATCAGATGAAGTGGGTTATAATTTTCTCTAAGATAGATCTTAAGTCAGGGTACCATCAGCTCAGGATTACGGAGGTGAATATTCATAAGACCACGTTTTGTACAAGATATGGCCACTACGAGTTCACCGTGGTACCTTTCGGTTTGATGAATTCCTCCGCAGGTGTTTATGAGTTTGATAAATGGGGAATTTAGGAATTTCCTTGATCACGTCATGCTCATATTCCTCGACGACATTACGGTTTACTCACGCATGTGTGAGGAGCACGAGGAGCACCTTCGTCGAGGTTCTTCAAATGTCTTCACGAGCAAAGCACCTTTACGGGAACTTGGAGAAGTGTGCGTTCTTTTAGATAGAGGTGCAGTATTTGGGCCACATCATTTCTGGGGAAGGTATCGCAATCGATCCTTCTAAGATTCGAGCCATCATGGATTAGCCAACACCCACTAGTGTGACCGAGGTGCATAGCTTCATGGGTCTAGCAGGTATTACAGAGGTTTGTTGGGACTTTTCTCGGATTACGCATTCTATCACTTCCCTTGGCGGAAAGGGAAGAAGTTTTTATGGTTAGATAGATGTGAGCAAGCCTTTAGTACACCTTTGAAGGAATGCCTCACGACAACACCTATTCTTGCAGTACCAGATCCTTAGGGTGAGTTCTACGTTTGCACAGATGCTTCTTTGGTAGGACTTGGAGGTGTGTTGATGTAGGAGGGCATAGTAGTTTCCTTTGAGTCTTGCAAAATCAAAGATTATGAGCTCAATTATCTGACTCATGATCTTGAGCTTGCAGTCAGTTGTACATGCCTTAATGCGGTGGAGACATTTTCTTCTTGGTGAAGATTTACACTCAAGACTGATCACTTGAGTCTTCGCCACCTCTTCAAGCAATCCAATCTCAACACCCGTCAAAGAGCATTAGATGGAGTTGCTTTGTGAGTATGACATGGAGATAAAGCATGTGAAGGGGAAGGAGAATGTGGTTGTAGACGCCTTGAGTAGATGAAGACATGTGGTTATGGCCACCTCAGTGGGCATAGATTTGCAGAGTAGGATTTTGCAGCAGCTTCCTCAGGACAGTTTCTACCTTGCAACCAGAGCAGAGATTGAGTCACAGAGACCCCTTGAGGGGAGATTTGATGGATTTTCATTAGAGGAAGATGGTCTTCTCAGACACGAGAGTCGGATATATGTTCCTAGAGATGGAGGCTTGAGATAGGACATTTTGACAGAGGCCCATCGTGTACCTTATTTAGCCCATCCCGGGGTGAAGAAGATGCACGCCACCTTGAGACAGTTATATTTTTGGAGAGGACTTTGGAGAGATGTGGCTTTGTTTGTGTCACGTTGTTTAGAGTGCTAGAGGGTGAAGGCCGAGCATCAACATCCAGCTGGCCTTCTCTATCCTCACACCATACCGAAGTGGAAGTGGGACACCATTTCCATGGACTTCATTGTTGGGTTACCTACGTCGAGATACCACCATGACGCCATCATGGTCACGGTGGATAAATTGAAAAAAGTAGCTCATTTTTATCTCGGTGAAGACCACCTATACAAGCTAGTCTATGGCACGAGTATATCTTGACGAGATTGTCAAATTACATGGGATTCTGTGGAAGATCATTTGCGACCGTGATCCTCTTTACACTTCCCATTTTTGGACTACCATGCAGTATGCCCTCGGGACGAGGATTAATTTCAGCACAGCTTATCACCCTGAGACAGATGGATGACAAAGAGGGTGAATCAGATTTTAGAGGATATGCTCAGGATGTACGTGATGGATCATCAAGCGAGATGGGAGGAGTACCTGTACCTGGTGGAGTTTGCCTATAATAATAGTTTCCAGAGTTCTATAGGCATGGCTCCTTTTTAGGCATTATATGGCAGAGAGTGTAGGACACCTCTTAGTTGGGACATGATTGAGGACAGGGTTTCCCTTGGGCCAACATTATTACAGGATATGGAGTAATAGGTTACCTTGATCAGATAGAGATTGTAAGAGGCACAAGACATACAAAAGAAGTATGCGAGACCAACATAGGACAGATCGTAGTTTTGAGGTGGGCACGAAGGTGTTTCTTCGTATTAGACCGCATAAGAGCCCTATTCATTACGGAAAAGGTTCTAAGCTTGCTCCTAGGTTTGTGGGTCCCTTTGAGATCTTGGAGCACCTCGGTCCCTTGGCCTACCATCTAGCATTGCCACCTAGCTTATCTCACATCCATGATGTGTTTCACATTTCTGTGCTTAGGAGATATATTTCTGATCCTTCTCATGTGCTAGATTGGACCACTTTGCGGAGTGCAGGATCGGGGGGGGTGATGGTGGAGCCGTATGCATTATAGAGCGCAGACCCAGTTCTTCGTGGCGAGAGATATTAATCGAGTTCGGGTCTAGTGGGACAGATATGACGAGACTGTAGCTACTTGGGAGGATGCTACTTCATTATGAGTGCAATTTCCACACCTGTTCCAGTGACTTCCGGAGGAAGTCAAGCCTAAGGGGAGGGGGATGTAGTGCCCACTTCCCTCCGACACCTTTTTGATTATTGTTTGATACTATCGACTGCACTTATGGATATATTATAGTTTTGATATAGCATGTTAGTAGATGATCAGAGATACTAAACTGTTATTGATTTGATTCTTATATGATGCATATGGACTATTGGAGACATTTGATGTTGATATTGATATACTTTTGACATGGTTATTTATCTGTAATTCTGACATGTGATATATTTAGTCATATTGAGTAGACCTTGATAATTGGATTAATGTGATGATCGTTTTGACATGAATGAAATGTGGAATAGAAATGTGCTAGAAATTGTAAGTGATATTGTATTTGCATAGATGATATTAATTAATATATAGTTGATTTTAGATTTATATCACATATTTTGGCATGAATGTTTTAATGTGGCCACGAGGCCGAAGGAGGTATCCTCTGTTTTGTAGGTATATTATATTCACAACAACATCGGGGAGTGGAGACCAACCACATCGGAATTTGAGAAGAATCCAACTAGGGTCACCATGGCAACATGTAATTGTGTGTGTGTTAGAATTATTTGGTTAGGGGAAAATTGTGACCTAGGGGTCATGTGTTGTTTTGTTTTAATTTTCCCTTTCTATTATGTTAGTATGTGTTTTCTCTTAGTAAGTGAAATTTTACTTGTTTTATTATTTATATTTTGGATTGGTGTTTACCCCTTTATTAGTCATGGGTTGTAGTGTCTTAATTAAGCTAATTTGAATTTGTCCTAAACTAATTAAAGATGTGACTAAAAGGATTTCATTTATTAAAATTGATTTAGTCTTGGATTTTGTGTTGAGTGAAGTGTGTTTGAATTTTGAGTGTAGCACACTCTACCCTTCATGGGAAACTCGAATTTGGCCTTAGAGGCCAAATTTGGAAGCTTGTGGGACAAGTCAAACTTGTCCCACACCTCTTAAATGCCCATGCCAACCCTACCTATGGGTTGGGGGTCAAATTTAGGCTCTTTTAGGTGTTTTGGGAAGTTAAAAAGGTGAAATGTTAATTGCACTTTCTTTCAAATATTTAATTTTGTCCTTTGGGGGAGTGGGCTTAGATGGAGTGTGTAAGGTGCTTGTCATTCCTCCAACCACTCATTAATGGTGCATTGGAATATGAGGTTGACCAAGTGATGTGGAGTGGAGGGAAAATGAGGTGGCATCCTACTTGGAGCCACATCATCCCTCCCTCTCTTTTCTCTATTTATTGAATCCTTTTTTCTTGTTTTGGGGTTACATGTTCATTTTTAGTCTCTTGTATTTTTGGAGAGTAGAGGATTTTGAAGGAGTTTGTGGATTTTTGGAGCTTGTTGATACTTGTTGGAATTTTTTTGGAGCTTGTGGATGCTTGCTTGATCTTTGGAGGGTTTGGAACTTCATACTTGGAACAAGCTCTACCATGGAAAGGTAGGAGCTTCACCTTTGTTTATATTATGTTATTGTTATATGTATGTGTGTATATGTTGTGTTGAATGTTGTTGTTTTTTTGAAATGCTTGTTGGGTATGGGTAGAATGCCTAAGTTGGGAGTGGGAGGAGACTATGGGGAGTTTATTTGAGGGAGGCATAAGAGATCATTTTCTTGAGGAGGGAGTTTGGGTTGGGTGCCCACCTAGTATGAGAAATTCTTGCATTTTCTTCTTGTTCTTACTTTGAGGGAGCCATAAGAGTTGAGGGAGGCATAAGAGTGGATGGAGGGATAAGGGGTACTTGAGGGAGGCATAAGAGTTGTTAGGGGTATTGTGTTTTGCATTGGAGGCTTTTAGGTGGCACCCATTCCCATTGGGAGGCATAAGTGGCCTCCCCATAGGTCTTACTCTTTTGGATTTCTTGATAAGCCTTGTGATATTGTTGCTTTGTTGTTTTCTTCTTGTTGAGTTGTTGTGTTTTGTATGTAAATGGAATGAATATGAAATTGTATGTTAAGTATTGTGGAAGCTAGTAGTTGCCATGAGTTGAGATCTTCTCCTATTGTGATGTGGTTGGGGCTCGGGGGCCAAAGGAGAGGATAGCTTCTCTTCTCCTTTAGATATCTTGGTTGGGTGGAGAGTGTTTCCTCTCCCCTATCTTGTTGTGAATCAAGCAAACTTTTGGAGGAGCTACCTTGTTGGTGTTTGGAGCATTGGAGTCTTGTTGATGACCATGTGAAACTTCCTTGTATTTTACCCACTTAGAGTGGAAGAAATTGTAATAATGTATTTCATTCTTGTATTTACATTTTGTATGACTTCCCACATCAAGTGGAGAACATTGTATTGATTTTTGTGATGAAACATATTGCATTCCATTGTGGCTATGGAAGTGTATTATACATTGAAAGGAAAGAAGAAATATTTGTGTGAATTAGTTTGAAATAGAAAAGAAAGTTCATTTCCTTTGTTTGAAAGTTGTATTATATGTGAAAAGGGGAAGGAAATATTTGTCCTTGTAGAATTAGTTTTGTTGCAATGTATGTGGAAATGGAAAGAGCTTAAGTGTTAGTAATCTCTTACTTGTTAACTAAAGTAGATCATCTCCTAGAACACAAATTTCATTTGTCTTTATTTTATTTGGTTAAGAAAGAAAGTTAATTTCTAAGGTTAGCTTGTAATTCTCATTTAGAAATTATTGCAAATCTACAAAATGGGTAAGGGAAACGTAATCTACTTTCTCCTACTTCTCACTACAATATCAAATTGTAAGTCTACAAAAAAAAAAAAAAGAATCCTTACTCAAGATTTTTACTTGCTATCAGTAGCTCACATAAATTTATTATTACTTATTGATAGTAATCTTGATACCTTGAAGTTTTATCAACATTAAAATATTATTAATATTAATCAACTTATTAATATTAATAATAAATTAATATTAACATACTTAAAATTTTAATACACTTATATATTAGATTATACACATATATAAATTTAGATGTAAATAAATATATAAAAGTGGGTTATTTGAATACATGGTTAATATAACCAAAAAGGTGCTAATAAGACAAAATTTTAAATGTGAAGCTTTAAATAAAAAGTGCAGAATTTTTATAAAGTTAAAACTTTTGTTAAAAAAATATATACATTGAAATTTGCTTGGGCTTATAGTCGCGGCCTTTATGGGAGGTCAAATAGAAATGGTGGCGGGGCCGACCCCACCCCATAGTCTTTGCATATTTACATTTAAATACCCCACCCAAACTTTTAAACCCTAACTTGTTATTTTACCGTTGTCCATTTTACACATACAACTCCTATATATATATATATATATATATATATATATATATATATATATATATATATATATATATATGTTATATTTAATAAATACATATATGTTTTGCTATTATTATTACACACACACACACACACACACACAAGAATCACAGATTACGGTTTCTTTTATCATTATTTCAGGTTTGTAATATTGGAAAATAAGTAGAAAAAAAAAAAGAAAAAGAAATACATATATGTTTACATTACCCAAATGAAGATGCAAACCAAATAAAACCATGTATCAAAATGGGCAAAACCCACAAGTCCTTTTGGGCAAATCAAAGAAAACTAAGCTAAATAAATTAAATAAATGCTTTTAAAACCCTAGGAGAGGGTGTGAGCAATACATACATATATATATATATATATATATATATATATATATATATGTATGTATGTATGTATGTATGTATGTATGTATGTATGTATGTATGTATACATACATACATACATACATATATATACATACATACATACATACATACATACATACATACATATATATATATATATATATATATATATATATATATATATACATATGTATACATACATATATATACATACATGTATGTATACATACACATACATACACATATACATGTATGTACACATACACATACACATACACATACACATACACATATACATATACATATACATATACATATACATACATATACATACATATATATATATATATATATATATATATATATATATATATATATATATATATATATATATATATATATATGGGAACTTGCAATGTCTCCCCAAAAGCTTGGGATGGCCTCCAATGGCCTCTCTTCCTCCTCCTCAACCTGCAAAACAAATGGAAAGAAACAATGAGACAAATGAAATGAGAAAGGAAACTTCTTAAGGATGTTTTAGGGTTGGTTACCTTTTTCCACATCAAGGGACCAAATTGAATCCATCCAAGGGATGGGATTCATCCCTACAAAAAGTAGGTGGGGAGTGGGTGAATAAAAATTACCCTTTTAATTTAAATGTTTTTAATTCTAAATTATGGGTTGACTTTTAAGGGGTTACTTGTGGGGTAGGGGAGTGCTCATTATCCTAACCCAATATTTTAATATAGGACCTTGCTAATTGTTTCAACATGGTAGAAATTAAATAACCTTAGTATTTAATTTCATTGACCACTTTTACCCTTGACACCCCATGGGGGATTTTCAACTTTAGTAGGAATTAGTTTATTATTTAAATGATCCTTAGGGAGATTTAACCTACCTAATCAAATCAGTGTATTAAAGTTTAATGTAGATTTTTAAATATTGTGTTATCATGGAATATCATTTTCATTTGGGTCATCGCCTTAGAGACCTGATTCTGGCAATTGTCACTTTCGAAAACTTTTTGGGCACGCCTTAAAATAAAATAAAATTATTCCATAATTTTTATAACTAAACCTAGGTTGTTCTTGAGTCTCTTGTGGGAATTTTAGAAGCGTTACACCCATTGTCTCTCTTTCTTCAATATCAATGTAGCCTTGGAAAAAGTCAAACCTATGATTTATGTATCATCAATGCCCATGCCAACCGTAAGGGTAATTGGTGTGTGTGTCCCTTTTGTATTGGTGTAATTGGGATGGTATGTGGAGTTCTATCTTCAAATGGTATTCTGAAGTAACTATCAAATTCAACCATTACATATGTTGGTGGGTTTGGTGGACCAGTACCAGATGCATATACTATGTTTGAATATATCCCGAGCTCCATTTACAAGACACTGCTTCTATCCAAAGATTGAATGTTAGCATAACCCTTGCATCATTAGAAATTAATAATTCTAAATCAAGTTCGTCATTCAGACCTCCTGCCAGTGTGTTGGCGGTATGTGTTCTAGTTGCAATGCTACATGCGACAGGTCTTTTCAATGAATGTATTTTTTTTTGTTGTGGTTATTCACGTTAATATTTTTCGCCATTATGTGAATATTATTATAGAATTCTTCATTTTTATCTTTGTCTAATGCAGAACTTGTTCTACTCATTAACAACATCCAATCATCCAGTGTCGGATTTGCATCTCTGAGATTGGCTAGAAGTTCTCGAAAATGCTTTTGGTCTTCATCTTCTCCTGCTTGCCTAAATACCTTATCCAATGTAACAACTATTCTGAATGCTTCCCATAACAACTTTACACGTCTATTACTATCATATGGCGGTTTATCGGTAACAGGAGGAAGTTGCCCCAAATCTCCTACCAAAATCATAGAAACACCACCAAAACTCATGTCTGCTCTTTCAAGGAATGCTTGATGAAGTTGGGAGTCCACGTTTTCTAGAAAACTTTGTCCAACGAAGCTCATTTCATCAATCAATACATATTTTATGTGGCAAATATCTTGTTGGAATGTTGCAAGTCTCGATCCCTCCAATTTTGTAAAATCTGTAATAGGGATTCGAAGTTGTGAATGGATGGTCGAGGTGCCAATATTAAAAGTTGCAACTCCTGTTGGTGCAAGCAATAGAAGAGGAGAACATTTAGGGAATGATGCATCAAAAAGTGCTGACGAATCACACCAATCAAATAGGATTTCCTGTTCCCATTGTTCCTTGAACTATCATGAGCAATGGAATGTTATTTCGATGTTGATTATAATGTGTCATTATTATATCAAGTGCTTGTTTTTGTTTAGCACCCAAGGTCATTAAAATTGAAGGTTGGATAAATTTGTCCATCATAGGAAAAATCATTTGTCTAAACAGATTTTACCTATATCTTGATGGATTTGTCCTCTCTCGACTATTATATGAATTCTAGCTTTTACACAATCTTTATATGAATTCTAGCTTTTACGAGTTTAAGTGAAAGAATGAATGATGGCGAAGTATAGCTTGATCATGACATGATGAGTTGCGAGAGATTATAGAAAATTAAGATCAGGCTCGTGGAGTTAAACGTGCACATCAACAATCATAGATGGTTCATCGAGAAAAGAAAAGGGAGATTGATGTAGCCTAGAATTTACCAGATAACACCCTAGTTGTGTTGGCACATCACTCACCCTAGACTGAGTGCTCACCCGAATCACGCAAAGGTACCAGGTTCCTCTTTAGGGTTGTTATAGTAGGATGTTAGCGTGATGAAGGAAGAAACATATATATCCATAACTAATCCATCATTCTACAATGCATGTTACATTCAGATCTATGAAAGAACAAGTTTAAACAAGTAATCATGATTGAATCAAGAACATGCAATTCTCAATTACATATAAGTATGACACTTAGGTTCGGGAAATATCTTCCATCTATTAATAAACACAGAAGCTCCTTACAATAATGACAATCTATACCGATGCGTGCATGGATCCGATACTGATAATCAATCATATGCGCATACCTCTATACCTTTATACATCCATCTCTGTGTGTGCATATATTCTACTATGTTATTCATATCATATATATAGGGTGGGGACTTTCCTTCACCGCTTATCTATTCCATAAATAGGACACATGTTATTAATAACCACGCGTCGTTTATAGGCATAGCCACACATGCAAGTGTGCTATCTATAGAATTCTTACAGAGTTAATTGAAGTGACAATCCTATTTTTAGCTCGTCTCCATGCAAAACACTTGATCCGATCCTCTAACGATAGACAATGTGTGGAGTGCACATCTCTCTGCATCGTTGGTGTGTTCCACACGCCATCTTCTAAAAATAGGTCTTCATACTCAAAGTCGGCTAAGTCCTAAATGCTTTGAACTTGCCCTCTACACGCAGTCCTTCCTATCCCTCCGCGCCCTTGATCCTGGATTTCTCCCCCACGTGGACCTCTTGTGTGATATCTAACAAAGTATTCTCTGATCAACATTACCCCACACTAATCTCATTGTCATCCCGAAAATGGGTATCTCCAAAAAATTTCAATAAAGAATAGAATAATGGAAATAATAAGAAAAAAATAATGTAGATAAATAAATAAGTTGTATGAAGTTATGAGGAAGCCTCCCCTGTATCGGTTTGAAGTATCAACTTTGGATACTCCTCCTTTACTTCGGCCTCTAAGACCTGCGCCATTCAACGAGTGCTTGTTACGCTTTCTCGGAATGTCCACAACAATGGATTCCAACTCATCCCTCGCAATCCCTCCTTTCTCATTCTGCGAACCAACACAATGCTAGATATTGATGGTGGACAATTAAGTGAACATAAAAACCAAAATTTAGGTATGCAAGCATGGTTTATAAACCGCGCTCACGTAATTATTTTTATAGGCTCGGTGATTTCAAACCTAAAACCATGCTCGCGGTTTCAAACCGTGATCACGGTCCTCTGAGACAAAAAAAAGACCCGCGACTCCTCATTTTCCTCATTTTTCCTTTCCAACTGCGATTTCTCCTAGACCTTTGGCACTCGCGCTTTGAATACCCCCTAAAAATTACTCTTCGGACTTCTGGATCATGATAGTTTCAACCATGCCGCCAAGACAAAGAGGTAAGCCCTCGATTTTGATCAATTTGTTTACATTTTAGGTTATTTTTTGTGATTTTCATGGGTTTTTCAATTTTTTGTTTATGTATACATTTTTTTGTTTTTTCAGTTGCTCGGCAAGCTCGTAATCTTGAAAACCATCAAAATATTCCTCAAAACCCTCCAAACAATCCTCAAAACCCTCCAAACATTCCTCAAAACCCTCCTCCAAACATAGATCCGCCTCCTGTGGCTCCTTCTGTCCCCACGGAACCAACAGGAACACAAGATGATATCGTTGGAAGAATCCGACAAAATAAAATTGTCATTGAGAACCTTATTCAGAATATAAGACAAAATCATGCCACAAATCCGTCTTCACATGACTTTAGCCAACACATTGCAAACATTGATTGGTGAAGTTGACTCGCAACCAACCAAATAGACAAATGGAATACCTTTAGAGGTGATTGTAGGCAGTGGTATGCAAATAAATTATCCCATGCGGTCGTAAAAGACAATTTTTTTGGAAAAGACCGCATTTGTGCATTATTTACTGACCCAAGAACCAATGCCCCCCGTAGTTACTTGCAAACAGTTCCCAATCCATTGGTGCCACGATGACCGAATCAAGAACAATTTTTGGGACCGATGGTGGATGGTTTTTGATTATCCACCATGCAACAACAATGAGGTTCCCCTCTATTTTTTGAAGAAATTATATTGCGAGTTCGTGCTTAATGAGGTCCCAAATTATTTTGACTTTTCTGATTTTTATGGGCGAGGTGGTGGCTCTGCATAGAGTAGACTTGGTGCACGCGTAGGTCAACCAAGGATCCCCATGCCCCAAAACCCCACTGCCTTTAGTTATCCCTCCTATAGTGAAGGAGGTTGTGGAGATTGACACACTACATGCATTGAGGGAGCTCACTGACACTCTGACCCAACATAGTGAGTAGATTGCATCTGGTGATGTTGGTGGAGGCACTAGTTCTAGTGCACCACACCACTGTGGATCATGTGGTGCCATATGCACTGCGAGTGAGACATCATTTCATTGGATCACATGATTTATTTTCTCTAGATGAGATGATGGCGGATGTTTTGGAACTGGTGCAAAGGATCTTGGTCTTTCACAGGTAAATGTCAAATAAATATATATATATAATATATATATATATATATATATAATAGTTTAATTCATGTTTGAGATTTTAATATATATGTATTTCATTGTACGTTATGTACATACATGTAAAAACTAATTTTTTATTTTATTTTAAATAGCAAGATCGGTGAAGGAAACATTCGGCGTCGACATGCTAGCTACTACAACTGGGCATGTTACAAATGTAAGTTTCAAGTTGTACTTAAATTTCAAATTTCATTTGATTGTGCACTTTTATTATTATAATGTTTCACTTGTACATGTACATATTAATATATGTTTGTCTTTTATACGTAGGAGCCTGGGTCATCATCTTCTTTGGGAACTGAGGCTACTAGCACGCCTCACGTGACTTTTACACATGTTAGTTTCTCTTTACACTTTGTTTCTAATTGTGGAAGTTCACGTGGATTATGCTTTGGCTTTGTTATGTGGCAGTCATGTAGATTAATATTGATTTGTACATGTTTTTTGTATAGCTTATGACTGCCAGAGAGACTCCTCCATATATGCAGATGTATGGAGGCTGTTGTAGATACTACCATAACATCTGCAGATCCACTAACTGAGGTACAATTTTTCAAATTTGTTAAATTTATTTAGGAATTATTTCTTATTACTTAAATCTACAATATCAAATTTTGTACATGAAATATTTAATTTGAAATTTAATTATTTGTATGTAGCTTACCTCTCATGAGTCTATTATTGTCCCTGCCACACGTCAATGAAAATTGATAGGGATCATGACATTGCGGTAAGATTTCACATGCATTTTAACTAAATTCTAAGTTTCTAAATTTTGAATGTATTTTAAAAATTTGGGTGTTAAAAACTTGTTGTTTATGAATGTGCAGGTTAGGTTGCAGGCCTGCTTAGAGACACCTAGGACCACACAGATGAAATCCGTAGTGGCATCTCCCTCCACTACATCCCTAGGTCATGGACATGCTACTTCTAGCAGGGCGAAGAGAGGGAAGATGTTTCATGATTAGATTCATAGGACGTGGATGTACATATATATATATATATATATATGGGCCAGCTAGTCCTAGTTCATGATTCTTCATAGGACATTGTATATATAGCCTTATGTGACCGCATGTGGTCCTATATGTATGACACACTTGGTTTGAGATGTACACATGTTATGAACTTATATTTTCAGAGACGTGCATTCAACACACTTAGTTTGATACATTATATATCCATGTGTTGGTTTTCATAACGATATTACTTCTATGTTTGATTCGAATTCATTGCACATGATATCCTTCTATGTATGTATATTCTATGTATATTAATTCTATATGTATGTTTGATTTAAAATTAAAAACTATGGTGCAACATATATGAATATAACGTTACTATGGTGCAACATTGCATGGTACAATTGTTAAGAAATTAAGGGAAGCATGTGTATTCCTCCATCAACATGGGCAACTTATCATTTTCCTCTTAAGTCATGAAAAATATTTCATACCTTGAATCTTGAAATAAGATGTCTTCCCTTGGGTCATTTGGTTTTTGAACTGTGTATTTAATTTTATTTATCAGAAGGATATTATTCATTTTACCATTGATGAGTATGGTGGTGTATGACCAATCCATCTTTATATCCCCACCAATATCGTGATAGAAACTTTGGCTCAACAATATACCATACGTAGCTAGCATGTCTTCCACAAGTATTTCCATCTTGATTTTCTTGTCAGGGAAGTCTGCAAATTCTACTTGAGAATCTTTCACCTGGCCAAAAAGAGGTAATTATTTTGTTTTCATGTAGTAACAATGGCCAATAGCAAGGCTGAGAGTAATACCAATAGAGTTAGCAAATTTTATAAGCATGACATTGTCAGAGGCACGGAGTCAATAATGCAATTATTCAATTTATAGGTCCATTGACCAACAAGGAAAGATAGAAAGGTTCTTATTTCCTAGAAGAGGAGGATTTTAAGGAAAGAAGGTTCTAGGAATGAGTGGTTCTAGGAGTGGGAAGTGATTCTTTAGTGTTGGTAGGATTCTTGGAACATGTATTTTTACTACTTCCTTTGATAAACTAGACGAGTTTATCAAAATGCTTGGGGTGTTTTTTTATGTACTCATATTCAGATATTTGAATTTTATCTTTCTTAAAATGGTCACTGATGTAAAAATATGAGGAAGTGGTAGGCACATTAGGAACTATGGAATCCTTGACATGAGTAGGATTTTCATTCTTAGGAATAATTGAAATAGAAATTGATTTGACAAGAGGAGGTGCAAGAGACTTACTCAAAGAGGTAGATGGAGTCTTGGCTAAAGTAGTATTAGGATTCTTCTTGGATGACCCCATAGAAGTAGGAAATGATGTTCCTTTTTTTTTTTTTTTTTTTCTATCGATTCACCATTTGAGGATTAAAGTGTTTTGCTTGGGAAGTAGAAGAAGAGGCTTATTTATTTTTTTATGAGTGGGTGAACACTAAACAAGAGTAACTATTCATATCATCTATCCAGATTATTCAGGATCTTTGTTGGGTGAGTATTCACAATAACCAATAATTGCATAACCATCTTCTTCTTCTCTTTCAATTTTTGATTCAACAATTTCTTGAAAAAGTTGTAATTGTTGAAAAAGTTGAAAAAGTTGTAATTGTTGAAAAAGTTGTAAAAAAGTTGTAATTGTTGAAAAAGTTGAAAAATTGTTAAAAAGAATGAGTTTGTTGAAGAGGAACCTGTTGCAAAGGAGAAGAATCTACAACTTTCTTCTTTTTTTCTTGTTCTTTTTTTTTTTTTTTCTGTTTCTGAGAAGAATCTGTGACTTTTTCAACAATTACAACTTTTTCAACAATTATGACTCCATGGCACCTAAGGATGTCTCATTTGATCCTACACCTGGTGTAGGGACCCTCTGCAATAGCATGTATTAGTTTTTTCCTTCTCCAATCGGTGCTCTCGCTGCCCTATTGTTTGCAAACACACCAAATAGTGTAGTTTGAGACAGTGTAAGGCTATCAAATGGTATATTTTACAAATGGTGGGTCGTGGCACCAAACCGACTATGCCAACACATCCGGGTGGCTAGTGAATGCTAGAGGAGGTGTCGTTTTGGTGCGCGACAACAACGTCGTTGCTTCGGCTACCTCGTTCGGGGTAGTCCCTTAAGAGCCCTGAGACCAAAAAATTGTTCAACTTCGATGGGTGACTACGCACACTCCGTGGCACCTAAGGATGTCTCGTTTGATCCTACACCTTGGCATAGGGACCCTCTACAATAGCCTATCTTGGTTTTTTCCTTTCTCAATCGTCTCTCGCTGCCCTATTGTTTGCAAACACACCAAATAGTGTAGTTTGAGATAGTGTAAGGATGTCAAATGGTATATTTTGCAAATGGTGGGTCATGGCACCAAACCGCTATGCCAACATGTCTAGGTGGCTAGGTGAATGCTAGAGGAGGTGTCATTTTGGTGCGTGATAACATCGTTGCTTCCGGCTACCTCGTTCGGGCGTAGTCCCTTAAGAGCCCTGAGACCAAAAAAAAATCGTTCAACTTCGACGGGTGACTACGCACACTCGTGGCACCTAAGGATGTCTCGTTTAATCCTACACCTCAGCATAGGGACCCTCTACAATATCTTGTCTCAGTTTTTTCCTTCTCCAATCGGTGCTCTCTGCCCTATTGTTTGCAAAATGCACCAAATAGTGTAGTTTGAGACAGTGTAAGGATGTCAAACAATATATTTTGCAAAAATGGTGGGTATGGCACAAACCGAATGACGAATGTGCCGACACATCTAGGTGGCAAATGAATGCTAGAGGAGGTGTCATTTTTAGTGCGACAACGTTTGCTTCCGGGCTACCTCGTTTGGGCATAGTCCCTTAAGAGCCCTGAGACCAAAAAAATGTTCAACTTCGACGGGTGACTACGTGCACTCTGTGGCACCTAAGGATGTCTTGTTGATCCTACACCTTAGCGTAGGGACCCTCTATAATATTATGTCTCAGTTTTTTCCTTCTCCAATTGGTGCTCTCGCTGCCCTATTGTTTGCAAACGCCCCAAATAGTGTAGTTTGAGACAATATAAGGATGTCAAATGGTATATTTTGCAAACAATGGGTCATGGCACCAAACCAACTACATGCCACACATGTCTAAGTGGCTAGGTGAATGCTAGAGGAGGTGTCATTTTGGTGTGACAAAATGTCGTTGCTTCCGGGCTACCTCGTTCGGGCGTAGTCCCTTAAGAGCCCTGAGACCAAAAAATCATTCAACTTCGACGGTGACTACGCGCACTCCATGGCACCTAAGGACATCTTGTTTGATCCTACACCTCGACGTAGGGACCCTCTACAATATTTGTCTTGGTTTTTTCCTTCTCCAATCAGTGCTCTCACTGCCCTATTGTTTGCAAATGCACCAAATAGTGTAGTTTGAGACAGTGTAAGGCTGTCAAATGGATATATTTTGTAAACGGTGGGTCATGGCACCAAACCGACTATGCCGAACATGTCCGAGTGGCTAGGTGAATGCTAGAGGAGGTCATGTTTTGGTGTGCAACAACGTACGTCATTGCTTCCGGCTACCTCATTCAAAGCGTAGTCCCTTAAGAGCCCTGAGACCAAAAAATCGTTCAACTTCGACATGTGACTACGTGCACTCTATGGCACCTAAGGATGTCTCATCGATCTACACCTCACATGTAGGGACCCTCTACAATATTCTATCTCATTTTTTTCCTTCTCCAATCGGTGCTCTCGCTGCCCTATTGTTTGCAAACGCCAAATAGTGTAGTTTGAGACAATGTAAGGATGTCAAATGATATATTTTGTAAATGGTGGGTCGTGGCACCAAAATGACTATGCAAACACATCTGGGTGGCTAAAGTGAACACTAGAGGAGGCATCATTTTTAGTGCACAACAATGTTGTTGCTTCCAAGATGCTACCTCGTTCGGGCGTAGTCCCTTAAGAGCCCTGAGACCAAAAAATTGTTCAACTTCGACGGGTGACTACTACGCACTCCGTGGCACCTAAGGATGTCTCATTTAATCCTACACCTCAGCATAGGGACCTCTACAATAGCTTGTCTTGGTTTTTTCCTTCTCCAATCGGTGCTCTCGTTGCCCTATTGTTTGTAAACACACCAAATAGTGTAGTTTGAGACAGTGTAAGGATGTCAAACGGTATATTTTGCAAATGGTGGGTCATGGCACCAAACCGACTACATGCGACACATCTAGGTGGCTAGGTGAATGCTAGAGGAGGCATTGTTTTTGTGTGACAACGTCATTGCTTCCGGGCTACCTCGTTTGAGCGTAGTCCCTTAAGAGCCCTGAGACCAAAAATCATTCAACTTTGATGGGTGACTACGCACGCACTCCGTGGCACCTAGAGATGTCTTGTTTGATCCTACACCTCAGTGTAGGGACCCTCTACAATAGCCTATCTTGGTTTTTTCCTTCTCCAATCGGTGCTCTCGCTGCCCTATTGTTTGCAAACGTGCACAAATAGTGTAGTTTGAGCCAATGTAAGGTTGTCAAATGGTATATTTTGCAAATGGTGGGTCATGGCACCGAACCGACTACGCCGACACATTTGGGTGGCTAAGTGAACACTAGAGGAGGTGTCATTTTATTTGTGCAGAATGTTGTTGCTTCCGGGCTACCTCATTCGGGCATAGTCCCTTAAGAGCCCTGAGACCAAAAAAATTGTTCAACTTTGGGTGGCTACGTGCACTCCGTGGCACCTAGAGATGTCTCATCGATCCTACACCTCGGGCAGTAGGGACCCTCTACAATAGCCTATCTCAATTTTTTTCCTTCTCGAATCGGTGCTCTCATTGCCCTATTGTTTGCAAACGCACGAAATAGTGCAGTTTGAGCCAATGTAAGGCTATCAAATGATATATTTTGCAAATGGTGGGTCGTGGCACTAAACCGACTGTGCACACACGCATAGGGATGGTCTTGTAAACACTTGGGGAGGCATTCATTTTGGTTCTCTAAGCTCCAGTCCTTTTGGGCTACCTCCTTCGGAGCCAAGAACCCCCTCCACAGGTACATAAATCATTGTTAATTGCTTCTCTTTTCTTGTAAAACAATGAAAGCTTCTCTTAGCTTCGAGAATTTATAATTCTCTACTAACAATGCTAACCACGTGAAGGTGGAAGCTTTTTAGCACCACTAACCTGCACATAAAAGTGTTAGTCAAAGAAATTTAAGTTTCAAATCAAAACCATACTAGATATATACAAAATACACAAATTTAATAAAATATATGAACTTAAATTTATCTAACTAAAAATTTATATATACCAAAGAAATTATATATACCAGACATGAGCATTATAAATTCATTCCAATGAACCATCAGGATCGGATCTACTCTGAATAGCGGACATGATTGCTTCATGATCTGACTCTCGAACCTTCCAAAGAATCTTGTTATTAGGCCTTCCTCGATATCTATATAGTTGAATATTTGTCACTAGAACTAGATGTGAATATAAGAGTATTTTCATGTGTGTCTCAAAGTCTTCAAACACCCAAAACAGAGGAGTTTTTTAATGGATACCGTCAAAGCCAAGTTCCAGTAACTACCACTGACCCGTAGGGTACTCAATATCTTCACCATCTATAACAGGAGAAGTCAACTTCTTTCTTTCCTCGATGCAACAACATAAGAAATAGTATGTTCCTTCTTCATTGTCTTCTGTCGCAATAACTACAAACACATGTCCTACAAAAAAAGGTTTCAACTCAAATTTAAATTGTACATATTAAAATTTCAATGGACATAACTCAATACAAAAATTGTAAATAACCATAAATACCTTGTCGCACCAAAATAAAAAATTTCATCAAAGTCCTTGGATGTTGCAACTTCATCTATAAAAACAAGTCGTAATGCTTGTGGAGGTTGATAACTAGGAAGCGGAGTTAGAGGCCTACAAATCCATCCATCCACCCATTCTTGTGAATCACACTCAACAGTAATGACAAATTTGATACAAGATGCACAAAAACATGTCAACTTTCTTGTCCATGTGGCCCACAAAGTAGTGTCGTCGAGCTACAAAATGAGTGCATATCACTAGACCCAGTGAGTGTCATACAATCCTCGTAGTTAGCAATTTTTGTTCCTCTATCAACCAAAAATATCTGTGAACCGTGGAATTTTCTTGAGAACCTCGGGCCATGTTGTCAATACACCATTCCACTATGCTCTTTGCATCTTTCAATTTAGCACCATCTTTGTACTTCAACTCTTCTCTTGTAAGAGCTCTTTTCACACATGCCCCTGCACCGTCATGCTCTCCTTTTCCATGTCCAACCTCAGTGAAACTCCAAATATGTTGCACACCCATCTTGACGTGCATCCTGCTCATCCAATAAAACATTCGTGCATTCTTAAAATGAGACGTGTAATTATCTGACCATATATAATGTTGTTTGAAGTGGATGTCCCTATCAGACAAGTTTCCATAAAATAAATGGAAACACCCTTGCACAAATTTAGTAGAATGAGTATGATCATCATTGATATAAAAGTGGTACTCTCTTAAAAAAATTGATCATTCTCTATACTATCAGGAGAATGTATAAATTATATGCACAAAAATGGCAACTTGTACTAAGTTGTAATATTGTGATTGAACCTCCATTTGTGGTTGTAATGTGTAATTCTTCTACAAAATCGACCACTAAAACAATAGTACCAATAAGAAATGTGTCTTTGCATATCTTGAACTGTTCATCCAACCATCGAGCTCTGTGTGTATGCCTAACATACTCATAAACAATTTCATCCTTAAATTTTCTCATAAATTGAAAAACAGGCATATGTTTTGTAACTAGCTCACCATTTAGACTCTTTTCCATCTTTCAACTGGTATGCAATTGATTTATATTTATCAAACTCAACTAAATTATTTCCTATTGCACCTTCAATTTTCTCATGGATGTAACTTTTCAATTTAGGTAATCCGCCACATGTACCACAACTTCCATCTAAACAATCCTGACTATAAAAAATTGTCCAACTTCTTTTTCACAAAATATCGTAGGAATGAAATCCCTAGAAGATATTGGTGGAACTTGAACACCACATTCCGATAACATAGTTTCAGAATGAAAAATAGAATGAATACATAAAAATTTAGCATAATGCATAGCAAATTCAACATGTTGCCTACTACAACAAGTGGTGCGAGCATGGTTGATTTTCACATAGAATGGTTTTAACATTTCAAAAAAATGTTGACTAATTTTAATTTCCAGATGCTCTTGTTCAAACTTATGAAAAATTGAGTTTGAGTCATATCTAAGAAATGCTTTGGATGTGGTTCGCGATTAATAGAACCAACTCTCCATTTTACAACATCTCTTGTATTAGGTGAAACTCTAGTGTTATCATGCCAAAATTGAATAACAACTTCTTATAACATCAAGTATTATATTTGTCCTTACGCGGTGCTCTAGTAGAAAATGCCCAAAAATCGGTGTTATTGAGTGATTGAAGGATATTACATCTTTCAATTGCTTTCATTAGAGTTTTTCGATTAACTTGCAACATTGACTTGTTTGCGTAATCAAACATATTTTTTTATTGATTCACTTACAACACTAGTAGCAAGTACATGATGCACAATATTACTATCCCTAGTGCGTCTCTTGACACCAACAATGTGATATGCATCATGAAGGTTTTCAACAATTGTAGAGGTTTGACCACATATATTAGATGTTTCAATCCTAAGGTGTTTAATGTAGGTCTCATTTTATTCAATTTCATCAAACTAACCAACAACTGACATCTTTGGGAATCATTTAAAATTTCAAAATGATTATCCCAAATTTCAAAGTGGCTTTTCTTCTGATTTTCCGTTCAGAAAGTTTGTCACATTGGTTTCAAAATGTTTTCATCAATTTCAATAAAATAATTAGGTTTCTTACGGAAAATCCTAGGAGGTGTTTTTGTCAAATTTTACTTGTCTACAGTTTCAACTTGAATTTCTTTATTCACATTTTCATTGTCTCCTTCAATTTCAACATTTGCTACATCACGAGTATTTAATTCTTCTTCAACATTGATAGTAAAAACATCTTCATCACGAGTATTTAATTCAACTTCAACATTGATAAGTAGAAACATTACCTGGTTCCTCATTGCTTACAATAGTAGGGGTGAAGATGAACCTCTTCTTGATTCACGAAGATTCCGCATTCACTCAACATTTTGAAATTTGTTTGCCTCTAATTCATTTGGTGTTTTTTTACTTAATGAATTCCTTTTTTGACTTCGTTTCTTGTCTCCCATGATGTTTTGCTTCGTGATAAGAAAACGTGTGCAAAAAATGACATAATTTGCAAGTAATTCATATGGTAAAGTCAAAACAAGAAAATCACATGGTAATTAGAACATTGGGATGCATGTAAATATGATTTACAAACCGCGATCATGCTTTATAAACTACGCTCATGGTTTATAAAGCGTGATCGTGGTTCTTGTTTAAAAACCCATGATCGTGGTTTGTAAACCGCGATCACGGTTCTATCTGTATCATCAAATCCAACCTAAGGCTCGGGAAATCTTTGTTTTTGCCCCAACCAAAGCTATGGAAGGTCATTATGAAGTGTAAAGGGTCAAAAACTTCAAATTTTCTCTTCCACAGACTTGAACCATGCTGAAAAACTGAAAACATTTCACAAAAATGGTGCCATCGCGTAGGGGAGACTGTTAGCTTCGTAGAAATATTGATTTTAAAGTGAATAGAATAAGATAAATATCATTTTATAATTTTTTACTAACAATAGGTCTTTAAGACATTTTTTCCCACGAATGTTCATGTCTATATTTAAGACTGCAACTTTTGTTTCGCTTATCAAAATGTGATAAAACTTATACCATCCCAAGTGTGGAGAAATTCTATACACGTTAAAAAAATATTTGATTTCGATATTTTTTGATATAGTTATGGTAGGAAAATGGAAAGCGCTCCGTTTTCTAAATCTTTTCAGACCACTTTCACGGAAAAAATCATAAAAAAAAATTGTTCTAAAAAAATACAAAATAAAATCCATCCCAAGATAGACAACTACATCTAACTTTTCACCAAAGAAAAAAAATAACAAGATTTGGTCATCCAAATCGCGGGCAAACAGACTACAATCTTATAGGTTTTTTCAAAAACAAAACCAAGTCATATAATTTTAAGTGTTTAATATAGCTAAACTTGTCCATTTTTTTTTAAAATTAGTATTTTAGAAACTAGATTCCGGATGCTACGATTCATATTTATATAAATTTTTCTAATTTTGAGTGCGTGTATTGCTAATAATCCCTACAAGTTGATATTTTGATGTTTTTTTGCAATATGACGTCCACTTATGACCCCTTTTTGTCCACCAACTTGGTGCATTATGGACATTGTTATAGTTTAATTTAGTATGATGTTAGATGTTAGATCATGGTTTATTGAAGGATTTTTTCTCTTTTGATAGCTCATATATGTGTGCATGATGATTTATTAGAGACATTGCCCATATATTGATGATATTGATCTTGATATTGACTATATTTGGACATGTTATAGTTATATATGATGGTAGATGTTAGATTGGACTTTGACTGAATGATGATTATTAGAGACATTTTAGATATAGATGTTGTTTGGACTTGTGATATTTGGATATTTTGAGTAGACCTAGAAAATGAGAATTGAATTAAAATTGATGATGATATAGTTGTGGATGAAATTGTAAGTGATATTGTTGATTGTCTTGATGATTGTTGTGATTCACATATATGTCGATGATCTTGAAATTATATTTATATTCATTTGGATGTTCTAATATGGCCACGAGGCCGAAGGAGGTATTTGTATTTTACAGGTTTAAAATATCACAACAAACATCGGGGATTGGAGACCAACCACTTTGGAATTCTAGATGAATTCAACAAGGTCACCATGGCAACTGTATTGTTTGTGTGTGTTTGATTGTGTTAGGGATTCCCATGGGGGGATCACCTTTAAATGTGACCAAGGGTTTTATGTATTTTCTTTTATTTGGTCCCTTTGTTAATGTTTGCATGTGTTTATTTTGTGGTGCTTTGACCCCTTTCATTATTTATTAAATGGTGTGTAATATTGTGAGTAATCTTGTTGTTAAGTTAATTAATTAAAATATGTCATAAGAAAGTAATTAATAGAGTTGTTGGCCTTGAATTAAAGTGTTGTAAGAAATGTGTAAGTAATGTGTAAGGGATATGTAAGTTGATTTTGGAGTAAGAAACACTTCATCTTCTTTGAAATTTGAATTTGTCCTTGGAGGCTGATTTTGGAGACTTGTGGGACAAGTTAAACTTGTCCATGCCTCTTAAATTTATATACCAACCTTGCCTATGGTTGGAGGGTTAAATTTAGACCTTCTTTGTGCATTTTTGTAAGTCAAGCTGAATGTTTTAATTGCACTTTCTTACATGTTTTTAATTTCAGTCCTTATGGGGTGTGGGCTTGTTTTGGAGTGTGTAAGTAAGTTGTCATATTATTCACCCACCTATTTATTGTGCCTTGGAGATTGAAGTTGACTTATGAGTTGGAGTTGAGGATGTGTGATGTGGCATCCCACTTGGATCCACCTCATCCTCTTCTCTTCCCTCTCTATATATTTGAATTCCTTAGCTTGTTTTGGGGTTGCTTCACTTTTGCATACTTCATTTGGGGTGAATTATTTTTTGTTTTGAGCTCTTGCTTTTGGAGAAAGTTTGCAAACTTTTTACAGGCCTTGTGTTTCGTTGATCTTGGGTTGTTTTGCATTGGAAAGCTTATTGTTTGGAACTTGGAACAAACTCCATTATGGAGAGGTAAGAGCTTGGCTCTTGAAATGATCTTCTTTTATTTGTGTAAATGTTATTGTTGTGAATGTTTTGGCATGTGTGTGGGTTGTTTGGGTAGATGGCCTAGGGATGGTGTAGGAGAAGACTATGGGGTATTTTTGTGGGAGGCATAAGTGTTTTGGGGAGGTATAAGTGTGGAGGGAGTTGGGATTTGGGTTCCACCTTACAAAGAAATAGCTTGCATTTCTTTACTCGTTATGGGGTGCCATAAGAGGTTGGGGAGGCATAAGGAAATGTGAGGAATAAGGGGTACTTGGGGGAGGCATAAGGGCATGTCAGGGATTTGAAATGATATATATATATATATATATATATATATATTATATATTGGTGGTTGTTCTCGGTGGTGATACCCATTTCCCCTTGGGAGGCATAAGCAACATCCCCCATAGTTTCTTGCTCCTTTGGCTTGCATGATGAAGCTTGAGTGTTGTTTGTTGTCTACATTCTGTGGTTGTAAACTACAATTTTTCTTTGGACTGTATTTTTAAATGTGAAATTTGCATGTGTGTTGTGGAAGCCTATTGTTTGCCATGAGTTGAAACACATTTCTTATTGCATTGTGGTTGGGGCTTGGGGGCCAATGAAGAGGAAATTTTCCCTTGTCATTGGATGTCTTGGTTGGGTGGAGAGCATTTCCTTTCCCCCTGTTCTATTGTGATCAAATTGAAATAAAGAAAATGGAGGATATTCATGTTGTTGTTTTGGAGCAGGGGAAAAAGACAAGTTTGACAGTCCTTGTTGAGATTATTCTTATTATAACCCTTTTCCACTTGAAGTGGATGACCTTGTACATTATTGGTGATGGAAATATGTTTTGTATTGGCTATGAAAGTTGTAATTCAAAATGTGAAAGAGATATACTCTGTTTTCTAGTTTTGAATAAATGTGGAAGAAATTGTATTCTGTACATTGTAATTGAGGAGGAAGACAGAGTTCTGATAGTCCCTTGTGAAAATTATTTTGTAACCTTTCCCACTTGAAGTGGATGATCTTGTATATTATTGTGTTGGAAAGACTACTTTGTTTTAGCTATGAAAGTTGTAATTGATTATGGAAGAATATATCTAGTATTCAGTTTTGTGAACAGAAAAGAAAGATATGCATTTGGTATGTTGTATTTTGAAAATAAATGGGAAAGAAGTTGTAAGAGATTCCTTTGAATTAATAGAAGTGTTTTTCCTTGTTCATATGATATTATTTCCATTGGAAATCTGTGTTTGATATACAATAGGAAATCTCTGTTGTAAAAGTGAAAAGGAAGCATGTATGAAGAAATATTGCACTGCTCTGTCTCATTTGAAATGTTTAAAATTTTTTAAAAAAAAAAAAAAAATAGAAGTTGCATTCTTGTCTCTATCATTTGATTGAAAGGAAAGAAACTATTTAAAACTAGCATGGAATAAATTCAATGTTTTTATTGCATGACAAAAGAGATAGTTTAATCTCTGTTCTTGAAGTGTACAAACCTCATTTCTACTTCACTATATACTTCGCAAATTCCTTTTTATCAAATGTCCAAAACAACCCTACAAATTTATAAGAGACAAATGAAATATTCATTTGGACTTAATGAGATCAGAATGATCCCCAAACTAAACTAAAACACTGAAGAAATTTTTAAAGAACCTTTCAAATCAAGTAAAGGCGAAATTGCAGGTTTTTTGTTATGTAAACATTGGTAATTTTTGAATGCAAACCAATCAAGAAAATTTTAACCTTGCAATCTATCCTAAAATTTTCCAAGTAAAATCCTTCATGCCTGTTTGGCAAGATGAAAAGAATTAATGACAAATTTGAACAAAATTGATAAGTTAAAAATACCAGTTCACTTCTAAGTGACAAAAAGATGTTTTCTCAAAATTGACCCTTTAAACTTTATCAAAATCAAATTCTTAAGGTTTATGTGCAAAGAGGACGTTGAGAGATTTCTAGAAAGTCCTCATTTTCCAAAACCAAGTTCCCTATCAAAAGTTATGGCCTTCTGAAGTTTTTACTTCATTTGGCTTCAAAATAATCTAACTATCAAATTTAAATGAATAAAATATTCTTGGGGACCCATGCGGGCTAAAACTTTTTTTTTTTTTTTTGCCAAAAAAGTGCAAAGTCATGAAGTTTCCACCACTCCGCTAACCCGCAAGCCTTCATTTTGTCTAAAAATGATCTAAGTCAAAAACGTTATTTGGCAATTTTTCCTCTGGCCCCACGCCCCGCTAGCCAATCCTTGATCGACACGTGGCTTCGTTGGGCACCGCGGGCACTGGATCGATTTTAACCTTTAGCGCTTTAAAAAAAATAAATTTGGAAAAAATTGTAAGTTTCCTCTGCTGCCCTCGCCAACCCATGACCAATGAGGTGTTGCCACGTGGCTTCATGAGGCATCGGCGAGAGGAGCGGATCTTTTAAGCCTTAACGCTTCAAAAAAATTTTGGGCAAAATTTCCAAAATATCCCTCGCCATCCCACCAACCTGCAGCCAATGGTTGGCTGACACGTGGCATCTTCTCACATTGGCAGAGGCGCGGGTGAATTTTACCCTTTTCACCCTTCTAGGTGATAAAATTATTTTATCCCCGCCACCCCACTTTCTCCGCATTGGCTTAGGAGGCGCCACATGTGCCTTCGGACTTGACGGATGCGGGCATGTGGGTGCAAGGTGGCTTTTACCCAAAGCAAGGGAAAATTTCAAAATTTCTCCCCTGCCCACCCAGACCCACCCCTGGGGAAAATTTTCTCCCTAGTCCCGCCGACCCGACTCCTCCTCCGGGAAAAATTTCTCCCCGCAGCCCATAGACCCACCCCTGGGGAAAATTTTTCCCTAGGCCCCGGCCCTAGCTTGGGAAAATTTTCCTCCCAAGGTCCGTCGACCCATAACTTTGAAATACAGGGAGTTAGGAGGACTTCTTTATATCACTGGAAAGGTGAGAAAATTTCCTATCTAATGGGAATGTTTTTAAAAGGTTTCAAGTGTATTAATTTTGAGAAAAATTAGGTTGAATCTCTTAATCCTGTTAGAGGGTGGGAGAGTGAGAAATTGCCCTCTTAATCTTAATGATTATTCTAACCCTAAGTTTTGACCTGTAGATTTAATATTTGTTGTAATGGGAAAACTATGAGCTAAGATTTTTTTTTTATTTGGCCTCTAAACCTTGCTTGTGGAAACTATTGTTTTATAACTTGGTAGCAGACACTTTTAAACAAAAAATTATCCCATAATTTTTCTGACTAATCCTAGGTTGTTCTTGTTACGTGGGCCTTTGCGCCGGTATGTTTTCTATTGTGTGTTTACCCTTTGGCGGCCCTGGGAGTGCGAATTCATTCTATACATACTTATTATTCTCCATCTTGGGCTTCGACTAAAGATACACCATTGCTGCCCCTACATTTTCTACAACTAGACTTATTGGCTTGATATTCAAAACCGCTGAAATGATCCTCTCGGTGTAGGAACTTCTTCAGGATACACATGCTTCTTCCTCAATGTATGGTAGTCACAATATACCTTTGTGCGCATTGAATACCGGGTGTGTGTCTGTAAATCTATGAAAAAATGCTTGGAAATACCTTGCAGTGAATTCATAAGGAAATTTACACCAAGGGCTCCAGACTCCATCTCTCATTGGGAAACATGTGATGTAGAAATGTTGATATACAACAAACTGGACTTGTTTCCCTACTACTGATGGTAGGTCCTTTGGGATGCGCCACTCTTCTCCAAATGCTGCGTGGAGCACGCCGTCGTTTTTCCACCCTTTTCTTGACGTCATCTGTCATGGCCCCTTTACATAGATACTTATTGAACCTTTCAGATGGTGACTTATTCTCCATGGGGTATTCCCATACCTTTTCCTTCAGCCCGTCTAGTACTCTAATTTCCATGAATACTAGTGATAGTAGAACAACCCCAAAGTTGATCTTCCCTCCTGTGCGCGCTTCCTTGACTATTTTTTCTACAATGTAGCCTATAATATTGTAGATTGCCCTTCGACATCTTACGTGCAACGTGTAACCATATAGTATTTACCTATGACCACTGTTCTTGATCATTCAACTTTGTAACAAGGTGTGTTGTTGCTTGCACAACTAGACAGTTCTTCAATTTTTCTATATCCATACCACGCAGACCCTTTAGGTACCCCAACTCCTGTCTGGTATTTAAGATAACAACTTTGCCTATGAGATCATTCTTTATGTCCTATCATGTGGCCTTCAAACCTGTAACTGATGAGATAAGCACATATGAGATTCTAACTTTGCGTCCTGCAAAGTAGAAGAAGTCCTCGTGTACTCTGCTCATGAGCCACTTATACAAGGGCTCATACTTCCCAAAATATGGAAGCTCATATAATTGGTAGACCCCAATTATCTTCAGAAGCTTCTCGCATGCATCATCATAAATCGGCATGTCATCCTTCATACACTTGTTCATCCTCGCAGTGAGTAGGGAATTGAGCTCATTCTTGTTCTTCGTAGTCATGTGATTGTATTCACTCACTTTGCTCTTTCTGATAGGTGAATCCCATTCTTGGCTGACAATGACTCCTTCTGGATATTACATTTCTAAAAAATCACTTTCAGGTGCCATCTCTTCTTCCTCGACGACCACCTTCTTCTTTCCTTTTGCTCTTGCTGCAATTGCCTTCTTAGGTGCCATTTTTACCTTGTAAAAATCTCCTCTTTTTAACGTTATAATTTGTGAATCAATCCCTAGCTCGATTCAATCGTGCCCTAGGTGGAAAATTCGTGCCCTAACTCCTCTCCGTCACCTTGCTTCACTCAAACCCTTCACCACCGGGGACACAAGCTTCTTCTACGCATAGATCTCTTCATCACGATTGGTTACACACCTCTCGCACCTTGAAAACAATCACTCGGCTCTTCGCACTTGGCTTCTTTCAAATACTCTTAATCACAATGGTAAAAATGAATTCGCATCCCATCCTTATATAGATTTTTCAAATTTTGATGCATTTATTGCTCCTTCACCTACCAAATATCCTCTCATTCATTGACCTAATTCATTCGTTCCATGCGATACATCTTTGCGCCCGATTATAACCTTCTAGCGCGCCTTCCTACCTTTTGGTTACATAATTCTCTTCAACACGTGCCCTTGCGATCGAGTACCTCGTCACTATTCCTTCTCATGGTAGTTATCATGGCCTCTTCTTACCTCGCATTATACCGTCCTTTCATTCATCTCTAACCTTGGTCACTTTTAAGAAGAAATTTTATTTGACTTAAAGCACACCCGTAGAAGCTTATTCCTTTCACCTTTCAATTGTCACGGTCTTTTACTTGGATAACTACAACCACCCCACACTAAAGGTATGTGGAGTCCTCTCATGCATAAACATTCTTCATATAGTAATTAGCTTAATGCGCGCGAAGCTTGCTTATTACAAAAAAACAACTAAATTGACAAAGCATAATGACAATGAAGGAAATACATAATTGAAAACCTAATCTAAATGGCAATAATCGCCTTATTACAAACACCAAGAATACTTATTTATAGTAGGACTTTAGCCTATTCCCATTAAAGTAACTAGGTAGCCATGTTCCATCAAGTGCTTCTAACTGGAAAACACTTGATTCAAGTATGTAAGTGATGACATACGACCCCAACCAATGTACTTTGAGCTTTCTTGAATGGCGCAAGAACTTTGAGTCATAAAGAAGTACCATTTTTCCAATATCAAACTTCTTATCCCTTATGTTACTATCATGCCATGCTTTATGTATGGATTTTTCCTACTTCGACTCCATCGTGCTATGGCTTGTCGCTAATCCAGTTGAATCATCTTCTCGATACACTCTTATAAAGCCTGCTCATCAGTTAGACCTCAAATGCACGCAATGCGCAAAGAAGGTAACATAAATTCTATATAGAGAACGACTTTGTGCAAACACTAGATGAAACAGTGTGGCTTTGTTCAATCTATTTTAAGTTTTTCTATATGCCCAAAGAACAATCGACACTTTTTCATCCCAATCCTTTCTTCCAACATCACAATTTTTGATCAAAGTTTGGCTTAAAATCTTGTTGAAATCCTCAACATTTCCATTTTCCGAGGATGATAGGTTGTAGTTTTATGGTGTGTAACCATAAACTCATCTAATAGGATCTTGATTGTATCATTCAAAAAGTGTGTACCCCTATCACTTATCAAGCTTAAAGGACATCCATATTTTGTAAGAACATTCTCCCATAGAAACCTAGCTATCAGTAGGCTTTTGTTGTGCACAGATCATCGCCATAGTACTACTTTTTCCCACCTTGTGAGATAATTTGTGCAAGTAATAATATAGCGTGATCCGAGCCTGCGCGGTGGCGAAATAGGTCCTACAAAGTCAATGGCCCATTTCTCAAACGGTTCGACACTAGTAATTGGTCTGAAAGGCATCTCATCTCTTTGCCCTAGTTTTCCTAGGCGCTGAAAATGATCACACGCCTTACAATATTCTTTATAGTCTTTATACAATGTGTCCCACCATAATCCAACAAGTAGGATCTTTCGAGTAGTCTTATCACCTTCATAATGGCCTCCTGCAATAACACCATGGGATTCTTCCATAATATCCTTGCGCTCATTCTCTAATACACAACAACATAATACTTGATCTCTGCCTAACTTGTAGAGGTCACCACTGATTAACATAAAAGGTGCCACACATATAGCAAGTTGATTCTTTTCTAATGCCTTCATTCCTTCTGGTGCTATACCAGTTCATAGAAAGACAACAATGTCTTCTAATTCTATAGGTGCATGTTGTAACCTATATAAGTATGCATCGGCATGGTTTCTTCAATTATCTCGTGCTTCCTCTCATGAGTTGATTCTAGATAAATGGTCTCGGTCCGAATTGATTTTCCTTTGTTTCACCACAACCGTGAAGTCAAACTCTTAAAATAGGAGTACCCATCTCGCATATGCACCCTTGCAAGATGGGTTTGTTTACCAAGTACTTCAATGCCATGTGATCTCGTATAAAACACAAATGGTGTTGCTAATAAGCAATCTTTCTATATACTTGTGCAATGCATATATCATTGACAAAGCTTCATGCTCTATAGTTCTATAATTCTATTCGGTAGGGGTCACTTCCTACTAGAAAAAAATTTAGATGATCTATAATACCTTCACCAGATGAGCTAACATAGCACAAATGGCCATGCCAAGCGTCCAAATGCACATGAAATGGTTTATCCCATGAGGAAAACATAGAATGGGCACGGTAGTAAGTTTCTCATTTAGTATCTCAAACGCGTGTCGCCACGGTTCTCCCAATAAAATGTACCTCTCCCCTTAAGTAACTCTTCTAAGGGTGCAACAATTTTGCCATACCCTTTGATGAACTTTTGATAGTAGCTCTGCACGACCCAAAATCCGCGCACCTCACTTTTGACTGGTAGACGCTTGGGCCTAGAATGACTACAACCTTAGCTAGATCAACCAACAAACCTTCCTTGTATATTATATGTCCTAATAGTATTCCAAATGGTGTAGCAAATATGCACTTCTTGATGTTCAAAGAGATACTCAATTGTCTGCACCGTTCAAACATTAAGCGCAGATTGTCACAATGATCTTTCACAAGCCCATATATTGTCCAATCATCTAGGTAGACCTGTAAGAAGTTGTGAATAAAGTCTTTGAATGCCTGAAAAACTATGCGTGAGAATAAAATAGGTGTGTTTTTTAATCCAAAAGGCATCACAGTATAGGCAAAACTACCCCATTCAGTAGTAAATGTTGTCTTTTCTTGATCCTCTTGATAAATCCTAACCTAATGATACCCAGAAAACTCATCTATGAAATAATATATTTTTGCCCTACCACCCCTTCCAAGATTTCCTTAGTGAACAGGATAGGAATGGGTCATTACATAGACAACATTTAGTTCCATGTAGTCCATGTTGGTGCTCAAATTAGTCTCACCCCGTTTGCCATTAAAATCCCTCAGTTTGCGGCCTCTGTCACATTTTTTATCTCCCGTGTTGGTGCTTGAAGACTTTGTCCTCCATTTGGTTGCCATGATTAGTCCCTTCCTTGGTCGAAGATCACTTAAAAATCTAGAATTTGTTTTTCATTTCTCTGTCCATCTGAAGGTGTCTATAAATTGGGTGTAAAACTCGGGTTGTTCCTTTCCTTCCATTTTCTGCAATTGTGTGTTGTTGTCCCTGCCATTTTTGTCCCAAATACCTGAGGAAATGTGATTGAATGTAGCTCGGATTTGAAACTTACAACATTTTCAAATTCTGTCCTTGATGAAAATTTCATCTCCGGGCTCAAACGGTAGTTTCCCTGCATTTTTTTGTTTAATGGGTGTGTTTTTCCCATCAAATTTACATCTCTACATTAGTGGAAACATGGCCCTTTTTGGTTGGATGCGGCTCGGTGGGGCACTCTAAAAACTTTGTGGATCGTTTCAACCCAAAACTTGTCCACGTGGAGGAACGACACTTGTTTGAAGACTCACCTTTTGGTTTGGCCTTAGAGTTACGCAGGGGGACACGTGGAGGATTCTGTTACTTTTCCAAGACTTAGACAAATTTTTCATACAATCGATACTGCTTTTGACAGTCGTGGACACATGGTGGGCTAGCACTCATTTGAGGATCTGTCTCAAGGTCCCACCTTAACAATTGCGATAGAGGGACAGGTGGAGGCTTCCACCAGCTCCGCTCTATACTTAAACTTTTTAAAGAAATTTTCTAAGGCTCGGGACATGTGGTGAGCCCACACTCATTCAAGGTCTCGCTCTTGGGACCATCTTGAAGTTGTGCCATGAAGACACATGGAGGTTTCCATCGGGCCTTCCTTTACTTGGATTTTTAATCAACTTCCTAAGGGGCCTAAGCCACGTGGAGGGACCGCACATGTTTGGGGATCGACCCCTGAGTTTTATTTTGAAGAAGCACCAAGAGGACACTTGGAGGATTCCGCTCACTCGCCTTTTTTCTTAGACTTTTCAATGGCCGAAGGAGACTATCTCGGACCTTAGACACATGGTGCCTTCCGTTGAACCTTCAACTTTTTAACAGAATCTACCAGACCGAGACACGTATTGAGTCCACACTTGTTTGGGGTATATAATTTTGGGGACCATCTCAAAATGCGCCATTGAGACGCGTGGTAGTTTGAAAAGTCAAAAGGCAGGAGGCGGGCCATCGGAGGCAACTTGGATTTTTTCCCTTATTGTCAAAAAGATTAAAGTCATCAAAATGACCCACAAACCCAACAAAGAATAGTCAAACATTTCTTTAGTCAATGGCGGAGGTGTGGAATTTCAGGGGAAATTTGGAAAATTTCCTTTTTCGTGAAAGGTATTGATCATTTTTTCTTCAAGGTCTTCTTAATAACTTTGCAAAGAAGGACATCTCCATCTCCTCCACAAACAACAAGCTATAAAAGGGTCCTCTCACCCTGGTTGAAAGGCATAACCATAAAGTAGTGAGGATAGATCAAATCCTCTTAAGGGTGCTACCCATTTCTCCACATTTGAGTGACAAAGAGCAAGTTGCATTTCTTCCCCGGCTATAAAACGACACACAACATGATCTACTTGTCTCTAAGCTTCCTATCAAATCTGTGATGTTGCTCAGCTTCTGAGGGAGAATCAATTTGGGTACCAACACCATTATTGGTGCCATTTTGGGGACATTGTGATTTCAGATTTCATTAGTTCATATTCAGACCTTGTAAACATTTCATATATGCTCTAAGTGCTAGTACATTGTTTCAACATCATCTTGTGTTCAAAGAAGAAGTGTTCAAAGTTACAAGTTCCGTGTGTAATATTTTCAGTTTCTACAGTTATTGCACTAAGTTTCATTGATAAATCTGGGTAAAGGAAGGTCAAATCTTTCCATTTCTAGTTTCTAGTGTTGAAAAACATTTGACAGATCATATTTTTAGTGCATTTGCACAACTAAGGTGGAAATCCTTAGTGACGACTCTATGTTGATATGATTTTTGATAAATACTAGTGTCTTAGCCTCTGTCAAGTGAGATTTGTTACTAATATTTGCAAAGCTGGAAGGAAGAAGATATTTCTTTGCTAAGGATCCTACTAGGACATTATTTCCAGAGCTAGGAAAAACAAAGTTAGAAGGAAGAAGAGCTTGGAGAGTTTTTGGAGATCAACAGTCAAGAAAAGAGATCTCCATTGATGAAAGTGATCAACCTATCATTGAAGATTGTCATTTAAGTGCTTGAATTAGTTAGTATTTTTGTGGAATTGAATTCTCCATCTGGAGAGGCCTTCATTTGAATTTGAAAAGTTTGCTTCTCATTCTGCCCCTGTGTTTTCCAAAGTTGATAGGGTTTTCCAAGAAACAAGGCCTTTAGGGGATATCCATTTTGAAAGTTATACTCCTGTGTTTCAAAGACCCTGTGTCCCTTATCAATTTGATTCTCCTCTAAGGTCACCTCCTCAAAACAACATGGCCCATCCCCCACCTAGACCTCCTTTTGTTGTAAATACCTTTTGGTCCTATAAATTTTAGAGGGATGGTTGGTTATCCAAATGTAGTTCCCCAAGATGTAAGAAATAGACTACCAAAGTTCCAAGGAAATAATGTTATAACTGGTGATCAACACTTAAAGCTTTTCATCAACATGATGGAAGACTTTGAGATTGAATTTGAAGATGTATATATCAAATTGTTTATCCATACTTTGGAAGAAGATGCAAGGGACTGGTATAAAGCTTTGCCAGATAATTCCATTGATTCTTGGACCGAAATGAATAATGCATTTAGATTGCAGTATGGTGATAAAACGGACCCTAGGTTTCTTTTGTCATAATTTGAGAATATTAAAAAGAATCCTAATGAATCAGTGCATGACTTCAACACTAGATTTAATAAGACATTGAGGAGATTTCCTATAAGTTTAAGGCCATGTGATGAATCTTGTCTTATAAAGTATTCAGATGCATTTGATAAGAAATTACTTACTATTTGAGGGACAAAAACCCTACCAATTTGAGGCAAGCCTTTACCATGGCTCTACAAATTGAGAATAACATTAAAGCAATTAGAAAACCTCCTAAGAGGGAAGGTGTGAACTGGTTAACCCATAAAAACCTCAAGCAAGTAAGGCTGTTGATTTGGAGGAAGTTGTGAAAACTTTGGCAGGGGCTGTCAAAGAAATCTCATACAAATTAGCCCAAGAAGAGAAAGGAATTGGGAAGAGTTCACAAGGTCAACATAAGCAACAAGGCCAAGAAATATTTACAAATCATCCTAGAAATGAGAAGAGATCTGATGACAGAGGAAAGGGACCCATGGGATCTACAAATAGACATCCCCAAGCTAGGGAAAATAGAATGGTGCCTGATCCTTTTCCGCCAGAGAGTTATTATTGAAGAAACAAATGTAATTGATTGGTGTGATAGATGTTTCATGCCCCATGCTCCATGTGAAGTAGATCAGCAAGTAGAAGAGGAAGATGATGATGATAACACTGATGATGATGCATGCATGATGGAGTGCTCTATAAGCTCACAACAAGGAGAAACTTCAACTGAGGTAATAAGTGCTAGAACTGCTGCTGATTTTTGGGATTGCATTCACCGGGTACCTCTTCTTCCTCCCTCTCATACTTTAGAAATAGATATTGTACAAGCTTTTGAATTTCCCAATAATGACTTTGAATATTTAAGAGCTTTAATGATAAAGAAGTATGATGGAGGAATCCCATCTGAGGAGGATAGCAATTATTGATGAATGTTGTTGTTGCTCAAGAAAAGGATTATAATACTAGGAGTAGAGTTGTCAAAGGAGCAGGGCCTCAAGCCAAACCTAAAACTCCATTGCTTTCAAATATTCCTAAAGAGGTTCCTAAGAAAGATACACCTTCCAAAGGCCTTGTTGTCCCAAACAAGATTCATACTTCTCCTCATGCCCAAACTGTCAAAAATCCATGCCATCTGATGAGTTTGTCAATCTCCCTTCCAATGTTGCCTTGCCAAAGTGTGTTCCATATGACATTGCCCAAGTTTTGAGTCAAATCAAAGTTAGTGTTCCAATTGTTGAGCTGCTTAGGATTCCTGAGCACAAGAAGAGGGCATTTGAGTATTTGGGATTCAAAGAAGAGAAGAGTACCCAAGAAGAAATGTAAACATTATGGAGACTCCTCCAATCATTGAAGAGCTAGAAACACCACCAGCATTGGAAGAACTAGGTGAACCACCTGAGGTTTATTTGGGAACATCCTTGGTAGAGTCTCAACTAAATGTAGATCCATTCTTCACCACTCTGATCATTAAGGATAGATTTCTACACAATTGTATGTTTGATTGGGAGCATCATGCAATGTTATGCCTCTGGAAGTCATGAATGAACTAGATATCAAAGTAACAACAACATATGGGAAGTGTACTTGCCATGGATTCCTAGAGAGGTGCCAGTGGTGGGATGTGTGAAAGGTTTGGTGGTACAACTTGCAGCTTATCCGGGTAGGAACTTGAAACTTGATGTTGTTATTGTTGATTGCCCAACCAAGTGGGGTATGTTGTTGTCTAGAAAATGGGCTGCAAGTGTTGGTGGGAGTGTTCAAATGGATATGTCCTATGCCACCATCCCAATTGAGGGCAGCCTTGTCAAGTTGTATGGAGAAAAGAAGATGTTGCACCTCATTGAAGATCCCAACAATGCATCTTATGAAGTGTTGTACACAAGTGTTGATGCTGATAACTTTATTGGATTTGCTGATGGGAAAGAGAACAAAATGGATCAATGTAAGAGTCTTGAACAAGTAGGCTCTCCATGGACTTTTTTTTGATGGAGCTTGCTCCAAATTTGGAAATGGTGCTAGTGTAGTTTTGATTTCTCCAAGCTTGGAAGAGTTTTTTTTTCTTTCAAACTTAACTTTGAGTGTACTAACAACATTGTTGAGTATGAAGCATTGTTGTTAGGTTTGAGAATTTCTTGGAAATACTATGTTAAAGACATCATTGTTAAGGGAGATTCAGAACTAATTGTTAAACAAATCAGAAAATTGTATGCTACTAAAAATCAGAGAATGAAACAATAAAAGCATGTAGTCTGGGACTTGATTGAGATGTTTGATTCATTTAACATTGTGCATCATGATAGGAAGTTCAATGTTATGGTAGAAAAGCTTGCAAGTATTGGGATCTCGGTTTGATAATTGTGCAATGTCCCCATATTGTGAATATGATGTTGAAGTGTTAACAAGGCCATATGTCCCTGACAACATTAAACATTGGCAAATTTTTGATGATGATGCTTAGGTAAAAATATTTTTGCAGAAAAAAAGGGGAGTTTTTGATCAATGTATTGATTGGGAGCCAATGGTGTGTGCAAAGAGAAGGGTAAAGAAACTTTTTTTTGGCAAAGACATCATCCAATTGAAAACTAATACCATTCCTAGAGGATTGGTTGCTCTTGAATCAAACTTTGATAATGTTGATTGCATTATTAACAGCATATAACAAGCCTCAAGGGATGTTGAGGAGCATGACCTTGGTATAAAGGAGAAACCAAGGAAGATCTTGGTTGGGAAGCAATCTGAACAAGGAGGAAAATAATCCTATGTCCAATTGTTGAAGAAATATCAGGACTGCTTGGCTTGGTCTTATTCTGAGTTGAAGGCATACAGAGAGGATCTGTTTCAACATGAAATTCCTTTGGAATCTAATGCAAAGCCATTCAGGAAGAAACAGAGGCTGATCAATCCACTCCTATCTCTTAAAATGCAAGAAGAACTGAAGAAACTGAGGGATGGAGGGATATTCAGCCAACAAGGTATTCTTCTTGGGTTGCAAACTTAGTGCTAGTTAGAAAAAATAATGGTGATATCAGGTTGTGCGTGGATTTTAGAAATCTGAACAGAGCATCAATGAAGGATAATTATCCTTTACCAAACATGGAAAACATGTTGCAATTAGTGACTAGTTCTGAGCTACTTTCTACCTTGGATGGTTTCTCTGGCTATAATCAAGTTGTTGTGAAGGAATCAGAAAGAATTAAGACAACCTTTACCACTCCTTGGGGAACTTATGTCTATGTTAGAATGCCCTTTGGTTTGATGAATGTTGGAGCAACCTTTCAAAGAGCAATGGATGTTGCTTTTTTGGTTACATTAATGATTTTATTGTTGTTTACCAAGATGATGTGACTGTGTTTTCCAGAAAGAGAAGTGATCACTTGCAACACTTGGAAAAAATGTTGATAAGATGTGAGAGTATGGCATTTCACTCAATCCAAAGAAGTGCCATTTCGGAGTGCAAAAGGCCAAGTTTCTTGGTCACATTGTATCAAAGGATGGTGTCATGATTGATCCTGAGAGGGTAGAGGCCATCAAGCAAGGTCCCAATTCCAAGAACCAAGAAGGGAATTCAGTCCTTCTTTGGGAAAATAAACTTTATCAGAAGATTCATATCAAACTTTGTTGAGTTGACCATTCCAATTACTTGCATGCTAAAGAAGGACCAAGTTATCAAATGGGAAGAGGCTGCCATTCAGATTTCAATGGGATCAAAGAAGCATTAAAGCATGCCCCTGTTTTAGCAGCTCCAGATTATAAGAAGCCTTTTCAAAATATTTTCTTTTGCTTTAGAGAACACTATTGCATCTGTCTTGTTGCAGAAGGATGATGAAGGGGATGAGAGGCCAATTGCCTTTTTCAAGTAAGGCATTGCAAGGGGCTGAGTTGAAGTACACCATTATGGAGAAGCAAGAATTTTCCTTGGTAAAAGCAACAAAGGTTTTCAGACCTTACATTTTGAGCTCTAAAGTTGTTGCTTATGTTCCCCACACCATGGTGAAAGATGTCTTATCAGAGATGGAGGTCTCAAGAAAAAGATGTAGATGGGTGAACAAGTTACAGAGTATGACATGGATATCCAAACCATGAAATTGGTAAGAGGTTTGGGCTTAGCTAAACTTATGGCTGAGAGCAACTTGCAAACTATTGAGGTGAATGAAGTAGAAGAAGGAAGGGTGGATGTCCTTGAAAATTTGATGAGTTCTGAATGGTACAAAGATATAATTTTTTATCTTAGACATCTATACTGCCCTGAGTATTTGAGTAAAAATCAGAAAAGAGCTCTTAAGTTGGCTTCCAGAAATATGTCATTACTGATTTTGGGTTAGCTTGGAAGAACCCTGAGGGAGTTCTCTTAAGGTGCATTACTAAAGATGAAGCCCCAAGATAATTGTTGATCTCCATGGAGGAGTTTGTGGGGGAATTTTGCTGGAAGAGTCACAACACACAAGATCTTGAGGGCTGGTTATTGGTGGCCAACTCTTTTCAAGGATACAAATTTGTTGGTTAGAAGATGTGAGAGTTGCCAACATTTTTCTGGAAGACTGAAAGCTTCAAGCTCCCTTCCTTTGCAGCATGTATCAATTGAAGCCCCATTCAAGCAATGGGGAATGGATTTCATTGGTGAGATTTTAGACCCTTCAAGTGTTGGCCATAAGTGGATTCTTGTAGCCACTGATTACTTCACTAAGTGGGTGGAGGCAATCCCCACCAAGAGAGAAACACACCAAATTGTCATGGACTTCATGTTGAACCATATCATCTGCAGTTTGGAGTGCCAGTTAAAATTGTTGTTGACAATGCCATGAGCTTCAGAGCTAAACCTTTGGTGGAAATGTAAAGAATATGGGATCAATTTGACATATGCCTCCAACTATAACCCCAAGGCAATGGACAAGTAGAGTCCAACAATAAAAATCTATTAAAGATCATTAGGAGAACCTTGGAGCTGAACAAAAGGAAATGGGGTGAGAAGTTGAAGTTTTTGTTTGGGATGATAGAATTATTGTTAAAAGAGCTACTAGAAAAATTCCATTTGAATTGGTGTATGGAACTCAAGCTCTGCTGCCCCTGCATATGCAATTATCCTCATATCGTTCATTCAACAACTGGAAGATCAAGAAGTTAGTCCATATGATGCTCACATTAACCAGATTGTTGAACTTGATGAAGAAAGGAGGGCATCTCACCAAAGGCATGTGAAGTTCAGAGAAAATTGAAGAAGTTATTTGACAAAAAGGTAACACCCAGAGCTTTCAGCATTGGAGATCTTGTGTTGTTATGGGATAGCATGCATGAAGATAAGGGAAAGCATGGTAAATTTGATGCATTATGGATGGGCCCTTACTCCATTGACATTCAAATTGGTGAACATACCTTCTTCTTGAAAGACTTGGATGGGGAATTCTTAATTTCCTATTAATGGCAGGCATTTGAAACATTTCCTTGATTGATTCCCGTAATCAAGGTGAGCATCATTTGTATAGTGTATAGTTCATTGGTTGCTTTCTGTCTTTTGTGTTTTTGCTCATTCTGGTCCTTGGTGACCTGGTTTTGTTGGTTTCTCGGTTCATTTTTAGGAGATGGTTCTAGTTTTTTGCTCTGCAAGTTGACTCCTTTTCCCAATGGATGTTTTTTTGGCACTTGGTATGTTATTTGGTTCTTGTGGCACTCACAGGGAGTGCCCATCCCCGAGTCGAGCCGATGTTGGTGCTCAAATTAGTCTCACCCCATTTTCCATTAAAATCCCTCAGTTTGTGGCCTCTGTCACATTTTTTTATCTCCCCGTGTTGGTGCTTGAAGACTCTATCCTCCATTTGGTTTCCATGATTAGTCCCTTCCTTGGTCGAAGATCACTTAAAAATATAGAATTTTTTTTTGTTTCTCTATCCATCTGAAGGTGTCTGTAAATTGGGCGTAAAACTCAAGTTGTTCCTTTCCTTCCATTTTTCGCAGTCATGTGTTGTTGTCCCTACCATTTTTTGTCCCAAATACCTGAGGAAATGTGATTGAATGTAGCTCAGAGGATCATGTTTGAACCTTACAACATTTCCAAATTCTCTGTCCTTGAAGAAAATTTCATCTCTAGGCTCAAACGGTGGTTTTCCTACATTTTTATGGTTTGACGGGTGTGTTTTTCCCATCAAATTTACATCTCTACATCAAGTGGAAACGTGGCCCTTTTTGGTTGGATGTGGCTCGATGGGGCACTCTAAAACTTTGTGGATCATTTCAACCCAAAACTTGTCCACGTGGAGGAATGACGCTCATTTGAAGACTCACCTTTTGGTTTGGCCTTGAGTTGCCTGGGGGACACGTGGAGGATTTCGCTGCTTTTCCTAGACTTAGAAAATTTTTTCATGCAGCTGGTATAGTTTTGGTGGGCCATGGACATGTGGTGGGCTGGCGCTCATTTGAAGATTTGCCTTAGGGGTCCCACCTTAAAAATGTGACAGAGGGATAGGTGGAGGCTTCCGCCGGCTCCGCTCTGTACTTAAAATTTTTAAAGAAATTTTCTAAGGCCTGGGACACGTGGTGAGCCCACGCTCATTCAAGGTCTCGCTCTTGGGGACCATCTTGAAGTTGCACCATAAAGACACGTGGAGGTTTCCATGGGCCTTCCTTTACTTAGAATTTTCAAGAAACTTCCTAAAGGGCCTAAGACATGGAGGGACCGCATGCATTTGGGGACCGGACCCCTTGAGTTTTATTTTGAAGAAGCGCTAGGAGGACACTTGGAGGCTTCCACTCACTCTACCTTTTTGCTTGGACTTTTCAACGGCCAAAGGAGACTGTCTCGACCTTAGACACATGGCGCCTTCCATTGAACCTTCAAATTTTTAACAGACTCTACCGGACTGAGACACGTGTTGAGCCCGCGCTTGTTTGGGGTCTCTACTTTTTGGGACCATCTCAAAATGCACCATTGAGATGTGGCAGTTTGAAAAGTCAAAAGGTGGGGAGGCGCCATCGGAGGCAACTTGGATTTTTTGCCCCTTATTTTTAAAAAGATTAAAGTCATCAAAATGACCCACAAGCCCGACAGAGAATAGTCAAAATTTTCTTTAGTCAACGGCGGAGGTGGACTTTTGAGGGAAATTTGGAAAAATTTCCTTTTTGTGAAAAAGGGGTTAAAGTGTAAAAAGGAAGTGTGGTTCCATTGGGACCCACATCAGAAACTAAAAAGGGAAGGGTGGAGCAGTGGGGAAAATTTGGAAAATTTTCCTTTTCCAAAAAGAGGTAAAATAGTAGAATCAAGCCATGGTTCCTTCTGGGACCCACATTGGGACACATGTGTCAAGCCCATTTTTCAAAGGTGGAGGGGCGGAGAAAATGAGAAATTTTGCATTTTTCCCAAAAGTTGTAAAAGGTAAAAAGAACCCCTAGCCCATCTTAACTTGGATCTCCCACATGGATGGTCCAAATTCAAAAGGGAAATCAACAACAACTATGCATTTGTATATGATTTTCTGCCACCATTTTTCTCCAAAGCTCTTGGGGATGCAAATTTTTATGTTTTTTTATCATTTCTTGGTGTCTCCTACACGCCAAATGAAGAGGAAAATTAATTTGATATCTTGATTTGGTGGGGAAGATCTGAAAATATTTTACCATTAAGATGTAATTTGACTATCGGATTCGATCTGATTTTCCAATCTTTCTTTCCTTGGCATGCAAGAAACCAGTTGATATCTTGATTTGGTGGGGAAGATCTGAAAATGTATTTTACCATTAAGATGTGATCTGACTATTGGATTCGATCTGATTTTCCAATCTTTCCTTCCTTGGCATGCAAGAAACCAGATTTGACAGATTAGAGGAGGAAGTAGTTGGTGCGTGAAGTGAAGAGTGACTTACAGGTGAAGAATTGAATGCTGGAAATATTTGAAGAGATTTTCCCTCTGAGCACCTGACAACTTTTTTGCAAATCTGATTATGGGAATCACGATCAAAATCGTAACAAGCAATGGTGCTTTGAATGTTTTTGGTTTTGGGGGAAAACTCTGTCATAGATTAAATGTTATAAATTGCATGAATTTGTCATGCAAATGGTTGGAGTGTTAGAGGTCGGGAGTTAATTCCTAAGAGAAAATTTTGATAGAGCCCATCTTTCTGAGAAATCATCTGAGGAACCTGTTTATTTATTTTGTGTTAAATTTGATCATGTCAAGGTGGTTGCAAGTGTACAACCATTGACAAGCTCTGAGATTGTTCTAGAAACTTTCCCCTGCTGATGCATTTAATCAAATTTGAGTTAATCTGTGTTTGATTTTGAGAAAATTGTGTCTGCTTCATTTCTAAATGTCTGCAAATAGTTTTTCTTGTTCCCATTGCAATCTTACATTGAAATCTTTGTGAATCACACAAGATCTTATCCTTGTGATAGTTTGGTGGCATTTGCAATTTCATTTATCATAAGAGCTTTCATTTGATAGTGAAATAAACAAATTTAAAATCACTTTACTCCTAGCATGATGATAAGATTGTTTGTTAGCCTTTGAGGGTATCTTAGGTGTGATAAAACAAAGGTTGATAATGTTCAATTAAGTTTTTCAATTTGAGCCTTCATTTTGGATTCTTAAAGTTTGTGTGAAAACGTGTTGATCTGGGCCTCCACTAAAAGCACACCTTCTGGTTAAAGGAACATTTTAGCTATTTGAAGCATTCTATTGATCAAGCCTTCCATTTTTGTAAAATCTCTCAAAGATCTAGTGAATCAAAGTCCACTCTGCCTCACCTCCCACCAAAATTCATTTAAAAACAACCAATCCTACCCATACTACCCCTATTTTTGTCCTGTGTGTGTACAAATGCATAATTTCTATTACCAAAACATGCAGAAGCAATCAGTTTTCATTGTCTTTAGTAGCCTGAACCTTGCTTAGAAAATATCTCCATTATCTAGGGTGACAACTCGTGAGAGTTAGATTTTTGTTGATTGATCATGTTTTCTTCAAGGTCTTCTTAATAACTTTGCAAAGAAGGAAATCTCCATCTCCTCCACAAAAACAATAGGCTACAAAAGGGTCCTCTCACCCTAGTTGAAAGGAACAACCATAAAGTAGTGAGGATAGATCAAATCCTCTTAAGGGTGTTACCCATTTCTCCACATCTGAGTGACAAAGAGCAAGTTGCATTTCTTTTCTCAACTTCCTTATCATCCACGATGTAAACCATCTTTGCATTCTCTTTCTCAAGGAAAGCACGTTTAAGTAGTATGGATTCCATTTCTTCTTCCCTTTCAAAACGCGCTCTAGACTTTGCCTCACCAAATAATTTCGAATATGTTCTTCAGATTTTGCACTATCTCCCATAGTTAAGTGCTTGCTAAATTTTAATGCCTCTTCTATTGGAGGTTGGGAAGAAAAGTATTCAAAGGTCCGGATCATTCCCGTAGTCAAATTTTTCATGTTCCTATTCTCTCGATGTAGTTCTCGCGTATACATACCGTGCACGTGCACATCCTTATAGCGTAGAGTACAATCTATGCAACTAGAGTGAAGGTGGTAATGCTTCCTATCCTACTATCCGAGTCTCTCACACCGCTGCTTGAATGTGATCTTTGAACAGGTTGATCACCCCGATAAGTGCATATCTACGTAGGTGCATTGTTCCTCACAAACCTAATAGATAAGGTGACTCCAATATCTTCCCATTCTATAAGATTATCTCTGTGGACTACCCACCATCGCGTTGTTGTCCATACAGGTATATACTAATATATATCTTCTCTTAATTTGATCAGTCTTTGTGTTTCCATGGATTTCAAAATATAGGAAGATATTTTGCCCATGTATACCAAGGTACTGTGCTACATATACGTCAAACCGAACGAAGTCCATTCTTGCGCACAATGTGCGCTTTTACCTCGCACCCTACTAGTTCATATGTACCATGAGCCCAATTGTCGCAAGAAATAATCGTAGTATCACTAATAGAATGATAATCCTCCCACTTTCGGATGCCTTCTTTTGATGGCTCATTGATCTCTAGGTCCTGAATAACGTGTACAAAAATTCTGTTTAAGTCCTCCTCACTTAAAGGCTCAACATATGGTGTAGACTTCCCATCTGTTAGAGGTATCACAACTCTTTCTTCCTTGTTCTCAAAGATGATATATCCCTTATTAAATCTCAAGTCAGCATTATTCGCATAACACCAAGGGCGTCCAAGCAAGGCTAGAAAATTGTCTGCTTCTACAAGTGCTAATACCTCAAAATCCCCAGTGAATTTGGCCCCTTGTATGGTTATAGATACATCCTTAAAAACTCCTATGGGAGTGGCCTTAGTCCTATTTGCCATAAACAACACATTAGATGAGGGCTGTAATGGAGGTCTCCCCATTTGTACCCATGCATCTAATGTAAACATATTTACTTCCACACTTGTATCAATCAAAATATTACTCAACAACCTTCCATCCACAATAACATTCGAGTAATTTCTTTGTCATAGATAATGCTATCGGGGAATATTTGCATGTAGAATATGACGTTCGGTCTCAATACTTGCGTGTGGAGTGTTCCCTTTTAACAAACTTCCTAATATTGGAATGATGTTCTCCTGGCGCAACATTTTGCACACTTCTCTTAGATCATTGATATTAGTTTGGACTGTCTCTGATGCTTTCTTCTACTCCTTTAAGTATTGTATCTCACCCTGAAGATTCCTTAGCACTTCCATGGTATCCTGGTAAAATTCCTCTTGATGAGCAGGATCTGGGGACCTTACATGTAAAACCTCCTCCTTGGTGATCATAGGCTTCTGGTGTAATGTCTCTCTTGCGCACGCCACTTCAGCTTGTGTAGTAATCTTCACTGTCAATGCCTTAGGTCCTTCTACTATCTTGGGCATCCACTGATCTTCTACCATGCGCTGGATTCTAACCATCCCAATGCCTTTATTTTCTTGCTTATGCTGCTTACTCAGATGCTCATATAAGTCCGAGCACTCTTCATAGCTATGGTTCTTTCCACAGAAAGAACATGCAATATTCTGAGGACATTCACACCTATAGTGGTCAAGAGATCCACACGTATAACATGTTCCATGAGGGAACTCACCTCTTCCTCCACCACGGCCTCATCCTCCATATCCACCATGATATCCACGTCCCCTTCCATGACCTCCTTCAAAATGCCCCTCATTCCTATCATAGTGTGTTTGATTATGATCCCAATCTTGGTGCTCATTCTTACCCTTAGAATTATTTGTTACACTTGTCTGACATACCCTAATGTCTATAAGATCCCCGATCTCGACCAATCAATCGACATTATTCAATATCATGGGTCATGGAGTGGAAAATTTTGCAAAAGTAGGATACATTCTTCCTTATTGGGTGTTGTAACAAAGGACAGTGACTAGCATCATGATTCAAATGACAGATCTCACAATCCAACAAGAATGAGCGCGTACAGTGATCTGCAAGGGCGATTATCTTTGGTGTGACCTTCCACTTCACAATCTATACACCAAATTCCTGAGCATGTTTCATGAGCTGAATTTGTTGATAGCTTCTCTAACTAGTTTTCCATAGCTGTAATCTATGCCTCTAAGAATGGACTAATGCAGTTTCGATGCTCCCAATCGCCTCAAAGACACAAAGCTTGTTGTAGTGCTTTGCGCGGATCATGTATGTCATATGTGACAGCGCCCTTCTAAATGGTGTAATCAATCCTCCAACAAACCATTGTGCATGTTGGCTTGCATGAATATCATATAATAGCTTAGATAGAAGTGTCTTAAAATGGGCATCATACTCACGCACACTCTCGGTAGTGCCCCGATTGATATCTTTGAGCTCACGATACTTTTCTATTCAAATTTAGGGATATGTAACTCTTTCAGAAAGCATCCTTTAATGCTACATAATCCATGGAAGTTTGATCAGTGGTCAAACTTCCTATACCAGCTGTGTGCACGTGTCCCTATAATGTAGTAGCAAATTGACTTTCCTTTCACTCGAAGCCGTGATCCCTTTAGCGTGCCACAAGATTTCACACATATGCATGTGTTTGGCAACATCCTCCATACCTATATATTCCGGGAGATGAAGAGACATCTCCATATAGATATTATGTGGTTGCTATGACCTTGACCACCGATCCGAACCTCTTGTGTTCCCTCCGCCTCCGTAACCACCAGAAATAGAACCACCTATACCTCCTAACCCTCAAATTTTAGCCGGAATAGGACCTATAGATGTACTTCCATGTACTTCGACATTAGTAGTATATATGAACCCCTACGATCAGCAGTGTGGAGGTAGTTCCACTTCCAGAGGTGTATTTGACATTCTACGCGCTCACGTTCTATGTGGATGATGTGCCTAAGAATGTTCCTCCAAATATCATTAAAGTCATCTGTCCTACCATTTCTGTACTTTCTTTCCGACTTACTCCCGCTCTCCTACTTCCCAAGTTTGCTTGTTGGTTAGTTATCGTACTAGATACTCAAAAACCAAGCGTAAGGGCTAGGTCACCAGGTGGATTAAGATGCGCGCCGCTGCCCCAGGTAGTCTCTGCTGGTGCACTTCTATGTGAGGCCAAGGGGGATCTCTGTCATGTTTTCCAAGATGGGGGAGTTCTTAATGCTCTAGCTCCACGTCTTCTATGTGAGTTGTAAATCCTTCACGAGCCATCTCTCTCCTCAACGCCATACTTTCTACAATGGAACGCTACTTCTCTATCTCCCTCTCGCATGCCTCATTATACTTAAGCCACCTCTCCTCTCTCTACCTCTCTACCGCTAGGTCTGCCATCTTTCACCAAACTTTTTCCTGCCCTCGTGCGTGGTAAAGTTTAGTTAGCCATCATTTTACTCTCCAGGTGCAAAAACTAGAATTCAACTACCTCCGGGGCAAGAATACGTCAAAATTGAATACCTCCAATATAATCGCTATTTAGAACACCATGAAACCACATATCCATGGCACAAGTCCAAATCAAATCAGCGTCATAAAGGGCCTGAAATTCTTCCTTTGTCTAGACAAGTGCGCAATACCTCCAATTCCACCGAGATGCATAAACAAGAAGCCAATATAGTTCTACTGGAAAGATAGCGAAAAATCTCTCATATAGGTTTTCATACATGATTATGTTCTACCCAAGTGTGTGCATTAAACTCAGATCCACCGCTGAAGCGCCATGCATATTCTTCACAAAACTACTCGAACGTTGTGTATCCACTCCTCAATACTTGCTAGAGTTAACCGATACGTCTTCATCGCAAACCATCTTGAAAACAATGAAAAGAGATCTTGTCAATGAACCAATGATGCATTCTAGAATTTACCGGATAACACCCTAGTTACGCCGACACATCACTCATCTAGACTTAATGCTCACCTAAAGCGCGCAAAGGTACCAGGTCCCTCTTTAGGGTTGTTGAGCAGGATGTTAGCGTGATGAAGGAAGAAACATATATATCCATAACTAATTCATCATTCTACAATGCATGCTTTATTCAGATCTGTGAAATAACAAGTTTAAATAGTAATCATGATTGAATCAAGAACATGCATACCTCAATTACATACACAAATGAAACTTAGGTTCGGCCAATATCTTCCATCTATTAAGAAACATGAAGCTCCTTACAATAATGGTAATCTATACCGATGCACGCATGGATCCGATACAATAATCCAATCATATGCGCATACCTCTATACCTTCATACATCCATCTCTCTCTATGTATATATTCTACTATGTTCTTCATATCATATATATAGGGTGGGGACTTTCCCTTCACCGCTTATCTATTCCAGAAATAGGCCGCATGCTATTAATAGCCACACACCGTTTACATGCATACCACACATGCAAGTGTGTTATCTATAGACTTCTTATAGTTAACTGAAGTGACAATCCTATTCTTAGCTCGTCTCCATGCAAAATGCTTGATCTCGATCCTCTAAAGATAGACAATGTGTGGCGCACACATCTCTACATCGTTGGTGTGTTCCGCACGCCATCTTCTAAAAATAGGTCTTCATGCTCAAAATTGGCTAAGTCTTGAATGCTAAACTTTCCCTCCATGCACGGGTCCTTCCTATCCCTCCGCACCCTTGATCCTAGCTTTCTCTCCCACGCGGACCTCTTGTGTGATCTCTAACAAGTATTCTCTCGATAAACAGAGATAAAAGCCAAGTCAGAAACCGACTCATTTTGACTCATGAGCTATGTGGAATGGGAGGCATCAAGAATTTGTAGGATGACAACATGTATAAAAATGACAAGCCGATTACGCCAAGATCATAAAGCACTTCAGAGAACAGCCGAGGGGCTCTGAAATGTGAATGGGGTCTTTGTAACAAAGAAGAAGTTTCAGAACTTGACACATAGACTCGTGAGCTCATTGAAATGGCCTCGAGAGTCTACAGATCAAGAAGAATACATATATGACCGAGCTAGCGAGATGGCAAGCCAAGGGAGAAATCCCACCAAAGAATGAGTCATATAATTGTAAAAGTTTGAGCTCGGTGAATAATAGGTCATTTTGAAAGCCGTGGAATTCAAGTATCAGCTCGGCTTAGACTAAGAGCTTAAGCAACTAATGTAAAGCGTCAATATTGAGTTATACTGTGGCATGAGGGAAGAATAGCTATAGATTGAGCTAAGGAATGAAGAGTCAATGTGAGGAGTTTGTATCAGGAGTAGCTCGGTTACATAGCTCAAGACAATTGAAAAAGTGTCGCTGTTGTCAAAAGTCAATGAACCATTGAAGTCTCGTTCGAGCATTGGGCGAGCTCATTCTGAGGATAGCTCGCAGAGTTTGATTGTTGAACTTAGGGCTCGAAGGCACAAGAAGTCGTGGAATTGAGATAAATAGAAAAACATGGAGCTCACATCGAAGGAAAAGAAGATGCGTTGAGCTAAAATGGTCTTCGTGCATTGCGAATGAATGCTCATTGTTTAATGAATTCGGGTGAGCTCACAGTGCATGGACAAAGACAAGCTCGAAAGTGATGTAAGTATCATTGGAGACTAAGCGAGTTACATGAGGTCACGCTTGGGATGGCTTGGTTAGCATTACAAGATGCATGACAAGGTAGAGGGCTCGTGGGCCGAGTTAGTGGTTGATTACCAACTGAGTGAGTTAGATATCAGAAATAGCTTGGGTGAATACATGGCCATCTAAGTGTTTGGTTAGCTTGGAGAAGTAATTCATTTCAAGAGGTGAATGTGAGATGGCTCGAGAAAGGTATGTTTTTGAGCTCGATGTGTGCTACAGTGGGATGATCTCGGCAGAATACATAAGGGAGCTCGTAGAAAGAGTGAACTCGGTAGAGTTTATAATGAGCTTGAACTCGCAAGTCAGATCGATGGGGAAGATCAACGGAAAGCCCGAGTTTGGATTTTTGGAGGCCTCGGACTTCGAAATTCTGATTACCATAGAGCTCAGCGGTGGATTCGATGCCGAGACCCGAGGGATGCTGTTGCTAAGTACGCCGGGATCATGGAATTTTGAACCATGTAGGTGGATGAGCTGAGATAGAAATCCGGGTGGGGAAAATTTTGGGTCTTTTGGCGAGTTGAATTGGCTAAATGGTGTCAAAATTCCGCATTAAGTCTTCACCGTGGGAAATTCACAGAAGCATGGCCAAGTAGGGCTTCAACGATGGAAGGCCAACACAAGGTTTCCACATTAGGGAAGAAATTCACCCTAGTTGCCAAGTGGGAAAACCAAAGGGTAAGGCCGTGGAGCATCCCCGACTTGGAAGAATGATATGCCAAGTCTGTCGACAAGCAACCATCTCGTTCGGAGAACGTGGGAGGTAATTTTGTCAAGGTGCGTTGAGCAAATTGAATGCTGGGTCTTCAACTAATATGGGATACCCAATCAATACGTTAACATGGAGGGTTAATCGCTCAGGAATCGTTGGAAGACTTGGTGTTATGGCTAGTTCAAGACTCGCTAGTACCACCTGTTAGTAACAAAGTAATTGCATTAAAAATAGAGTTTCAGTGAAAAGCCATAAGAATGTTCGAAGAGAAATTTTAAGAGGAAAATAAAAATAACACATGCTTAGATTTCTACATTAACTCCATCAAAACTAAGGGTGAATTTTTGAAGGAAAAAAATTAATAGCAAATGCCTACATTTCTACATCAACTCTATCAAAACTATAATGTTACACAATTATCCAAACTAAAAATCTAGATCCATTCATTCTACTACAATCCAATGATTGGGATGCATGGCTACCCTCTAAAGAGAATATAAATGAACAAATTATGTGAAGCCCTTAACAAAATGGACCATCAAACATTTTCTCTTGGTGTTAGTGTTAATAAATATACTCATGAGGATACATCATTGTTGATGCCATTATTTTGGACACGTAAGTCATGAAAACACATCACCTGGACCAAGCTTATCCGGATTAGTCCCACATGCACCAATATGGCTATTGATTTAGTCTAAATTGAATTAAATCTTTATTTCATAATAGCTATCAGAATGTAACGAATGATATTCATATGAGCATATACAGTAATGTGCAAGCACTAAGCATTCAACAATGCAAAACCCTAAGAAAATGAAGGGAAAAAGATGACTTAGTTGATTCCATTCAAATTGGGAATGATCGGGACGTGTATCTACTGGAAAAGGTTAGAGACAATGTCAAAAAGTCTTGATGAGGGTTTGAAACCCTAAGAATTTATAGGACAGAAATTCTTGCAGGAGGACAAGAATGCCCCGAACATTAATGGTGATCCGAGTGTTTGTGTCTGCTTGGATGCTCTGTAACCTAGTCTTTTCTAGGTCGGAAGAGATTCGTTGTTTCTCACTCTTTGTTGTTATGGATTAGTTTGTTAGATCTTCGATCGCACATGTAACTGAAAAATAAATGACTACCTACACATGCCCACAAACACATCAAACATTGTAATTAAAAAGAGGCAGAATGCAGAGTCGATCGACCCCGATGGTCACCCGAAGAGTGAACTTACGACCAAGTGCTACACTACATCTCATAATCCATGTAGTTATTTTTGTGTGTGCGTGTATCCATGTCTCGTTCCCTAGGTTGCTCTTGTGCAAGTTACACAATGATAGTGGGCTAGATCTAGATTATGCCTAGTATGCAAAATGTGTGTGATGAAAGAGAATAAATTCCCATCCTATGTAGTGTATGTAGATCAACGCAACCTTGTCCTCAGTATGAATGTGCTAGATGCATGCTTTGTTGTGCTTTTATGCCTCTGTACAAGCTTAGGTGGTGATTGATAATGCTTGGCCCCTTATTTGAAAGAAGTAACTAAGTATATGACTCCCTTGTTTGAATTTCGAATTGACAACCGAAAGGCTGACCCAAAGTGTTATATGTTGCCCAAGAAGTGAAAAGGACCCAAAGAATAAGAAGAATAAACAGAGGGACAGGGAGTGCCTAGCGCTTTTTTCTTAAGCGGGAACTAGTGTTCGAGGCCATCAAGAGATAAATTGATCACCAAGTGCCGAAAAAATCGTAAGATGTGTAAAGCCAAGTAAAGTGCAAGAGATAATACAATCAAAAGGCCAAAGGAACTTTTTCAGCTACTAGTTTTCTTCCTTAGGAATCATGTATACACTAGTATGCTTTAAGACCTAGAAATGTACCCAAGTGCATAGATTTTGTGCCTACAACTATATCGGTGGTAAGAAGGAAAAAGAAAGAGCAAAAATGATAAAACTAAACAAAAGTTCTTTAGAAGAAAATGTTGTGAAGAAAATGATTGATCGATTGTCTCTTTTAATACCATTTATTTAATCCTAGTTGCTCTCTCTATAAAGACAAAATGTAAAACGATTATAAGTATACGTGTTATTTAAAATATTTTAAAAGTGTAGTTAAGATATTAAAATTCACAAATAAATAAAGTCTTTAAGTAGACTTACAAGGCATAAAATATTTTTAAAAAATCACCTTGTTAAGAAGGAACAATGAAATAACATAACACGCTCATAAATTGGCCAAAATGTATATATTTATAGTAATAATTTATATTATTTTTTATATTACAAAGCATTTGGAAATTGGATAACCATTATTGAATCTTCACATTACATTTTTATAAACCTCAAAGTGGCATTGCTAACTACTAAGACATACCCATAATACTAAACATGACCTAATCTCCTCCATATTGCATATATACATTATCTCTGCAGAGCCACAATGGCTCTAAATGTTGTTTAATTGGTTTTGGATAACTTGAGTTTGATGACCACCACAACTACCAACATCAACCAATCCACTCACTTCTTTCCCGTATCCAACCAAGAAAAGACATCATGTTAGGTCTACTAAATACCAAGACACTAAATGTGCTTCACTATTCATACGGTTCTTCAAACTACTATGAGAAAACATGTACATATTTTAGAAATAAGAATTCGTAAATCAAATTTCCTCTTAAAATATAGTTACATAATCTATTAACAAGAAAAAACATCATTGATGTCCATAAATGATCAAAGTAGTAACTATAATTATTGTACAAAATGTAGGCGGATAAGGAGAAAATCAATAAAAATGGATGAACAAAAAACCCTCAATCCTAATAAACAAGCCATATAAATTGTGTATGGTTGACTACTCACAACATTTGTGTTTGTATCCTCCCTTACACCAAGAACTTCCAATATAAGAACATTTATTTTGAGAATGCTTGGACAAATGTTATGTTGAGTACAAATGCATAAACTTCTTTTACAATTTTTTTCCCATATTGCTCTGTCATAATCATTCATAACTAAAGGTAGAAGAGGATTAAAAACAATATACACAATCCTAAACAAAAATTATCAAGTTTTAACTAGAGAACTGGTAAAGATAAGAAAATGATGAAAGTTAGTGCAAGGAAAACAAATCAATATAATTGGTCAAATGTTTATTCAACAATTATAGCAAAAAAACATTTACCACCATCGAAAAAGTGTTTGAAAGACATTAATTAAACCCCTACTTGAATTTTAGACTTTACGAATTAAATGAATTGTCATATTCTTAAACAACATGTTAAATGATTTATTCGAAACGAATATGCGATTAAACACGCATATGAAAGACACAATCAAAACTTGTTTGAACCATAATCTAGCATGGATTGAATTGTACATGTTTAGAATCGCTTTCGATTAAAATCTAACTCGTTTCAATTTCATTACATCACAATAGACATCAATCAACAACTATAGAAAGACCAAACTAGTTGAAAGGGAAATAAATACAGTTCGAATCACGCTAGGTACTTAGATAGATATGTGGCAATTTTAAAATAAATTATTGTGTTGGTATGGTCGAGGTAAAAGAAACTCAAATAGATTAAATGGTAGGGGTGATCTGAGGTCAAATAAAGTTTGGGAGAGTGAATGGGAAGGTCTGTAGAGGTTTAAGTATGCTTAGAAGTATACGACAGGTGAGGACAGTGATTTGGTGATATGGGTGAAGGGATATTTGAGTTCACAGGCAAGTGGGTGATGAAGCAATAAGCATGCAAAGAATAGATTAATAACAGGAGTAATAAAGATTACTAATTGAAATAAACCCTACTGGTTAGGGCCATACTTACTGTGTTAAGGATTTGATGGCTGAGTGGTGGAGGTGGTTAATCGGAGAATATGTGTATGGTATTGTAGCGGTGATTTCCCTGGAGTGCTCCCGTGAATGTAATGGCTCTATGATTGATCCTAGTGATGGTTATGGATGTCTGGATGCGTAAAAGGATGCTTGTTTCACTTGCATGCAACTTTGATCTCCTTTTTGCTCTCAGAATGTGCCAACCCAAAAACAAGGTTGTTTGGGTGAATAAATGGTAACCAACGACGGTTGGGTTGAGCGTCGGTTTAGTGGTAACCGACGGTTAAGGTGGGATTCCATAGGTTTACTAAAATGGGAAGATCTTTCTAATTTTTGGGCCTAGTTCATTTTTCCCGCGGATTAGAACGGAAACTTCCCTTCTAATGAGCGGGAATATGGTTAGATAGATTTTAGGGTTAGACCAAATATTAGCTCATTGAGGCAAGTGAGACTTAGCTATTGTTGGTTATGGAAACACGCAAAGAATAGGTCTAGGGTGATGTGGTTGGATAAGGTGTCTAGGTGAGGTGGAAATTAGCTTAATTAAAATAATTAAAAATGAATATTGTGAGGATGGGTATTAATTTAATTAAGTTAATTAAATTAATATTAATGTGGGGTGGAAGGGGCCATGGTTAGATGAGTATGCTTGAGTGGTTATTTGAAAAGGGACCAAGGGGAGTGTGACCCAATTTTGGTGTCTACAATCCTCTCCCAACAAACCCTAGTCAACTTCAAAACCATCTTATAGATTTCCCTATCTCGAAGACCAAAGATCTCGATATGGAGCAATAGTCATTCCCACGTTGAAATTCTTATGCCATATGGGCTCGTTCCAGCACTTCCTTCAAACCTCATAGAGAAATCTAAAACATATGTACGAAATCCGCCTCACATTTTTATGCACTGTCATGAACTACGAAAAATTTGGCTCTCCCATGTGCTTTGTCAGGGATTATCCACACGCCATACTCCCCCATGTCTCCATTAATATGCACCTACACACATTAACTCCTCCACCGCCATTTTCAATTTACTCACTTTACTAACTCCATTTTACTGTTATTATATTTTTTGTTTTATATATATTTTTAATTGCTCTATTTGTTTATTAAATTTTCTGCATTTTATTATTATATATATATATATATATATATATATATATATATATATATATTCATTGATATATACCTATATAAATGTATAATTCTTTTACACGTGTATAAATATTATTTTATTTATTTCAATTCAACCTCGGTTCAAAATATCTCACCAACTGGTATTTGCGACATGACACAAAAAGGTTTGATTGCATATTTTAACACCACACGTATGTGATGGAACCATCAATGATCTCGATGGCGTTAGAGAAGGTTTATAAACCATACATGATGGAGTAGGGCACTACAAATGATTCATTGATGCATTATATTGTAAATTCAAAGTGTCGATATTTTGTCATGTCATTTTAAAATTAGCACACATAATCATTCACATTCTTTATGTTTGAAAAATTCACAAAAATAATAAGACATGAAAGTAGTCATTTAAAAACTAAAATACCAATTGAAAATTTAAAAACCAAAGTAAATAGTAATTTGTTTATTTTAAAATAATATACAAATTATAGATAAAGAAAAATTATTATTATTTTTTAATCTTAATTGACTAGAAGTGTAAAATTATTGAGTTAAATATGAAACTTGCCAAAAAAGCAAAGAAAAAAACTTTGAAAAGATATTCTAATTACTAAAAAGTTAATTGATGACTTTTTAAGTTTTGTTTATCTTTTATATTTCTATGTTAATGATATAAAATTGAGGAGGCTCACCGAAATGGAAGGGTTTAATTTGACCGTCATTTAGATTGACCATCATCTTTTATCTAAATTAGATTACTAGCAAAAGCATCCACAGGTGCTTGTGAGAGGCCGATAGGCAGATTGGAGGAGTATTTGAATGCAGTAAATTAGTAATTTTAAGAGGTTTCAAATTATGAAATATTGGTAAACTTTTAAGAGACAACATCCATGAGATAACATGCAAAATATGTTGGCTTTGAAAGGTTTAGGTAGCAATTCAAGTTGTTAGAGGTCATTTGTGATAGAGAGTTCCTGCAATGAAAAAGTGCATTGTTAGTGTCATAGTGTGGATGCTTAAAGAATGGAAATAGAATTACAGTGCGGGTAAGTAGATGGTGATAACCTGTATTTGAACGTCAAAAAAGGCTTAAGAACTGGCTGCATCTATTGTTGATGTCGTGCACTGGATGAAAATGTAATTTGTAATTAGTTTCACAAACATTCATGTAAAGTAACTTAACGATGAAGAGATTTCTCGGAAAGAATGGGAAAACATAATTTACTTATAATGAGGAGAGAGATACTTGTTAGCATCAATTATTGACAACATCCGTAGGCGTTTCTCTTCTAGCAATATTTGTTTTACATTCCTTGTTGTTTTGATTTCTGATTAGTGCTCAAAAGTAAAATGCAGAGATATTCTCAAATGGTCAATGGACCTAACTCAAGAGAATGCCATGAAAGTCAATCCCGGTTTTTTATCCAGTGGTTCATCAAGCACACAACCCGTATTTGTTCCTCATCCTTATCAATGATGTCAAAGTTGAATACCTTTCCACTATTAAGGAAAACACAACATGACAAGTTTCCAAAGTAATTACAGTCACTACAAAGTGTGTTTTTTGGTAAACATGCATATAAAAACAATAACATATTGCATGATAGTAAAACAAACTATATTTAAACAAATCTATACAAGATTTTTCTAAACAAAATCCATTGCATATATCGAATCCTAAGATTGAAATAAATTCTAGACAAACTAAATTTTAAAATACATTTTAACATATAAGCAAAGAGATCAAATAAAGAAAAAATGAAATTACACATTTAAGGAAATTAGAACATGTATATGTTAAAATTTTAAATTTATAAAAGGAAGTTATTTTTTCATAATGAACCAATTTAAGATTGCAATTTTCATTTTTTATCTAATTTATAACTTGAGATGAAATCCTAAGGAACACATGCAATATGGCATAATAGAACCTTTTGAACATATAACCATAGAGATCAAATAAGAAAAAAAATCACACTTTTAGAGAAATTACAACATGCATATTTCAAAATATTAAATTTTAAAAAATAAGTCATTACTATTATTTCACGTGAGTTCATAATGCCCAAATTTAAAATTGAAATCATTTTTATCTACCTTGTAACTTGAGGTGACATCCTAAAAATTACATGCAATTGCCAAATACACCATTGGAAAACATGCTTTCTTATTTAATATTCTTTCTATCCTAAGGATAAATTGGGGTTTTAATATTGTGGGACACATATTTAGAGTGATGAACATATTTTTTCACTCTACCATTTTCTTACGTTTTAAAAGCCTAGAGTTTGTGGCATCATTCTTCTTGTGCTAAATGTGTTAAGGAATGAAATAATGTTTATTGTGATAATTATGTTTTATGCATTTTTAATTTTGGAATCAATAAAACTATAAAATATGACAATGTAACCACTTTAAAAACTAATATTATGTATGGAATAACACAACTATAAATGATACATACATGTGTCATAAAACTTAACAAGCTTTTATATAAGCATAGAGATCAAAATGAAAGCACACATTTAAAGAAATTACAACATGAATATTTCAAATTTTGAAATTTATAAAAATAAGGCATATCCCTATTATTTCGTATGAGTTCATAATGTCCAAATTAAAGATTAAGATCATTATTTTACTTAACTTGTAGCTTGAGGTGACATCCTAAGAATTGCATGCAATTGACAAATACATCATTAGAAAACATACTTTCTTATTTAATATTCTTGTTACCATAAGAATAAATTAGACTTTTAATATTGTGAGAGATGAAAACATTTATTGCAAATATGAAATATTAAGATTCAAATAAATTCTAGACAAACAAAATTTTAAAATATGAAATGAAATTAGAACAGTATATTTTAAAATTTTAAATTTCTAAAAGGGAAATGCACCGTGATTTGTTTAGGCTCTTCTTATTTTATTATAAGGAACTTAATAATTTCATTTAGATATATAAGATTAAGTCTACCATTATAATTTTGAATGAACCACACATTTTTTCATATTTATGAGATATGAATATTAAGGAATGTAACCAGCCGTACTTCACATAACATTTGATGAACACCCAAATCATTTTTTAGTTGCAGGAATTTCCTTTTAATGAAATTGAATGCACACAGTTTTCCATAGAGAAATTATAGACTAAAAAAAAAAGAATTGAACACACAGTATTCCATAAAGAAATTATTGAAGACATGGAGTATCGGATTTCAAAGGTTAAGAATCAAAAGAACATACTATTGAAGAAACTAGAACAATTTCCAGCAGAAGCAGCACCAGCATCAGGTTGACCACACCACAGCAAAAAGAAACACCTCTCAAGTGCTTTAAGTAGGAAATTGACAGCGACGGAGAGGAATATAATAAAAGAATTCATTCTAGAAAGAAAGAAATCAAACTGAAATCACACGTCAATTTTTTATTTTTCCATTTGTTAGTATTATGTTGTTTTGAAACGGAAGGGTTTAATTTGACTGTCATTTAGATTGACCATCATCTTTTATTTAAATTATATTAATTTATAAAAAGATATAAAAGAATCTGAAACATAAATAACACTGGAAAGGTAAGTAGAATAAAAAATTACCACCATCGAAAAAGTGTTTGAAAGACATAATTCATAATGTCAGACTTTATGAATTAAATGAATTGTCATTTTCTTAAACATGTGAAACGCTTTATTTGAAGCGAATATGCAATTTAAAAATAAATAAAAATACCAAACTAGTGGAAAGGGAAATACAGTTTCGAATCACGAAAGGTACTTAGAAAGGAAAAACATGCACACGAAACACACAATCAAAACTAGTTTGAACCATAATCTGGCATGGATTGAATTGTACATGTTTAGAACTGCTTTTGATTAAAATCTAACCCAGTTTCAATTTCATTACATCACAATAGACATCAATCAGCAACTATAGAAATAGAAAAATAGTTGAAAGGGAAATAAATACAGGTTCGAATCATGCTAGGTACTTAGGGAAAAATATGTACAAGAAAGACACAATTTGAACCATAATCTGGCATGCATTGAATTGTACATGTTTAGAACTGCTTTCGATTAAAATCTAACCCAGTTTCAATTTCATTACATCAGCAACTATAGAAAGTGCATGAATCTCTTATCTCACACGAGGACAAAGGTACAATAAGTAAATACATATAGGATAAAAAATCACCCAAAAGCATAAAGTATTCATCATTCTAGACTGCATGTGCATGGCACAAAGTCCAACCATAATGATATACAATACAAAGCTTGCAATATTAGAGTACACTCATAACTTGTATGAATGGGGATATTAAAGACATCATTTAAACATAAACAACAAAACACAATTTTATGATTAAAGAGCATTAACACCACAAGGTTGAAATTATCTCATTTGATTTCATTCTTTATTCAAAAAATAGGAAAAATCTTATGCACACAAATTTGTAGCATATTTTCTCTAAGATTGAGAAAAGAGAGATCGTTTCAATTATTGAGAAGCCATCTATAAACACTTGTTCCCAAAATTAGTTAAATAACTACATTAGACCTAACTTGGACACAATGACCTCAAGTTGACTCGACTTGAGTTACATTTGCTTATTACAATATTTAATTAATTCAATGAATTAATTAATTACAATTCATGTCAATTAACTTATATGAATTAGTAGATTTGTTTTTTATTTCATTTTCTTTTGAAATAGGCCATCTTGATATAAAAAAGATCCTTATCCATTGGGTAACAATCACTGATTTTACATTGCATGATATGCAACTAAGAACTTGTCTATCATTGCATAGGTGTGTGAAGTCTAGTGCAAGGAATTTGGATTTCAATCCAACTCCTTTTCTGTCTTACTCTTCTCCGATTGGGGCCCTTCACTAAGAAATTTCTTCTTATCAAATATGGTGATGATATTTATGTATGAGACATTGATCTTTGCACACATTAATCAATATTTCTACAAGATCCTCCTACAATGATAATTTATTTATTTCTCCTACATGATTGTATTAAATTATCCAACTACTTGAGTTGGGTTGTCGATTCTCGTTACATGACACATAACATAATATGCGATCAAAAGTTAATCTTGTTCTGTTGAATGTTTTAGAATCTTCATTTTTCATTTCTTATCATTGCCTTGTCATACTTTTTGAGATATGCTAGAGTAGATTACTTATGAATATTTCAATGTCACATTGGAGGCAAGCCAATAATTCCTCATCTCAAACTTATTTCCATTCAAATTTTGAGTTACTTCATTACAAGTTTATTTTTGATGCCATTAACAAGTTCCTTCCCATTATTTCAAACTCAAGAGTTCACAAAATCAGTTTTATATATTGTATTGATCTCCATTATGGACCTATCTTGGTTATAGACCCATTTGGTTTCAAAATTTTCATCCTCGTCACCGTCTCACAAGCATGTTTAATTTTCTCTCAAACTTGTTTGACAAAATGTCCCACCAAAATTTGACATTTTGGGCGGACAAGTAACATGTTTAAGAAAAAAAAAAATTGTGTCATCACATATATTGCATAATAAAATAACTCAAGTTACTATTACGTGGGTTCTTAAACCATGCGATGCTAGTGAATTAGTGTTATACTCTCCTATTTACATAAATTAGAGTAATAAAGAACAACATGAATAGTTCCTCAAGTTCCATGCAGGCACAACTTGTGCAAAAGGAAACACTTTTATATTATCCTCACTAACTTCATAGGATTAAATCAATAACAACCATTGACATCTGAATCTCTTGGTTTCTTTGCATTACATGTAGAATTAAATGATACATTTTTACAACTTCAATCCATCCCTTATGTTTGGTAGAATATGTTTAACAAAAATAAACATACCATATGGTAAATACAGACACATTCAGTCAGTAAAACTCACATTTCACAATTATCCTATTGAGAATCAATTCAAACCGAGCTCTATCATCCTTACTCCTCACTTGAATTATTACAAATCTGCTAACGCCATTTTAAACTAAAAAGGTATGAAACATTTTGATGACACAAGATAAACACTATTTTATTGAATGGTCATGTCTTCACAGCCAAAAAGGAAGTAGTATTGTGTAAGGCATGTGTCAGGTGTCGAAAACAAATGTGGAATAAATATTAGAAAGTAATACTATCGGGTTTGTCATGATTTAGCAAAACAAAAGGCATAATCAAAGCTGTTCCTTAGTTTTAAACTTCCCTTGGTTTTAACCTTTCCCTGACGATGTAACATGTAAAGCCCATTTTGAATGGGTGTTGAACCAATCGAATGCACTACTTCATTGTAGAATCAAAGGAACCTTAAAATGATTCTTGAGTTCCCTACTTGGTGTGATGGAGTGATGTACATCTAAGTCTATGTGGAATAATTTCTTATGAGTTATATGGGGCTTAATGTGATGATGTAAGTGTTATTATATTTGGCAAAGCTTGAAACCTATTAAACACTACATACCAAAGTGGCAAACCTATCAAGGCACTGTGGAAGTGTGTTTATGAGAAACATTTACGCCATTTAAAGATAGTTTGAAGAAAGATTTTAGAGGGGCCTTTTTGTCATGGTTTGGAATCAACATAAAATAAACTTGCTCGCTCATGTCATTGGCCCATGGAAAAATGTAAAACATTTTTATCTTTAAAGACACATTATAGATCACATAATTTGAATCAACCTTGGAATAATCATCTTAACAAGGTCCAATAATGAATTATATGCAACACGAGACTCAATTTTTACATAGTGGAGCTGGTTCCACACAAAATTTGGAATAATTTGAACTACAACCTATAGTATGATGTTTAATCGACACTTAGAACATTTTGAACTTAAACATAATTATTTCATAACCAAAATTATTCCAAGGAAAATGACCTTTTATTTATTTAGTGTTTATACTCAAAATCTGTCTCTTATGTTTTTTTGACACAATGATACACAAATTGGGAAGTTCCAAACTTTTCAATTTTTAGACGACAACTGTTGGCTCTAATTGGTGACTTGGATTGGATGTAGTCTGGGATGGAGGAAAAACATGTCACAGTTCTCAGATTCTATAATAAATTGGTTTATGACTAGTGTCTAATCCATTAAACGATGGAGTTAATTTACTGTGCAACACATCATTGTTACATTTATTGAACACACAAACACAAACACACACGAAATTGAAATGTAAAATATCCAAAACGGGGAATAAAACTATGTATAAGATAGAAATTTTATAGGGCAAGAGAAAATAAAATAACATTTATACAAATCCAATAACAAGATGAGAGAATCTGGTACTTTTATATTGTATTGGGTTGAACACATGAATCTTTCAAGGAATGAAGTAGATTAGCTGAACAGAAAAAGATATTAGTTAGTTTAAGATTGTTTGAGAAGAACAAAACTATAAATCCATTCAAAAATTGATAACACGAACATCTGATTTGTCTGAACCGAATGATGATAATGCTACTTGTTCAAAATTATTTTCCTTTTATGATGAGAGTTTTATGAAAAAATTCCTTCACTCTTTTTGTATTAACTTGGGAACTGAATCGAATGAATATTCGTCACCACAATTTTGATGATGCTCATAAATTGCTTATTCTTGAATGTTCTTCTCGGGAGAGGATTTGGCCACCATAACACACGCTATTTGTTTAATTTCCATTCTTTCATTGATTTCACAATGTGAGCCAAACCAAGCATTAATTTATTATTTTGGAGATGAGGCAAAGATAAAATGTTTATTAGCAATAAGCTTACAATTTTTTTAGTTGCAGCAACAATGGAGAGCGTGGGTTCATTACAAAGAAGATAATCATTATCATCACAATATACTTTCACAATACCATTTCATTAGGAAAGATTATGGGACACCATTCTTCTTGATGGTATAATGCATGCATTGAATTATATGGATTTTATCAAGAACATCTATATCCTTTTTGCCTTCAAATTTAGTCAACTCATGATTTTTAGACAGGGTGGTCGTGACTGACTTGATTCAAGAATCCACAATGACATTAGAGAGGTAAACATCAACAAAACTCTCATCTCCACCTTTATGTGCAGTAGTATGGGCTAAAAATAAAAATTCATGATACTTAATGTTTTCAAAAACCTCCACATCCTATTTTCATGCTAATTAAGAGAAAAACATAGACTCACTCACAATATTTGCATTGGTATACCTTCCTTGCTCATCAATAAAATTTCAAAAGAAACACTAAGCTCTTTAATTTTTTCTTCTTTGACTTTGAACACCTACTCATCAAATTGAGAATCAAATACAATAAGGAAGTCACTAATAATGAATTCAACATTACTTTCCTGGATGGTATCATGTGAAGAGAGAGAATTTAGTTCAAATATATTTCGTCTATTTGCACATCAACTTAGCGAACAAAAATCTTAGTGAGCCTTAGATCATACCTCTTAGGACAAAAGTTTTCACATTTTTCATGAAAAAATTATTAATAGAGATTTGTTGTATATTGAGATGCCATTGTGAAGAATAACAATTTTGTTCCTTTGCATTATTCAAAAAAATTAGTCTTAATAATTTTAGTTTTTAAATTTAAAATATTAGATGGCTCATGAAAAATATATTCATTAGAAACACAAAGGTAATGATTAGTAACATAAACTTCATGATATGGAATAATTTTAGAAATACTCTCGCGCCATATGACTCCATCCGGGGTATCCCTCTATTCCTCTCATTGTTGATTCCCCCACTATTTAGAGAGGACCCACTCCCACTCCCACTCCCATTCTTTAGAGAGGGAGAGGGAGTGGGAGAGGGAGTTAGGGTCTTCGGCCGATGGATATTTGCCCGATCCGCTTTAGTAGATTGATATGTCTTCCTTCATTGTTTTGGAATTCTTAAGGCTCCTCAAACTATATTTCATCAATAAATTCTTCTTTGAGATTATATGATATTATAGGTGTTTATAACATTTAAACCTCTTTTTCATTTTCTTCATTAGGTTCTTAGATTTCGATCATCAATGGGTTTTTCATAAAATCACTCCATAGGATGCACATTGTCGAATTTTTCCAAGTTAGTTACATTTTGGAAAGCTCTAAAAATATTGTTAGTATCTTCTTTGTGATTTTTCCTAATTCGGCTGAATTTTTATCGAAACCCTAAACCCTAGGGTTTGACATCATGACAAGGCCTTCCACAAGAGCTAAAAATAATCCTATCACTCTAGGTAAAACCCCATATTGTAATGCCCACTAATTCACGACACAAAGACCAACATAGCAAAGTATAGGATAATTTTTTTGACTTGTTTGATGTACAAAATGACGCAACAGGTGGTCACAAAGGTTACGACTAACTCTTCAAATATCTTGACGGTGGTCACCCACACAAGGCACCACGAAACAACTCAACTAACTCTTCAAATATCTTGACTGCATTTACCAAAAAACAATGACCTTATACAAGACAAGCATGGAAACAAATAGACTAACTACCCAAGATAAAGGATCGTTCACTTTACTCAAAATTTGTTTGACCAAAAGGGACACCTTTCATCTCTCACAGTGCATAAACAACTCAAGCCACAATCTTGATACACAAGCAATGAGCGTAAGCTCTAACTGAAGTGGAGTTCCATTGGATACACTCCATAGTTTACAATCCCTTAAGGTTATGCATTTACCATTATAAAAAATGTTCATTGATTTTCTAAAGGTAAAGACATTCATGCCTTAACAATCTACAAGATTCATGTTTGGTTCAATTTTATTCATACGTTGTTTCACAAGAGGTGAACTTATTATTTTTTCACCATGAAATTTTAATCTAGATTTGAACTAGACTTATATTTTTTTAATTAATTATTTAGTAAAAATATTTTCAAATAAATGGCGTACAAAAGCACTTTTAAGATTTATCAAAATTGAAAGAGGTTCAACTAAAGACTTCAATAAAAGTAATTTTAAAATTTGTTTGACCAAAAGGGACACCTTTCATCTCTCATTGATTGTCCTAAAATACCATATGTTAACAAAATTCTTGTAAAGCTAAAAATCTTGATCCGGACCTCCATTAAAATTTTGTATTAGCGTAAGCTTAATTACGTGGAAGTGGAGTTCCATTACATAAAATTATCAAACATCCTACAAAAAACACTAAGAGCCGCGTGAATGGGGTTCGCGTGAAGGGGGTTCTGAACCCCCTTCGAGAAATTCATCCTTAGTGTAGATAAATTATGAATTTCAAGGGTTCGCGCAGGGCACGCGAAGAAATTTCATCCACGTGGCAGTTCAGCGAAGGGGTCACGCGAAAGAGGCGTAGAAATAATTTTTCTTACGCGTTTTTGGGACATGCACGGAAGAGAGGCGCTTAGTGGAGAAACTTTTTCTCATGGGCACGCGGGAAGCGTGCGGAAGAGAGGCGTAGGCGCGGAAGAGACTCCTCTTTTCTCCCGAGCTGCAAACACGCAAGAGATGGGCATAGAAGAGACTTATTCTCTCCGTGCACACAATATGGGCATGGAAGAGACTCAATTTCTCATGGGCATGCAAGACGGGCACGCAAGAAGCTGCGGGGTGCGCAACACCTTTGGCGTGCAAGAGGCTTTTCCTCTTCTGCAAACTTCAAAAGGCCATAACTTTTGATAGGGAACTTTGTTTTTGGAAAATGAGGAATTTTCAGAAATCTCTCGACGTCCTCTTTGCACAACAACCTTAAGAATTTAATTTGGATAAATTTTTAAGGGTCAATTTTGAGAAAACGCTCTGCAGGCTTATAAAATGAAAACTGGTGACATTCGACTTATAAAATTTTGTTCAATTCGACCTCCCTCCTTTCTCAACATGCCAAACAGACATAGAGGGTTGCTCTTAGAGGAATTTAGGATGGATTGCAAGGTATAATTTTGTTGATTGAAGATCAATTCAAAATTTCTCAATTTTGACAGCGAAACGACTGTAGTTTTTCCTTTGTTCGATTTGAAAGGATCCTTAACCATTTCTTAAGTGGTTTAGTTTGTTTGGGGCGCCTTAATCATATTAAGTTCAATTCAATGTTTCATTTTATTGTTCATTGTTGTAGGGGTTGTTTTGTGCATTTTGAATAAAATATTTGCCAGTTTGAAAAATTCTCTAACAGAGTTCTACAACTTCAATTTCGATTTGATCCATTTACATTTACCAACATAAATTTATGAATTCATTCTAATCCAATCACTACAATATTCTCGTTTCCTTCAAATCATGCATTCCAAAGGAAAAGAGTAATATATTCTCTTCATACGTATTCCCTTTTCAATTTTCCAAACAAAGATTTCAAATACATTGCAAACCCAAATTTCCAATGAAGACAATATCATCTTAACAGAACTAAATAACTTCTATTGACTTGTATGATTCTTTTACAACTTTCTTTTCCATTGATCAAATACAACTTACAAGATATAAATCTTTCTTTTCTTTCATCCAAAAATAGAAAACAGAGTACATCTCTTTCACATTTCGAATTACAACTTTCATAACCAATACAAAACATCTTTCCATCACAAAAATCTACAAGGTCATCCACTTCAAAGTGGGAAAGGGTTACAATAAATAATGATCCCAACAAGGACTGTCAAAACTGTCTTTTTCCTCTGCTCTAGAACAACAACATGAAGATTCTCCATCTTTTTCAATTTTGATCACAACAAAAGTAGGGGAAAGGCAACACTCTCCACCCAACCAAGACATCCAATGAAAGGAGAAGCCATCCTTCTTCATTGGCCCCCGAGCCCCAACCACAATGCAATAAGAAATGTGTTTCAACACATGGAAACAATAAGCTTCCACAACACAAAGGAAATCTTTCAACATGCACATTTCATATTAAAACACAGTCCAAAACAAAACAACAATTTTACAACCACATGAAAGACAACAAACAAAACTCAGGCTTCTTCATGTAAGCCAAAGGAGCAAGAAACTATGGGGGATGCTACTTATGCCTCCCAAAGGGGAAATGGGTATCACCACCTAAGAACAAACCGCCAAAATATAACATTTCAAATCCCTAACATGCCCTTATGCCTCCCCCAAGTACCCCTTATTCCTCACATTTCCTTATGCCTCCCAACCTCTTATGGCACCCCATAACAAGTAAAGAAATGCAAGCTATTTCTTTGTAAGGTGGAACCCAAATCCCAACTCCCTCCACACTTATACCTCCCCAAAAACACTTATGCCTCCCACAAAATAAACCCCATAGCCTTCTCCTACACCATTCCTAGGCCATCTACCCAACATCCCACAAAAAATAACAAACATACAAGCATTTACATATTCATAAAAGGGAAAAGAAGAGAATTTCCAAGAGCCAAGCTCTTACCTCTCCATGATGGAGTTTGTTCCAAGTTCAAAACAACAAGCTTTCCAATGCAAAATAGTCCAAGAGATCAACAATCTACAAGCATGCAACAATCTCCAATCTTCTCCAAAAGCAAGAGCTCTCCAAAACCCCAAAAGAAGTCTCCCAAAATGAAGTGATAAAAGTGGAGCAACCCAAAACCAAGCTAAAGAATTCCAATTTATAGAAGAGGGAAGGGAAGAGGATGAGGTGGATCCAAGTGGGATGCCACATCACACATCCTCAACTCCAAGCACAAAAGTCAACTTCATTCTCCAATGCATAATCAATAGGTGGGTGAATAATATGACAGTTTTACTTACACACTCAAACAAGCCCACACCCCATAAGGACTGAAATTAAAACATGTAAGAAAAGTGCAATAAAAACATTCAACTTGACTTACAAAAATGCATAAAGAAGGGCTAAATTTAACTCTCCAACCATAGGTAAGGTTGGTATATAAATTTAAGAGGCATGGGACAAGTTTAACTTGTCCCACAAGTCTCCAAAATCAGCCTCCAAGGACAATTTCGAATTTCAAAGAAGATGGAGTGTTTCATACTCCAAAATCAACTTACACATCTCTTACACATCACTTACACATTTCTTACAACACTTTAATTTTAGGCCAACAACTCTAATAATTACTTTCTTATGACCCAATTTGATTAATTAATTTTTAACAATATGATTACTCACATTAATTAACACACCATTTAATAAATAAGGAAAGGGGTCAAAGCACCACAAAATAAACACATGCAACATTAAACCAAGGAAAATAAATAAAAGAAACATAAAACCCCTTGGTCACATTTGAAGGTGATCCCCCATGGGAATCCCTAACAACAATCAAACACACACAAACAAATAAAGTTTCCATGGTGACCTTGTTGAATTCATCTAGAATTCCAAAGTGGTTGGTCTCAATCCCCGATGTGTGTTGTGATATTTTAACCTGCAAAACACAAATACCTCCTTCGGCCTCGTGGCCGCATCAGAATATCCAAATGAATATAATATACTTCTAAAGTCATCAATATATATGTGAATCACAACAATCATCAAGCCAATCAACAATGTCACTTAAAATTTCATCAACAACTATATCATCATCAATTTTAATTCAATTTTCATTTTCTAGGTCTACTCAAAATATCCAAATATCACATGTCCGAACAACATCTATAATGTAACCATGTCAGACAATATATCAACATCAATATATAAAATATCTCTAATAATCATCATGCATCATATATGAATCAGAGTCAGCAATAATCCATGCTCTAACATCTAATCATCATACTAAATCAAAACTATAACAATGTCCATGGTATAGTCAACAATGTCATGATCAGTATCAAAAGGTGTCAAAGGGAAGTGGGCACTACGGATAAAGATGGGGTAGTGATTGAAGAGTTAGAGTCGAAGGGGTAAATATAAACTCCTCAAAGCACTAGGGTTTACCTCAATTGATCAGTCCCAAATCAGCCCCAACTCAACCAAGGAGGATCTTGATTCGAGAATAATGGAAAAAATAATCATGTAGGATCACTTTTCAGCCCAATCAAAATTCAACTTATTCACAAACACGTAACATGATGTCGAAAGTGGAGATGTGTGAAATTTATGGGAAGGATCCAATGAATTAGATAAATCAAATGGAGAGCTTCTTTGAGTTACATCAAACCCCATCGGGACAAAGGTGACCTTGCATCCCTGTATCTTAAACTAGACCAATTCATCTGGTATCGATGGTTATGTCCTCGAGGCAGAAGAATGGTCTTAGTGTCACTTGGACAATTTCTACCGAGGAGTTGTAATTGCACTATAGTTTTAGTGTTTCAGATAACTACTTTAGTCGTTTGGAAAATTTACGACAAACACGATCAACCAAAGATTATATGCATCAATTCCGAACCTATCCTTAAGGGTGGAGAATATTACGAAGGGAATCGAATGACCTATTTCTTGGGGTTTTAAGGAACCATTGAGCATGAGGTACATATGTTTAATCCATTCAAGTTTTCTAATTCTATTATCATGACATAGAGTAGAGGAAACATTTATTTGTAGTCGGAGGAAAACTTTCACTAACACCAGAGACCGCAGTTCCCCTTCCCCAACATTCACTCGGCCAATTAGATCGCCTCCTCAATAAATGGAAGAAAAGAGAGTAACTATTACACCAAATATGGACCGAGACATAAATGTGTTGAGAAGAAGTTATTCTATATTGAAGGAGGAAATGAAGATGAAGAGGAAGATGAAATTATATGAAAGGCCGAGGAACCCAAGTAGAAGATGAAGTGGAGGATCACCAACCTACAATTTATTTCCATGTGTTGTCGGTATTATTACTCCTCAAACACTCAAAGTTATTGACTATCTCAAAAATAGAAAGTGATGATGTTGATTGACTCGGGGAGTACTCATAACTTCATAAATAGTAAGTTAGCTACCCGCCTCAATTGTTTTATTTACCCAGCTCCATAAATGTAAGTTATGATTGCGGATGGTGGGATAGTCAAGTACACAGGAAAGTGTCATAGTATCAAGCTTTCCATGGGAGACTACATGTTAGACTCGCATATGTTTGCTATTTCTATGGGAGGGGAAGATATTGTTTTGGGTGTCCAATGGCTCACAACCTTCGGTACTATAGAGACGAATTTTCAAGAATTGTTCATGCGATTTCATTCAGAAGGAAGGAAAATACAATTGAAAGGGATGGTAGCTAAGTCTCCACAGATTATTAGCTCTCATCAGATGCAAAAGGTTCTTAGAAAAGGAGTAGATGGATTTGTAGCAAATTTATTTTCCATAGAGGTACAAAATACATAGTATTTAATGTCACCTAATCTTCAGAAGATTGTTAATGCTCACTCATCTATTTTTGATGCAATTCCAAAGGAATACCTCCATTTAGGGATCATGATCATGCCATTCGGTTTATTCCATGGATCTAACCACCTAACATCAGACCATACAGATACCCATATTCCCATAAAAGTGAGAACGAGAAAATGGTGCAAAACAGGTTCAAGGCATGTATCATCAGGCATAACCAGAGTGCATATTTTTCACCAGTGGTCATGGTACATAAGAAGGATGAAACATGGAGTATGTGTCCAGACATCGAGAAATCAACAAGTACACAATCAAAGATAAGTTTCCTATTCTAGTAATTGATGATTTACTTGATGAATTGCATGGTGCTATTTATTTCACAAAATTAGATCTTCGCTCAGTGGTACCATCAAATTAGAATAAGAGAGGAATATGTTCACAAAACAACTTTCGGGACTCATGAGGGCCATTATGAGTTTTTGGTAATGCCCTTTGATCTTACAAATGCTCCCTCAACATTTCAAAGCTTGATGAACACTTTGTTTTTAGACCATTTTAAGGAAATTTGCATTAGTTTTCTTTGATGACATATTGATTTATAGTAAGACATGGGAAGAACACACTGACATGTAGATAAAGTATTGGAAGTTTTGGAGAAACATAAGCTCTATATAAAGCCATCCAAATGTTCTTTTGGTGTACAAGAGGTAGAGTAATTGGGTCATATTGTATCCCATGAAGGTGTTAAATTTGATCCTCAGAAGATCAAAGCTATGGTGGAATGGCCAAGGCCCAAAACTCTCAAAAATCTCTGAGGGTTCCTAGGACTAACAAGGTACTACAAAAGATTTGTGAGGGGATATGGTAGAATCGTAGCTCCACTCACTGCATTGCTAAAGAAGGATGCCTTCCATTGGACAAACGCATCCACTAAATCCTTTGAGCAATTGAAGGAAGCCATGTGCGCCACCCTAGTTTTGGATACTCCCAACTTCTCAAAAACCTTCATTATTGAGTGTGAAACTTCAAGATCAGGATTGGGAGCAGTTCTAATGCAGGAAGGAAGACCAATTGCATTTGAGATTCGCCAATTAAAAGGAAAAGATCTGTTAAAACTTGTCTATGAGAAAAAAATGATGGTTGTTCTTCATGCGGTCAAGCGATGGAGGCCCTATCTAATGGGCGAGACACTCAAAGGTATAACTGATCATGATAGCCTCAAATATTTTTTTGGAGCAAAGGCAAAAAACAAAAATGTTTGGTTATCATTTTCAAATTATATACAAAAAGGGTAAAGAAAATGTAGTAGCCAATGTCTTTGTGCAGAAGGGATACATCTGCAGACGCATTACTATGTGCAATGTCCATGTTGAAGGGAGATTGGTTACATGAAACAATATTAGAATGGGATCGGGACAAGGATACACAATCTCTAATGCGAGAATATCAATTTTTTATTTACCCTTTTTGTATATAATTTGAAAATGATAACCAAACATTTTTGTTTCTTTGCCTTTGCTCCAAAAATTATTTGAGGCTATCATGATCAGTTTTACCCTGAAGTGTCTACCCATTAGATAGGGCCTCCATCGCTTGACCGCATGAAGAAAAAACCATCATTTCTTTCTCATAGACAAGTTTTTAACAGCATCTTTTCCTTTTAATTGGCGAATCTCAAATGCAATTGGTCTTCCTTCCTGCATTAGAATCTGCTCCCAATCCTAATCTTGAAGTTTCACACTCAACAATGAAAGTTTTTGAGAACCTACAAGGATAGGTTATACTTGTGTAAAGATTATGAATTGAAGCATAAGATTATTGCAGAGCTAAATGCATCGCCTGTTGGAGGACACTATGGGTTTTTAAGACATATCATAGAATAAAAAGAGAATTATTTTGGGAAGGAATCAAGGGTGATGTACAAAATTTTTGTATCAGAGTGTTTGGTGTGCCAACAAAACAAAGGTGAAACCATTAAGACACCAAGTCTATTGCAACCATTACCAATTCCTAGCCAGAGATGGGAGGAGGTCTCCATGGATTTCATCACATGATTTCCTTGTTTAGAGGGTAAGAATGTTATTTTGGTGATTGTGGATAGGCTCACAAAATATGCCCATTTTTGTGCCCTGTCACACCCATTTGCAACCAATACAATCCGCATGACTATTTTTTGGAGACAAGTTCAAAAGCTACATGGAACCCCGAAGATAATTGTAAGTGATCTTTATCCTATTTTCACTTTTAATTTTTGGACATAATTATTTGCATGTTTGGGTACTCAACTAGCTCACAATTCATCTTACCATCCTCAAACTGATGGGAAAATAGAATTCGTCAACAAATACTTAGCGGGGTATCTACGTTGTTTTGTATCGAGATAAAGCGAACGTTGGGTTAAATGGCTATCACTTGCAGAATGGTGGTATAACACATCTTTTCATACCTCTTCTCAAATGACCCCATTTGTAGCATTATATGGTTAACATCCACCATATATCACTTCTTCCTTAAGGGTGCAAACTAAGGTTAGAGATGTTGAGGAACACATTCATCATCAAAAATGAGTTTAGGTGGTTTGAAGGAGAATTTGGCATTGGCACAAAACAGATGAAACAACAAACAAATCAACACCATAGTGAAAGACATTTTGAAATTGATCTTTGCATTTTTGTATGCCTACAAAATTACAAGCGAGATGTCCCTAAAGCAACAAAAAAGGAAAAAAACTTGCTCCTAAATATTATGGTCCTTATCGGGTTCTACGAGAAAATTGGAAGCATTGCTTGTGAACTAGAGTTGCCTCAATCTTCATGCATACACCCAATATTCCATGTTTCTGCTTGAAGAAGGTTATTGAACATAAATTTATTTGAGATAGAGCTACAGAACTTGATGATGAAGGAAGAATCATTTTGGAGCTAGAGAAGATTCTGCAAACACGTACTTAAGAGGTGAGAACTAGAGACATTCTTGAATATTTGATCAAGTGGAAGAATCTAAGCATAGAGGATGCAACACGGAAGGATGAATTTTTCTCGTAGCAACATCCAAGATTATTCAATTTTGAGGACAATGTTGGTTTGAAGGGGAAGGGCATGTTACACCCTTAACTCGTTGCTTGTATTAGGATATGAGTAAAGTGACTTGTGGCTTACCATATCATTTTATTATGTCATTTATACTTTCTCATGCTTAGTAGGTCGGCCTTGGTGAAGGCCATAACACATGAATAATATATATAAGGGATTGTAGGTAGTAGTTGATCATCATTTAAGAATTTGAGTATTATTGTATGGTTTGGAGGTTGCCCCATCGTAGTGGTGAAGCTGTTTTAATTGCATCATGAGATAATTTATCTTCAAGATTGTGTTCTTTGGTGTTTTATTGGTGCTCATACTCGAATTATATAAGTAATTTCATTACATGTAGTAATCACAAGTCGGGAAAATTTGATTTATTTTCTAATTTGGATGAGTCAGTAAAGATAGAGGTTACCCTTGGGAATAATAATACAGTAATTGTAAAAGGAAAAGGAACAATCAACATTCTAACTAAAAAGGGGGAGCAAAAGATTATGCAGGATGTTTATTATGTTGTAGGTTTGAAGCATAATCTTATGAGCATTGGTCAATTGGTACAAAAGGGATACAAAGTTTACATTGAAGACAATGAATGTGTGATCATGGATAAAGCTCCAAGTACTCAGCTGATTTCTAAAGTGAAGATGAAAAGCAACAAAATGTTTCCTTTGAAGATTAGACTAGCCACATCCGGAGCTCATACTACAGATCAGTTTGGAGCTAAAGAAATTGAATCAAATTTTTAGTCGATTGAAAAAGATGTGTTGGCTATATTTTTTGCATAGCTAAAAACCTAGGCGATCATGAGATAAATCTCCCTCATTTAACGGTGAGGCTCTGTGTAAGATGTTTATCAATCGGTAAGTATGAATCCTAATAACTATTTGCGGGGGTTTTACTTTAATTACAAATCTCATGAACCATAGCTTAACAATTCTGCAACAAGTAAGCAACTGTTTATGAAGTATTTGTAGAAGGGGAAATAATGAAATTTGGGAAAGAAGAAAGGAAGATATGTAATTCAACCAATAGTTTACAGAGTTGGTCTCATACACATAGATTAAATAAACAAGTAGATCTCACAATATTCAGAAGTAAAGGAAAAGAAAAGATTTTAATCTAAATCTTAGATAACACAAATTTTATCTAAAGATCCATACGAAGTAAGAATTAAATGCACCGTGGACACAAAGTTCTCCAGAAATCCGCCTTTATTCAATTCCTCAACTTTCACAGAAATGACATCAAGGGTTACAACAAAAAGTCGAAACTCAAGAATGTTGATTAACAAATTGTGATCCCTTTAACCCGTAGGCTCTTCCTCCGTTTATAGTGCATAGAGGGAAATTAGAAATATGAAGCTTTCAATGAATTTCCGTATGTGGAAGATATGAAAAAGGGAAGCAGCTGGAAATATTTTCCCCTGGACTTTCCCATTACATGACATGCATGCTTTATAACTGAAAATAAAACCTTCTATTTTGCATGTCTACCACCTATTTTCAAGTAATTGACTTCTTCCAGTAACTTGATGCAATGGCTTTTAAAGCCAATTACCTAAGTTTTACAATTTTAATTGATTACCCAATTACTTTGTTAGAGAAGATAAGATAAAGAAGAAGAAAGATGAGAAGAAATTAGAAGAAAGTTGCAACACTCTCAGTCTTTTTCTTCTTCCATACTTTGCATGTTGATCCAACCTCATGAATGATTTGGATGATATCTCTGCCTTGAATCTGAGGTTCTTTTTCTCCTGCATGTGGTTGACTCTTTGCCTTTGATTCTCACCAAACTGGATCTGGAAGCAGTTGACTATGATTTGCTTGTGGGTGTTGCCTCTAACATGTCTTCTCCTTTTATCCTTGAAGCTTTTGTAATTCTTCTTTAAGACGTGTACCAATGAAATGCTTGTCGTAAACAATTCAGACAAAACTCATCACCTTTTATTTTTAATTGCATATGAGCAATTTTGACTTCTGGAAAGCACTCGAGTGAAGGCAAATATAAGTAAATCCAATGAAGGCCTCAACTGGAAGATTGGGAGCACATGCACAAGCTTCTAAAAGGGATTTTGCATGCAATGACTTCCTCCCTATCTTTGGCGCCAACACTTGCCAAAAATAATTAAATTAAATCCCTTTTAAAGCATGCAGCAATGCCAAAGTAAGTCGCCATTTTTGGCTAGGAATTGTGTGAAACACACAAGCAACAAGTAGTGTGAAAATTCACCCTGCCTGAGAGCTTCTAATTCCACACCTTCCACTTAAGTGATTGTGTTAAACTCCACCCTGCCAGGAAGGTCTAAGTTTCAAACTTTCCACTTAAGTTATTTGTGTTAAACGCTGACCCAACATGCAGGCAAAAAGTGTGACTTGTTTGGGTGAATAAATAATCTTTTGTGTGAAACACACAAGCAGCAGGCAGGTGTGAAACTCTACCCTACTAGGCAGGTCCAAGTTTCACACAATTCACTTAAGTGATTTGTGTTAAATCTGACCCAACAGGTAGGCAAAAAGTGTGACCTATTTTGGAATTAAATAATCTTGTGTGAAACACATAGGCAACAGGAAAGTGTGAACCTCTACCCTGCCTGACAGCTCCAAGTTTCACACAATTCACTTAAGTGATTTGTGTTAAACGCTGACCCAACAGGCAGACAAAAAGTGCGACATGTTTTGGAATTAAATAATATTTTTTGTGAAACACATAGGCAACAGGCGGGTGTGAAACTCTACCCTACCTGACAACTCCCAATTCCAAACAATTCACTTAAGTGATTTGTGTTAAATTCTGACCCAACAGAAGCTTCAGAAAAATGTGACTTGCACTTGGAATTAATTTCCCAAAATTGGCGTGGAAATCATGACCCTTGCTTTTAAAATTGGCGTGGAAATCCAAGGTGGAAGGAATAGTTAAAATCCAACTTCATGGAGCAACTCTAATTTCCATATTTTGGTTTAAAAGCTTTATTTTCCATTTTTGGACTTTCATGAAGAAAACACAAACACAGAATAAATTTTTCCATTTTTGGAAAGGGTCTAGGAAGATGTAGCAACAAAAACATGCAAGTGCCATAAATTCAACTATGTGGCTTTGTTTTAGGTGTCATTTTTAATAAAAGTGCATATTTTATCGAGCTCTACACATTAGTTGAAGCATTTTTCTTATTTTTATACAATCCATTATTGTGCCTTTTTGACCAAGCACCTTCTTGCGATCCCCGAAGGCATCCTGAGCAAATCAACACAAGACAAAAAGACCAAATTTTTTAAAGGGGTATCTCAAAATTTCCAAGTGAAATTTTTAGGGACACAAAGATGAATCATGGCTATGGCATATCAGGTTTGGTCATTTAAATTTTGAGGTTTAAATTTTTACACGAGAAAAAATAAGGTAAAAGGTTTTCCTTTGATTCGAAACCGAGAGAGAGTTTGTGAAGGTTGTGTTTTGGGAAGCAACATAGAGAATCCTTCCGAGTTAGAAAAATAACAAGAACAAGTGCACCACTTGAAATTGTTCACTCAGATTTATGTTTCCAATGTTTTTATGAATCCAATGTGAGTATGTTTTAAACAATTTTGTTTTAGATTCCTAATTTTAGAAAAAGATAATAAAACAAATAAATCAAAATCTTTTTATTGCACAAAAGCATGTGCTATTTTTAGTCGGTGTTCTATTTTTAAGAGCTTGAGTGTCTTATTGTTAAAAAAGCATCCGCATATTAGAGGCGATTGTAAGTTTTTTTACACACACACGATCATTGTATTGAGTTGAAGCTTTGACAATGAAGAAAATATATATGCACAAAAGTGTCGATTTGAGTTTGCAATAACTGTTTTATTTGCAATTCTTTATTTTATTTCGTTGTTTGCTATTTTATGTGCCTAATTCCTACATGAAGAATGGGAAGAAACTTAAAAGCATGTTTGAAGAATGTTATTCAATGGTGTTTTGGTAGTAAAAATATCAAGCGCTTTATTATTATGCCAAGGAAATAAATTTATTTTTGTAAAATCAAGTAAATCATTGTTTTTGAATTAACTATGTTAAAATCTATTGGTATGACATAATTTTGCTTTGTAGAATCCAAATTATCAAGAACACTACTATTATTATTAACAAATTTGAAAAAACACCGCTAACTCATCACGCTTACAATTCTCTCTTCCAATTTACCGTTAGTATATGTCATTCATGGCCTTGTTTTAAAACTAGCAATCACACGTGAGGTGTGCGATGTTAACACTCTTGAAAGTGAAATATTGGTGAGCAAAAAGAAAATTGAAACATGACAAATAATTAAAGTGTTTCTAGTTAGAAAATGAAAACAGAACAAAGTAGTTGTAATGCCCCTCTCCGTTCAACCCAACCGGTGAGGTGTGGGTTCTTTTTTTTTCCACGACTAGTGGGCTCTAGAGCACATCTCTCCAACTTCTTGAGTGTTTGAGGTGTCGGGTTCCATGTCAACCTTCATTGAGTCTTAGGAAAGTCTACAAACATCTCGTCGTCGGGAACCACTTGTCTCCTCGGTGGCCATATTTTGTGTTTTCAATTTTGAACGAGGCCATGATTATATTGTAATTGGAATAATAATAATAATAATAATTTTTTCCCCATGCTCAAACCTTACGATTGTCGATCGCAACTTTATTTTTAAACCTCACATATTAGTAAACTAAACCAATTTTTCTCCCCACATCAAACCTAGTAGCTTCACATACAATTTAATTAATCTTGTTTTCTCCCGAAAATAAAATATGATATGAGATGATTCAAATTTTATCTATTAAAAAAATGACTGAAATCTAAATGAAATGTAATAGATTTCAGCATATGAGAATTGTCTCCCTAAAAATGAATAAATAAGATAAGAAAATAAATGGGAAATTTTAAATTAAATAATAAATAAAAAATACAAGTTCTATGAAATTTAAGTTTTAAATCCCATTGGTTGGAAAAATAACCAAGTAATCTTATGAAGTGAAATGAATAAACTAATATTCAAATAAAACAAAATACAATAGATTAAAATAATAATAAAAAATAAATAAATATATTATTACGCCAGAGGCGTTCTTGTAGTGAACATCGACCTATTGATTCTGACAATCGTCAGAAATCTGACGGACTGCATTCTTCTTACCTGATGCGTTGAAATCCAACGATAACCATATTTCAAGCATTTTAATGGTATTTGTTTTTGGTATTTTCTATTTTTGCGGCTGCATGGTAGAGACAAATGGTTGGTTGCATGCGGTTTCTTCTCCAAGCTTCTGCCACCACTCCCAGGTCTCATGCCTCCTGACTGTCCTCGCATGCAGTATTCATTGTCTAGCACATGTCCTCACACGCAGTGTTCACAGCTGTTCCGGTGGTTTTGGTCCTGGACGAGCCCACCTCTGGTCTGGATAGATTCTCCGCCCTGCACATCACAAACATTCTCAACTATGCCATGGATGTCGTGTGCTAACGAAGGCCTGCAAATATTTTTGAAGGAGCGGGAGATTTTAATGAGAGAAACCTATGGCTTTGGGCATTTTTCTTCACTGGAAAATTCACACATTTTTTGTTTGGAAGCTTGTGAAGTGCAGAAATTGCAGGCACCAATCAAGCACATTGCCACTAAACAACAGATGAATCAAACACCTGATGATGAATACCTTAAAGCTATAGAAGAAATATTTGATGTCAGAACTAGATTAGAAGTTATACTCGATGAGAATATCCATTTGGATTCAGAAAAAAATCGACTTGACATGGAACTATATCCACACAAACAACAGGCTGGTCAGTTACAGGAGGAGAAAAAGGACATTGAGCATGAACTGTATCTACAAGTGAAAGAGGTAGGAAGCTTGACGAAAAGGCCCAAGAAAACAAAAGACCTTGAAACAGTCAGCCATACAGACCAAGATTTGGATCATATGACAGTACTAAAGATAGCCACAAGCGATTTTCAGGTAATTGTTACAATCTTGCTAAATTGTAGACATCTATTTTTTTTGTAAACTATTAGACTTGCTTTGAAACATATCCTAAATAGTAATTAAGAATACTTACTTGTTAATTGTTACAATCTTGTAAACTATTAGATTTTCGGTAATGGTTACAATCTTGCTAAATTGTAGACATCGCTTTTTTTTTGGTAAACTATTAGACTTGCTGAGAATATATCCTAAATAGTAATTAAGAATACTTACTTGGTTGACATGTGTATTAAATTTAGGAAAACAACTAGATGAATTCTCGTCGGTATATAAGATATCCTGAGAAAAGTCTTAGTAGACCTTGATTGAAACTGTTTTCCAGGATTATATGCAACAAGACCTTACCCTCTCCTGGGCTCAACAGCATAAAATATTGGAAGAGGAAGAAGGATCCAAGATCAGAGTCCCATTACCAGCCCTCTGTGTTGGCAAGAAGGAACATCGTTCCAAGAAACGAGCATGTTGTGCATGCATCTTACTATAACCTCCAATTCTGAACTAGAATAGGTGATTCCAAGACCAGAATTACATTTTCTTCATACTGAGGGGAATAAAGGGCAAGGTTCTAAACATTCTCCTGCGTGCCAAGAAATTTATGAGTTTTACAGAGCAGTGATAGTGTTGTGTCTGTTTTGTCAAAATGTAGGGGCTAGTTCTTAATGTCTACAAAGCTAGACTAATCAATCAGTTGGCACTTAATTTTAGGTAACATCTCCTCCTTACTAATCAGAGGAAGCTAGAATAGAGCTCTACCCTAAAGTTTTTTGTTTGTCTCTTCTTTTTATTAGAAGATGATATTTCATTTGTAGATATGAACTAGTTAAGCAGAACTCAGGGATCGTGAGGGTTCTCAAGAACTTGCCAATTGACATAATGACCTAAAATCAACCATTCGACTTTTACAACCTTGATCATAACACAACACAACACTTACAAACCTATTTGTCATCATACCTTCATAGGAACATCTTCATATTAAATTTTGCCTTTTTTCTTCACATTGTCTTCAAATTCTCTCTTTCTCATATTTCCAATCAACCTTCACAAGTGATGCACTTCTCTTTTAACATCAATGACTTACTCAACAATCTCCACACGAATTCAATTACCAACGACATCAACAATGACTACCATTTAGCTTTGACATCAATGAAAATATTCAACAAATTTGATTAATTAAACTATTGAAAAACTAACGATTTCTCTAAACCTAATTGTCTTACCCCTAATCACATTCAATCTTTATGTGTGAGGGAATGTTTTAAAACAACACCCTTATAACAAATCCAGACATCAACATATCTAGCTTTTCATATTTTCATATTTCGCAATTTCTACAATTCACACATTTTTTGAGGAATTTTTTATAGCTCCGCCCAAAAAACCTTTAGTTGTTTTAGCTCTGTTTGTTGGGTTTAGCCTGTAGTTTTTTTTTTTGGCTCATGATTGACTCTATTTTGTGGCTGAGAAGTTGCGAATTCAGGGGAAAATATGGTGGTTAATGGCCCTAAGGCAATGTGCAAGTAAAGAATTGCAGTTCTTACTGAAATGTTTGGGAAGGTGAATGGAAATTCCTCTTTTTGTTCTATAAAATATGGGTAGAATCGTATGTGCAAGCGTTCCAAGCGGGTTTCTTCCATTATGCCCTCACCTGATATAGGAATACGCAAAGAAAATAATTTGGGCCTTGATTTTCTGTCTGTGGCTATTTTGCTAAGTTTTTAAAAAAATTGGCCCTGCATTTTATGTGTATTATTTTCCTTAGTAAACCCTTTACGGTGCGGGGGATGTTTGATATGCATTTTTATTTGTTAAGTATTTTGGTGTTGGAGAATCATAATGGTACAATGTTGCCTGACAAGAGTGGTAATTAGTTTTATCAAGGACCATAATACGATGAGATTGACAATTTATCTGCAGTCATGAGTCATTGGGACATATTATTTTGGGGTTGCAAACTTGAAAACAAATAATACAGATTGGGGAGTCTTTCTTACATCAAGCTCTAGATCATGTGCGGACTTTGAGCAATAGCTAAACTAAATACAATTAGTTTTATGCATTTCTTGTCAAATGGTTGATCATTGATGTGCAATTATAATTACCATATGTTCTGAGAAAGTAGTAATTGTACATCTTATGTAGATCTACAACATGTTGTGCAAATGTACATATTGAGAAGGACCTCAATGGTAGCCATATTTTGCTTTAAATTTGTAAAGACGAGGGAGTGAGAGATTTCTACATAGGCTCCCTCGCATTCAAGGTTAATAATTCTCTAATACCTATAATTATGATTGAAAATATTATTGCCCAGGATTTTTACAACTTTTTCATATGGTTTTTTCAACATTGTATGTCATTGGGCTTGCCTATGCCAAATTTGGGTATATAAAACTTATTGCAAACACTGGGTAATCTGAAGTTTTGGGGAAAAATCGCGTTTGTAAAAATTATTGTATTGGACTATTTGCTTTATAGTAGAATTGTCCATTTCCATATTTGGATTATCAACATTGAGTGATTCGGTTTTTATTCATGTCCAATTGATTGCATGAGGACAAGTGGTGAAATTGGTTCTTGAGGCTATAATTGGGGTTTTTAGCACTACGTGTGCTCGGTTATGCCTCTTCTAAAATTGGTTGTGTTAAATTCATTGCATTGGAGCAAGTGTTTTGTTTTGGTTTTCATAAGTAGGGACATGCACTCTAACTGGATGTTGAGGTTTATCTAGTGAAGAGACAAGAACAAACCAATCAATAGAAGGAAAAAACCTCCTTAAAGAAATAACGAGTTAGGGTCACAGATCTTAGTATTTATATTTTCAGCATATTGCACTCCCCTTGCGATTCCATTTCCAATTTTGAATAAACGGGTTTTCCAATTTTTTGAATTAGGATTAATGCTCTCTTCGGTTTTTTAAGGTAAAACTCCCTGTTTTCATATTTATGGTATTTACAATTGTATGGGTTTGGGGTTGCCTTGGTCGAACATGGGTGTATGGGGAAAAGTGGTCTATTTGGTTATTGAAGGTAGAATTCTCTCATTTTATATTCATATTTGTGTATTTGGATTTAATTTATTGAAATTAATATTTTAAATTGTATTGTATATATTATTTTTTGAGATTTATATTTGCCCCCTCTTTATGAGATCCTTCGAAAATAAAAATAGGCTAGATTGTTATTTGTATCACAAAAATATTATTAATTATAAATAGATTTTAAAAATTGATTATATAGATTGATATAGTCAATTCTTTATATATTGTTATTTGTATAATTTTTCTTTTCATAAAGTTAGTCTAAAAAGTTTACTTACTTTAAATTATATAAGGGGGGATGAAGGCCTTGTTTCTGGCATGTACCGTCACAAAATCGTCACATATTATCCGGATTACCGAAATTTATAGCGGGGGAAAATCCGGAAAAAAGACTTTTAACATGTCCTAAAAGGGTGATATAAGGTTGTCAAAGTATCGTCTTCAAAATGCCTTCCATTTTTATGGGGCCATCGGTGATGCTTTATGTGCCTGTTGGGAACCCCTTCAAAATCAGCTATGACATCTCCATCGATTCGATTAGGTCCAAGCAAAAAAAGGACACCATCTACGATCCTAACACTTTTTTCACTTGCAAAGACATCTGCTAGCAACGAAACGAATATAGTGCATTCCAAGAGTTCAACTATAAATAAGGACTCAATTCTTCCATGGCGTCGACGTCGTGACTGCCGGTATGTTGAAGGGATCTAATTTGGAAGCAATCATGAACATGACGGTTGTTTTCATGGATAACTGTAGAGTCAAATAAAAATGATAAAAAAATTCAAGGCAAAATTCATCTCATAGGAGCCCTTACTGCTACAAAACGAAATAATAACAAGCTTGATTAATGAATAAAATATATCTTTTGCTATTCGAAAACCTTGATACCATTGAACAAAAATATAACATAGCTTCATTACAAGATATAATTTACTTGTGATTTTTACTTTGACATATTTATCGTATCGTTGTTGGATGGTAAAGTTTTAAATTCTTTCACCTTTAGATTTTTTCCACCCTCTCACTTCTTCACCCTATAACCCATTCTTTTTCACCCTTTTTCCTCTGCTACTATTTCTCTCCCTCAAATATGACTCCTTCAAATGATCCCCTTCGGTATTTCTATCGTACATTTCTACAATTGCTAGTATATATAATAACTTGTAAAGTTTTATTAGCCTGATAGAGAGTTGGTGATTTTTCAGAAATATGGCATGGCGCTAGAGTGGCGTGTGTCAGATGGGAGATTCGAGGCGTTCAGGTGATATTATGTCAAAAGTGGTAAGTTGTAATGAATTTGGTAGGTATAAATCTAAAATGTCCCAACCACTTCCATCTTTCCCTGTCAATATGTTGATTTTTGAAGCATTTGGAAATTGTTTGAATCCAATCAATCCACCTTGCCAACGCATGCCCAACCTGGGTAAGAAAATTTGTGGCTTGTGCAAGAAGACTCATTGGACTATATAAAGTCTAGAAAATGATTCAATTTAAGGTGCTTCTGGTTGATAGTTATACAATGTGGAAGTAATTACCAAGCCTACGAACTGTTTGATAGAATGTCTGAGAAAAATGTGGTTTTATGGAAATCCGCCCAGCCTGGGTAAATGAGATATTTAGAGCAAGTTTATCCGATCAGTTGAAAAGGATTTTATAAAAATTAAAAACTAGACTCCACGCCATTTATCAACATATTCACGCCAAAGATTGAAAGAGGTATTAGAAATCTGTGCAGGGGCATTCAAATGGGCACTGGGAGGGCATTTTGGTCTTTTTATTGCTTTACAAACTCACTGGTCAGAGGAAAACGTGGGACCAGTTGGAAAAAACCCAAGGGGATATGGTTTTGTGGAAATAATTTTTTTATTCGGGTTTTTACTAGTTGAAAACATGCAGTTGAGTTTATTGGGGGCGTGAGGAGGAAAGGGGGATGAATCCAATAAGAAAAATGTGTGGTGCCTCCTTCAATTCACCATCTCTATATAATGCCAAGAGTTTGAGATTTGTAGTGGATGGCATTGGCGTTGTATGATCATAACTGAAGTTATGGAATGTGTTTTTTTCCTCCCAATCAGTCTACCTTTACCAACGTACACCCATCTATTGGAAAAAAAAAGTAGTAGTTTGCAAAAAAATAAAATAAAAAGGGCCTTGATTCTTATGTGTTTTCAGCGGATGTTTTATTGGAACTACGTTAATAGATGTGTATGTAAAATGTGGAAGTGTATCGACGGCATGAGAACTGCTTGACGAAATGCCTCAGCAAATGGAATTTTCGTGGATCGGGAATGGAAAACACTTGGAGAACCTTGTGCAACTTCTCGCCAGCTTGGATTAAGAGGCATGGTTTTCTCACCCTCATCTTGCATAATTTTTGTATTTCTAGTTTTCTCTTTTGCAATGATATCAAAATTTTAATAAAAGTAAGGCTAAGCCTTTAGTTAATTAAATAAATCATAGTACAACCGTAGAAAAATTTACTTCTTCCCATTCAACTTGTTCGATTAATTAGATCAACACATGTACTCTCAAACCATGCCCTAAGATGTTTGGTAAGCCATAGTAACAAGATTGGATAATTATACCCACTTGAATTGGTGACTTGAGAGTGAGTCTTCAATTAAACACACCAATAGTTTTCTTGCAAAAGTTAATAAAATATGTATTTCATAGGTTTACAAAACATCTTTCCAAACAACGAAACAGGGAGGTTAAGCTCTTAATGGGTACCAGTACATGGGGTATTGGTTTGAACCTTGTTATGACCTCATAGGTTCATTTGAGCACATTTTGTAACCCCTCTAGGAGCCCTGTTAGCCATTTTTGTAGTCTTGGGAAGCTGCTGAAACTTAAAAGTTGAGTTTAGTTTTGGCTTGCTTGTTTGTGCCTCGAGTGATGAAATGGATATCGGTTTCCGTAAACCTCGATGTATAACCTCGATATTTATACATGAAAATTGCTTGCAACCATTAATTTGTAGAAAAACACACGGGTTTGTTAGTTTTGCAAAGGGGTTTTGTAGGCCTCCGGTCATTGAATGACCAGACCAAACTAGTCCAACTACGACCAATGACCCCAATAAAAGTAGCCACCATTTGTACCCGGTTTGCTAGTTCCGAGTTCCGTAAAATCCGTGAATTCCTTGTATATAGGTGAATGCATCGGTGTGGTATCGTGGTGCTTTGACCATCAGAAATAGGTTTTTGACACAATTTTATAGCCACTTGGACTAAATTTGGACATTTTGCAATCTAGTAACAAATTAAAAAAAACATTGTCGTGGACCAATATTAAGTTAATTCTCTAGCGGGAAAACACATAGGAACTAATATATGATGTCATGAATCTTAAATTGGTTGTTTGTTTCGATAAAAATTGTTTTTGGGAAAATGTGATGTTTCTCTCTCCTCTCTCTACCCCTCTTTAGTTTTGAAAATGTGATGAAAACAAAAATGTATCTCTTACCTCTCCTGTTATGTAAAGTGGTTCTTTCTTTGCAAATGGAAAATTAGTAATCATGAGTTATGTTAGATCGGGGTAGAATTCCATGCTAGCGGTAATCACTGACCCATGCTCTAATGGTTGTTTGCAGTTGCAGGCATCATGACAAGTAAGATAAATGAAGGAAACTATCTTTATAGTCGTATGCAGATTGTAAAATGTATAAAATGATGTGACATATTGTATATTTGAATAATTGTAATTATTTACTATTTTGAAAGGATAAAATGAAAATAAATTAAAAGTTAGTTATTCCACGTGTGCATTGAAAGTTGTAATTGATTGTTGTTCAACGATATTGAGTTAATAAAATAATTGTCACCATACTTATTGTATTTTTCCATTCCTAAAAAAACTTAAATCGTTGGTTGAAAGTGACATGATCAACAATCAATGGGGAGAATGATACACTTCTTGAATTTGAATGTTTGACCAACAACCAAAATAAGTAGTATCACAATATCCTCTTTGTATGGGGTCCTATTGAGTGGGCTATAGTTCCTACTTTTTATGTGCGAGTAGTCCCATGGTATATTTTAAAATTTGTTACGGGAATGAAAAGAATATTCACCATAAAAAGTGGGACGAACTATGTTGAAAAAGAGGGATAGGATTTTGTGGCACATATTTAGAAAATTTAGGTTATTTTTTTGTCAAGTGGAATGAAGTTTATAGTGGAATTATATGAAAATAAATTGATCGTTAAATCTATTAATAAATTCTTAAAAAGTAATCGAAAATTTGGTGTTTCATTGAATCTAGTTTTGTTGTGTTGAACATACCCAATCATGTCTTCTTTCCCTACCTCATTGAATCCCTTAGTTATGATGTGAAATGCATTGTATGTGACAAATGCAGAGACACTGCAAAAGAACAATTTGTGTGCTTTCACCTTATTTTCCATAGTCTTCCTCATCCCTCCACTATATGATATCAACACAAATAGCAACAACAATCTCATCCCTCCATTTTCTCGGCATCTATCGGAATCAACAAGGAGGCATCTAAGCTGGGTACGCCTTCCAACACAATCATATAGAAATTATAGATGAAAAATGGTACTAAAATATTAATATTAATTGATTAAAGTGTAAAATTATTGAGTTAAATATGGAACTCACCAAAAGTAAGGAAAAAAACTTTGAAAAGATATTTTAATTATTAAAAAGTCAATTGATCATTTTTCATTTTTGTTAACCTTTTACCTTCCTATGTTAATGATATAAAAGTGAGGAGCTCATTCAAATGTAAGGATTAAATTTGACAATCATTTATATGTTTTTGTGATTTTAATTATAAAATATTTACAAATATTTGAAATAATCATCATATATAATTTGTATATTAAAAATATGACTGTCATTTTATTGATTTATATGTAAATTAAATTAATATATAAATATATACTAAAAATAGATAAATTATTATAGATATCTTAAATACATCTATCTCAAATATGTCGAGAGTAAATCAGCACAAGACAAAAAGACCAATTTTTTTCTTATTTCCATACAATCCATTATTACACCTTTTTGGACCAAGCAACTTCTTGCAATCTCAGAAGGCATCCTGAGCAAATCAGCACAAGACAAAAAGACCAAAATTTTAAAGGGGTATCCCAAAATTTCCAAGTGAAAATTTTGGGGACACCAAGATGAATCATGGCTATGGCATCTCGGGTTTGATTATTTAAATTTGTTACACAAAAAAATGGTAAAATGTTTTCCTTTGATTCAAAAACCAGAGAGAGTTTGTGAAGGTTGTATTTTGGGGAAGCAACATAGAGAATCCTTCTCAGTTAGAAAAATAGCAAGAACAAGTGCACCACTTGAAATTGTTCACTCAAATTTATGTGGACCTATGCAAACAAATTCTATTGGAGGTTGCTCATATTTTATGACATTCATTGATGATTATAAAAGGAAGACATGGGTATACTTTTTGAGACACAAATCAGATGATTTTGATATATTTCAACAGTTCAAGGCCTTAGTGGAAAAGTAAAGTGGGTACTACATCAAAGTTCTAAGGACAGATAGAGGAGGTGAGTATGTTTCCAATGCTTTTATGAATTTTTGCAAATATCATGGTATACACAAGCAGTTTACTTCCATGTATACACCGCAACAGAAGTGATGTGGTAGATTGATTCAACATGGAAATTGGATATAAAGATGGCAAATGGTTGCTAATGTAGGCACAAGTCCGATGTCTAGGAAATGTAATATATCTTTGAAAGAAAGCAACATTACCCTACAAAATAGAATTGCATTTAAAAAAAGGAAACAAGAAAATATATTTTGAAACAAACTGACACAAACTGTAAATTCCTTCTAATTCCACCGAACAGAAAGAGTACCCTTGTATGGAACTACTTGAGGCCTCTAGCCTTTTGTCTGCAAAAACTCTAATTACTGACGAGCTTACAAACAATTATGGCCATAATATTGTTTTAAATGAGGACATAATTAATATTCATTATTTTTCCATGAGACTTAATAATTTAACAAATATATCAAATGTATTAACATACTCCGTGCTAAGTAAACAATCCATAAATGAGGCATATTTTAAAGAAATAATAGAGCAAGCAGAGGTAATAAATAAATACAGAAATTACAATATGTATGATCATAATGTGGCAAACCATCTGCATTGAGATATGCTCTCCTTAAATTCATAATACAATGTTGGTCTGTTACATTTAAATAGATCTTTTAGGAAATATTAATTTTCAATATTGAACCATTAGTTGCCTTCTACATAATTAATGTTTTCTCAAGCTTGTTTGACAAAATGTGACACCAAAATATGGTATTTTGGAATTTCTATAGAGATTTCCATTTTTCACTTTACGAATACTTAGTTAAGATTTGGAGTTTGGCTTTATCAACCAGATTTGGCTTTATCAAACAGATAAATTTTAAACATATACAATAGTCAATCGTAGTTTTTGAGACCGCATTTTATCATGGTCATAAGGTACTACTTTTTCTTTGAGGAGTTTTTTTTCTCTTCTTTATTCAATCAATAAAAAAAGGAGAAGAACATCGTGGGTTTGTCCATTATTTTCTTTCTCTAAAAATGATTTTCAACATTGACCATACTGTTTAGCTACTAAGTCTGTGTGGATAACATGATCACCTATTACAAGCTCAAATCCTTTATGATTTTTTCATCCACTCAAAATTATATATAGCAAATTTATATCATTTATATTTTCAAACATTGTGAATAATTTATTAGACATCCACTCTATTCAATTTGTTCATTTCAAATGTTAACAAGATGAGAAGAAACTTCAAATGTGCATCCATTTGGACTACATAAAACTCTTTTATAATTTGGAAAGGTAGAAATAAAAAATCACTAATATCCAACAATTGAAAGACATGTGGCAAAAAAATTCAACCCTTACTCAAATGTTTGCACTTATTACAATGTCAACTTCATATTCGTAGACAACATGTGAAACACTTGCTCGACGGGGAACTCGCAATGTTTACCAAAGAAAAGACGGGAGCCTTGTCTTGTGACCCTAGTCCATTCTTCCCCTCTTTCCAATCAACCACGTACGCGGGCGCTCGTCTCTCCGAACTTTTTTTGAGCTTGCTCCATGCCCAGTATTTGTAGTGGTTAATCACCGCCTCACTCGGTTTCACGTCCACTATTTTATAACCGGATTTCAATTCCAAGTGATGTATGACATTCATCAAGGACAGAGATGCCGCCTCCCAGTAGCAGGATGGATTTGTGCCGCCACTCTTCTCTTTCTCGCATGTGTAACCCTTCGTCACTCCTGCCGCTGGGAGAGGGTGCTCCTTGAGATTCGACGCCCAAAGTTTCTACATTTCATGGATACTTGCCCTACCATGTTGGAGGTTTTATTTAAAAGCATGAGTTTGAGCATTTGAGGAAGCTCATTGGATCTTCTGCAACCATCCATTAAATTTCATTTTATCATATTTAATGATTTTCATTAAATTTCCTCGTTTGGATCTCCTCCTTGTTGTTTTGCATGTTTTGTTTAACCCTACTTGCTCAAACCTCTCCGGCTTGGCCGAGCCTTCGCAGAGCTCGGCGAGATCCTCCACCCCAACTTGGCGAGTTATCTCCTCTTCCAACTCCACTTCTCTTTCCTTTGACCTTTCAAATCCCGCATTTGATTTTAAAACATGGTTTTTTGTTTAATACGATGGCCTTTATTTCAAAGCATTATTTAATCTATTTTCAAGCAAAGTGTTTTTAATTTTAAAGTGCGATCCTATTTATAAGGTGGTCTCCTAAGTGAGGTGTCATCTAGATTTAAGAGGAGGTTAATTTTAATTAGGATGTTTTTAGTAATCTAGGAGATAATTAAATTCGGGGTTGATAAATTATAATTAGCTCTTTAATGTAATAATTAATAGTAAATTAATCTTTTATTTAACGTTATTATCACATCTTTTTCAACCCATTTCAATCTTTAAAATTAGGCTAATTGGGAAAACTAAAAGTGCATTTTATAGCGTTGGAGGACGTTTATTTGCTACTTAGTTTTTGGTAGAGTGTTACCCCCTCTAGTTATTTTCCACCTTCTAGGAGCCTTTTCTTGTGTCCTAAAGTCCTTTTGGCTCGTTTTGAGTCATTATTGATTGTAATTTCTCTTCTTATTGCTTGTGGATTAGTGAGTGCATCCGCCACAACCTTGCGGCAAGAGATCCTCATTCTTGTCCTTTCCTTCTTGCTTGTTTTTGTGCTTGTAAAAGTGTTTCATTCTAACAACAACCGAACTTGTTTTTCTCTCCATGCTTGTGTGATATTTTTCCAATTACAAGGTGAGTGACCAACTATCTCACGTTGCACAAACACTTGGGTGTAATCAACACACTACTTATAAAGTGCCACATTCACGGGGTGTTTTTTTTTTTTATGGTTCCTTCATTTTGCTTTCTACTTTGATTACTTTTATCTGTTATAGATCTCTGTAGACTCCAAATCATGCACTTTGGGTATATTTCTAGGTCCTAATCACATACTACGATTCATATGATTCTGAGCGAGAAAACTAGTAATTGAAAACTACTTTTCGCATTTTATTTGTTTTTCATGTCTTCTTTTTGGCCTCTTACACCCTACATCCCAATCGATACTTTACTCTTTCATATTTTATGACTTTGGACACCATATGATTCCTAAGCGAGAAAAAAATAGTATAAATAAACCCTAATGATTTCTTGAGAAGTATGTAAAACATGAATATAAAAGATTTTAAGTGGATAAATAGTACTAGAAGATCAAGAAATGTGAATTTAGTAAAATAATTCCAAATCATGTCACAAGGAGTCTATTATTTTATATGTATAAACAACATGCCAAAATATCTAGGAATAAATAAATGGTAAAATTATATCTAAAGGATGTTGTAAGTAGTATTTAAATTGTCAATAATATGTAAAGTCATAGTCAACATGTGTGAACTAAATAAAATATGAAATAAGTAGATAATGTATGATTTTAAGGATAATAAAGATAATTAGACTAACCATCTTGTCTAAATTATAGATTATAATGGGTAGCTAGAAAATGAGTTAAATTGATTTGTATAACATATAGATGTTAGGGGTAGCCAAATTATTAGACTAGATGACCTTTCTAGACTAAAGATGTAAGGAGAAGATAAAATAACATACTAATTGGGCTATCTAAACTAAGGATTATAATTGAAAAGTGTGAGAAAAAGTATTATGAAAATAAAATGTACAAAAATAAAGGGTAGTATGAGGACATGTGGACGAAGACAAAATAGGTGGATGAATTTATAAAATATCAAGTGAGAAAAGAATAGAAGTTCAATAAACCCTAACGATTTCTAAAGGAGTATGTAAAACACAAATATAAAAGATTGTAAGTGGATAAATAGTACTACAAGATCAAGAAACATGAATTTAGTAAAAGAATTCCAAATCATGTCATAAGGAGTCTATTATTTTATATGTATAAACAATATGCTAAAATATCTAGGAAGATATAAATGGTAAAATTATATCTAAAGGATGTTGTAAGTAGCATGTAAATTGTAAATAATATGTAAAGACAACGAACATGTGAAAACTAAATAAAATATGAAATAAGTAGATAATGTAAGATTTTAAGGGGTTGCATAAAGATAATTATACTAACCATCTTGTCTAAATTTTAGATTATAATGGGTAGCTAGAAAATGAGTTAAATTGATTTGTATAACCTATAGATGTTAGGGGTAGCCAAATTATTAGACTAGATGACCTTTCTAGACTAAAGATGTAAGGAGAAGATAAAATAGCATACTAATTTGGCTATCTAAACTAAGGATTATAATTGAGAAGTGTGAGAAAAAGTATTATGAAAATAAAATGTACAAAAATAAAGGGTAGTATGAGGACATGTGGACGAAGACAAAATAGGTGGATGAATTTATAAAATATCAAGTGAGAAAAAAATAGTAGAAATAAACCCTAATGATTTCATGAGGAGTATGTAAAGCATGAATATAAAAGATTGTAAGTTGATAAATAATACTAGAGAAGATCAAGAAATGTGAATTTAGTAAAAGAATTCCAAATCATGTCACAAGGAGTCTATTATTTTATATGTATAAACAACATGCCAAAAGATCTAGGAATAAATAAATGGTAAAATTATATCTAAAGGATGTTGTAAGTAGTATGTAAATTGTAAATAATATGTAAAGGCATAGTCAACATGTGTGATCTAAATAAAATATGAAATAAGTAGATAATGTAGGATTTTAAGGGGTAGAGAAGATAATTAGACTAACCATCTTTTCTAAATCGTAGATTATAATGGGTAGAAATGAGTTAAATCGATTTGTGTAACCTATAGATGTTAGAGGTAGCCAAATTATTAGACTAGATGACCTTTCTAGACTAAAGATTGTAAGGAGAAGATAAAATATCATAAAAATTGGGCTATCTAAACTAAATATTATAATTGAAAAGTGTGAGAAAAAATATTATGAAAATAAAATGTACAAAAAATAAAGGGTAGTATGAGGACTCATGGACAAAGAAAAAAAATAGGTGTAACATATTGTAGTTGTAAGTTTCCTCAATTACCTCATGAATGTATCATTGAATATCATAACATGTATGAATTATGGTGTCTTTCATCTCTTCAAATACATGAGATACTTTTTTATGGATATCATAAAATGCATACACCATAAATTCATCCACTCTCATCGAAATATGAGGAAGGATATCTTGGAAAACATTAATCATAGAGGGTGGGAGGGTAGGGATGAAAAAGGAGGGATATCTACCTAAAGGGTTTGAAAGTAAGGATATGATACCTTATCTAGTAAAAATGTATAAAGCAATACAAATCAATATAATTGGTCAAATGTTTATTCAACAATTATACCCAACAACAATATCTAAACATATATGTAATGAATTTGTTTCCAACTTTCTCCTTGAGAAGGTTATGAATGAATTTCATTTAGAGTGGTGCCCTTTGTTAGCTGATCTTACTATTTATAAAATATTATTAAGATATATGATTATAATTATAAAATTGCTTTTGTGATAACTCATGTTATTCATGGTCAATATGATAATTAACATTTAAAAGTTTGCACAAAATTTTAATTGATCTAGATGTCATGGTTACAAAAATATTTGAATTTAATTAAGACAACAATTTTTCGTGATCCATTGATATTTAGAAGGGGTTGAATCCTATTTTGAAATATTTAGATTTTATAGAAAAATAAGTTAAAAACACAATTTTAGTGTAGTCTTAGCCATACAACCATAAAGTATTAGAAGAATTTAAAGCTAAATCAATGTCTTACAGTCAATCAATCCTTTTTAGTCATAAACAAATATCCCATCTTGGATACCCCTGTTGAGATCTAAAAACATAATCATCTTCTTGTTTTACTCTAATAGATCCTAACTCACGCTCAGAATTGCTAGTATTGGATGGAATAAAATATAACGTGTGAAAAATCCTCAAAATAATCTCAAAACTAGTAAATTTCATTACAATAGCTAGGGTTTTCCTCATAAGGTATGTTACACAACCACTATAAAAACCAAGAATACCCTCTCTACGAGATATTTTTTTAATTCAATCAACTACACATGTATATCATATTTTGAATCCCTAGTATGACCTTGTTCCTAAAACCTTGACTACCACATGTTAGTAACAAAGTAATTTCATTAAAAATAGAGTTTCGAGTGAAAATCGAAGAGAAATTTTAAGAGGAAAATAAAAATAACACATGCTTGGATGTAGTGCCCACATTTTACACACGCAATTACAAACATTAAAATACCAGGATAATTTTTTTTTTACACTTTGCTCACTACACACAATGTAGCATGAGCTTCAAGTAGTACATAAACTCGACTCGCATTCGACAATCCCTTAAGTCATCAACTCACATAGACACATGAAAACAACAAAGGCATGTCGATGCCACACTTTTCCCAATGAATGGTTACTAGTAATGACCCAACCACAAGAAAAATGACTCAAGGATAGGCAAACCCACAACACATCATTTCTTCAATTGTATTTTAGTTACGATTAACATTCTAAGAACATTATTGTGCAAGGATAAATTCCTCGTTTTCCACCTACAGGTTCTTAAGTTCATTCCACGGTTAAATTATCGTTCACCCCTTTTAAGTTGGTTTCTTATTCTTTACAAAAGTTTCCATAACTTGCATACTTATTTGGCGTAGTTCAAATGCGTACAAAAATACTTAATTATCTTGTTCTTATGTGAAGAATATTCTTCTCGAACATATATTCAATGTCTACCTTTTTACTCTTACAACCCATGTGAAAGTGACTTGGTGTCCATATAGTGATATTAGGATTTAACGGAGATTTAAAATACAAGATAGCTTTTTACTACTAAACATTCCTCGATCACGGTACAGTTATTTCCCTACCATAGTTATTCTAATTCAATGACTTGTGAAATTCCATTTTGTTTTATATATGTATTTTGTTTTCTTGAAGGTTGCTCACACCAAGAACAATTCATATTCTTTGAAACAAAAGAGTATGTTTAATTGAGTCATAAGGTCTTCAAGGGTGGCATTATTCGAACCTCAAATCTCGTCTTTACTCTTATATGCTTTATTTTCTACGTCACATTATGGTCTTATTTTTAGCATTGTCTTGAAAAAGGAGTTACGAAGTGTTTGTCTAACCTCTTGAAGACATAAATGATTAGAGACTTGAAGCTACACACGAACCCTAAGTTAACATCCAAATCAACTGAGTTTTAGATTTATTCCAACTTCACCTAAGGGTCTACCCCTCAACTATAAATGATTTTTAAGTGAGAGGACAAATTTATGCTAAACCACCTTCAAGAAAGGACCAAGGTGTTATGTTGAGAGAAACCAAGGTAACACATTTAGATTGAGCGGAGCTAAGGGGTTCATTAACAAGAGTTTAAGACCTAGAACAACTAAGTCACAACCTCCATCTATGTCATCTGGATCCAACAGGATTTCACTCGATGAAGAACTTTAATTTTAAATCTATCTTTGGATGACAAGGTAGTCCACTAGGCTACGAAGGAGGAGTTAGCTCTACATACTCCAAATGAAGTTTTGTGTACCTGTCACCCTATCTACCGGGTTTAATGACAATGTCACTAAATATACTGACTAAGATGATAAACCCATTCTTGGGCTCTTGTTTACTCAAGCTAGGAGATTTCCATCAAGCAAAGATTAAGTTCATCCTACGGTTTTCAATGTCTTCTATGGTAAGGAGTATCGCACATGAAAACAAGTTATGTCCGATATTGAACAAGGGTAGAGTGTTTCGATTTAATTCTCTTTATTACATTTACAAAGTATGAAAGCACAAGATGACTCATTAATCATTTATTGAGCACTAAATATGCACTACAAGATATTACTTCAAATTCATTTACCTTATATAAATATCAACCCTTTTACCATGTGTACTATGAATCTAAATTGAACCTAAGATTAAATGCACATTTCCTAGATGTCCTTGAAACTAGCATCTCATACATATCAACAAATTATCAAATATAACCTTGTAACATGAGACTACATTATACATTTATTCATTTAACAATGAACTATATAAATTACAATGATAATTAATGAATTACACATCGCCTTTTTTTGTCGTCATTCTTTCATCCTGCAAAACCACGTGAGCATGATATCAGCGATAATTCATTGGCATGGCATCCACCCTAATCTAACATAATTATCATTTTTCAGTTTCCCATTTACATATGATAATAATTACAATTTGCAATGAAATAAAAGGTTTAGAGACATGTATTCATTACATTTCATTTTACTTCTTTTTGTAACCAAGAGAGAGAAAGAGAAGGAAGAGAGAGAAAACACCATTTTGTCAAAAGTTCTATTTCACACAACAAGTTACACTATAGAGTTTTAAATAGTTATTTGCATGTGTTAAAAGTTTCCAGGTGGTTTGGCAACCCTACGAGGGTCCCGTAACTTTCTATTTTTACATTTTCTCTACTAGCTACAAAATGTTCAAAATGGGCTCGGAGGCTAAGAAACCACTTCCAAAAGTTATCTTCGATGAGAATGCACACCACGATTAACTTTCTACGTGTCCCCAGATATACCAAGAGTTTCATAGCAACTGATGGAATTGGGAAAAAGTGAACGGTTTGCGTTTGGTGGCTAGTTTTCGGGGCCACTGGTCGTAGTTGACCCAGTTGCAAATGAACAAAAGTTAGCTCGAGGGCTCCAGAAAACCATGTCCAAAATTGACGTTTGATGGATGAGCATGCAATGAGACACTTCCTACAAGTTCCCTATATAAGGAGAATTCATTAGAGTCGACGGGATTGAGAACTAGAAAACCATTTTCAAATGGTGACAAGTTTTCTGGAGTGACAAGTCAAAATGGTCAGTTTGACCTCGTCAAACTGCGACCGGAGGCCTACAAAATGGCTTTGCCAAACTATCCAGAAAAGTTTTTTCCCTAAATTGAATGTTCCATGCAATTGTCTAGTATAAACACTAGAGGTTTGCGAAGACGGGAAATAATTTCTCTATCAGGTTTCAAATGGCGGTTCAAAACGAAAGCCAACTTTCTAGATTTAACAACTTTTCTACTGTTGTAAACCAGTGTAATAGGGCTCCTATAAGAGCGTCAAAAATATCACATATGTTTGTTCGGGGTCAATCCAGAGGTCAAGGTGACTCCTCACATACAAGGTACATGAATGAAGCTTAACATCTCATTTTTGAGTTACGAAGGGTACTTAATGAGTCTCGAAAAATGCAAAAATTAACTATTTAAATGGGAGATGATCAACGTTATTACTGGGAAGTCAATTTCATCTGGTCGATAAAACAATGTTGTAGCGATCTAGTTGGGTAGGAAGTTTTCTACATCACCTCAAAATGAGGGTGGAAGTTCATGTTTTAATGCAAATGGGTTATTTTGACTTCGTGAGTTACGACACGACATTTCATTGTTTTTGCAACGAGTTGAAATAAACATTTAACGGTATTAAAATCCTAATATTTTAAAATTCTATTAAGTTGCAAAAGAGAACTAAAACACGAGAATTATGAGAGGTAAGGGAAGATGAACCATGCCTGGAAGGAAGAGCCAGTTGAAACCGCGGGATTCGGTTCAAGCATCTCCCTTAAGCATTTTGTCAACCATGAGAACAAAAGCGTCCAAATTAACACCATTTCACCTTTTCTCGAAATCCTGGAAAGCTTTCCCAATGAAAATTTTCACCGAACCAACAATAAAATAACATGTTTAACGGTGTAACAAGCCCATGTTAAAGAGGATTTCAACTCCCTCAAGATAGCCAAAAAACATGACTAAGAAATCCATACACATGTGCATATGAAATCATGACATTCCATGAGACAACTTTCTTTGAGGCATTCTACAACAAGAGTTGGTCATGCAAATTCTAAACCTCCTCCATTAGAACTACAAGATTACGTCTACTAAAGAGAATAATCTTACATGTTTGGGTATAATTAATGACCAATAGAATCGGTGTCAACTCTCAACCCCACCTTTCAACTTTGTGTCAAAATTCTTGCACAAGTTTTCTTACTATTTGTGTTCTAGAAACATTATCAAACTTTCCATTCTTGTTAATTTGTAAAAGTTCTATACCAGAATGTTCTCTAATCGGTGCTCATCATCATGAAAGACCAATTGTAAAACTTCCGCAAGAATGAGAGCAAATTAGAGATGACTATCTTTGGATGAAAAACATCCACTAAAACATTGGACATGCAAAGACTTATTGAGAAAACAATTTGAACAAATGATGCGGGTATCCCTGAGAAGCACATATGAAAAATATCAATAGCTAAATGTTTTGGTCATGAGATGATGGTAGAAGCGTTCCTTAAAAACCACCACTTCTTCGAGAAACTAGCAAGCCTCTTTGATAAAATATTCTTTTTGCCAAGACATTTACGCTACATTTTTGGCTTTTCTTTGCTTTCTTAGAAGAGTGACATCTAAATTGATCATTGGGTTCTTGGTGACTTTTTCAGGTCTACAAGACAAAATGTCTAATAGAGCGTGTGCTGAGAGTGAACCTAAGGATGGCATAAGATTTTCCTTTAAAGAGGAATAATAAACAACATATTATTAGGGTGTGAAACAGTTCACACGCCTTTTCAAAAATCCATTTTGCTTGAAACTACATATCAATTTCCTTAATGCAATCATGGATCCAGAGAAATTTTCATTTTTTTTTCCAATGTTGATCAGCAGAACATGACACATGACAAAACAACTTCTATTTTAGTCTTATTTTAAAAACAAGTTGGACTTACTTTCACATGCCTGGAATAGCATTTGTTTTGAAAACGCCAAGCATTATTGCCGAGATGATTGTATATCCACCCAACTAAACCAAAATTGCCATCTTTAAGGGGGAAATGAAAATCTGAAACTTACGGAATGAAATTGCATGGAATTGTTTGAGAAGGCAGAAAGAGATCATACCCTGCTCCAAAGCTTCCATTTTGGCAACATGAAATGAAAAAATTCACCTTCCATTGGGTAACTACATGACTTTCCATGAATGGAGTAGAAAAATACGTCCACGAAGCATTTGAAACTACCGCTATCAAAATTTATTCTCCATTATGCTTTGATGGAAGTCCATCACATGGAGAAAGTTCGAGTTTGGCAGAGTGAGGAGGATCTTTACACAGTCACAGGGAGTGCATTGGTAATGAACATGCAGTAGAAGGAACAGGAAATGATCAAAACAAAAAAGTGTGTGGGAAAAAATGCATTCAATCTACTCTGCACAAAGAAGGCACCAATCCAAATTCCACACCACACCCCCAACAGTAGTCCTAAAACCAAAGGCGTGATTAAAATATTTAAGCACACAGGTTAAAATTACATAAGAAACTAGAAGGAAAAAACAAGGGCAAGCAGTGGCAATTTGCAATCTCGAATTAATACAAGGGTAACACGTCTTCTTCTTACAAAAAAAAAATTAATGGAAATGTAGGTTCCCATCCTCCAACGCACTTCACAACAACCGACCACAATTAAATAAAATAAAGTGTGCACTCGCAAGGAAGAAAAGATGGTGGGATGTCAAAAAAAGTGGTGAAATGGGTGAAAGCATCCAAATTTCTCATTAATTTATATATATATATATATATATATATATATATATAATACGAGAGGAGACTTGGTCGGCAGGTGGTAGCAATATTATTTCACCTTTAAAATGACAAATAAAACAAGTACGCAAGAAAGCCTGGTCGACCAAGGAGGAACTAGAGAGGAGTTTGAAAATGAATGCAAGACAAGGACCAACCACAACGCGCAACAGATACCCTCCTCTTGCGTGAATCGAGGCTCGATCCGTGAAGTGACCAATCCAAACAATAAAATCACTTATCGATAATTAACAATAAAGTTGATAACAAATCGACGATCGATGATGAAGTTATCGTCCATCGATAATTAAAATAATAATAATATTATTATTTTTATTACAACTCATTAATACTTTATTAATCGTATTAACAAGGACCCACTTACGAGCTTGACCAAAATAATAATAAGCAAAATAATCGACAATTCAAAATAATAATTATAATTATGTAGATGTTCCCTCTAGCTGATCATGCCCTAACAACATCAAGCCATCATTCAAACCACCTAAAGAATTTGAGAAATGAGATTTTTCCTTAACAGGGTAATCGAAAAGGCGAAGCCAACAAGGATCAACAGGAGCACAACAATGTTAAATGCTTAGCAACATGGTCGTCGAAGAAGAAAAAGAAGAACGAGGAATGGGGCATTACATTCTCCTCCCTTAAGAAAGCATCATCCTCGATGCGACAAAACATAGAGGAAAAGAAATGGTAAGCAACAAAGAACAAATAATGGAAAAAGTGCACTCTATGGTTAAGATTTCAGATACAAAATCACGGTCACGGGGTGGCCCTAGGAACATTTGGTAGAAATTTTAACTTTCAAGGTTCTGTGAAGATTGGTAGTTCCCTCTTATTCGTTATTTCATTAATCTCCTTCTATTAACATTATTCTTAATTTAAGTCCTTTAAAATTTCATTTTTGTAGAATTTTAGTTTATTCATTCCTGTGGGTTCCCATCATGAACTACAGTCACAACACCCTACCAGGGTCATACACAACACTAAAATTTCACAAGCATACTTTTACATACTTTCATGACCGTATCACATCACAAGGGTTTCACCAAACCATGGATGGAACATACACATTCCACATAACATAGTATTAGTCACACATATAGATCTAGTACACACATATGACGATAAATCATAATCATCACGATGATACATATACAACGGGTATTACATGACCCAAAATCCATGACTGTACCAACATAGTGCCAAGACAATATCCAATAGTCCATACCAACCAAGGGAAGAGTCAAGCCTCAATCATAACAAGATGTCAAAAAGACTCACAAGGGTACACATAACTCACTATACCAACTCCACACATCTCAAAATATCAAGAAATAACTCCATATATCTCCTAAAGCATCATAAAACAACTCCATATACCTCCCAAACCATCACCAAATAATCTCCATATACCTCCCAAGGAGAAATAATCATAGTACCAAAACCAAGTTGGGTCACTCAACCATAGAGCCCCATCAAGAATATCAGGTCACTCAACCATAGAGTGCCATAAAGAATATTAGGTCACTCAACCATAGAGGCCCATCTCCTTTCTCCTTTTAATGAGGTCGGGTCACCCTATGGCCCTGGGCACATAGAGCCCCGTCACCCCAACCCAAGTGACATAATAACTCGTGGTTCAACAACCCACTAGTTATCTGTAACTCCTTGGGGCGTACCCCCATACAACGAATCAGGTCCATAGGTTCAACCACTCCATGGTTAATCCCATGACCCTATTCCAACACATTACGACGACATTAGAACCAAGCATAACAATCCATTCAAATGCCAAGTGGCAAAATCAAAAGCCTTGGGCTAGGCTACAAAACTTTTAAATATGAAAAGAAAGTTTTAAAACTAAGAAAAACAAATGGCTAATTAGCCATGGTTAGTGCAAAATCCAAATGTTAATGCAACAATCAAATAAATGCCCAAAATATAAGAACATGTCAATCAAGAAAATGAGCTGGTTCTAGCTAAAAAGATAATGATCAATTTACGAATAAAATACGTATGAGAAAAAACACATTACAATCACTATGTGGCCTCATACCACCACCAAAGGGGTACTCATCGAGTTGTTGGCACTTGGACATCGAGCCTCAAGCTTGTAAAAATATACATGTAACTAGAAATGAGTATATCAAATAATGTAACTGTCATCATCTCTACTTGAATCATTCCTCCATACTCCCACAAGGATCAACATAGTCAAAATCACATAGGATTATTCAATGAACAATCCAATAGGAAAGAGCAAGGAACTCTAGTTGCATAAGTTGAGCCTAAGGTGGTGCACACCCACAATATACTGAGAAAGCTCAAAGTATACTAAACAGATAGAAGTGGGTTTTCAGTCTATATAAGACTCCACTTCCTCACTCGTACTCGGCTCAAGATTATGAAAACTTGGTCCATGCCTCCTCTCTCCACACATACACTCTTGACAGTTTATCCCCTTAGGGTCATCTAGTGTAAGGTTCACAACATACACATAACTACATCACTAACACAATGGTGATTCACACACATTAACCATAACGTCTTACGCATGGTATATATATATATAGGGTATAACACAATCATTACTTTCATGGGTTACGATACATCACATTACCACATCCTACACCCAAAGTGCAATCACTATACACTAGGGATCATACTCACCATATGCCCTAAATCATGACATGAACCATCACATATTACATGAATTATACGTATGAGGAACACAATGTCTAACATTACAACATATAGTCAATTGCAATACAACACGATGATGCACACAACTAATCACAATACGGTGATGACATCACGATAAATAAAATGTGATTCACTTTACATCAATTTTGTCATGCAATACATCAATACACCTTCACATCACATAAGGTCAAAATGTTTCAACACTCTGCAATTCAAAATATCATTCCTTTCACACACAACAAGGTGGTACATCACACATGGATTCCTCATTGAATCAACAACATAGAGAGTGAATACTCTCATCACAAGCACATCAATATGATAAAAAATACGCACTAAGTGACATACACACATGTGCTTCACTAAGGTCACAATTACAACATAGTTCACATAACAACATATATCACATTACTCTTCCAATATCCACCACCATCATGCAACATCATCACAACTCCAATCCATCCCAGAGGTTCGAGAGCATGAACCTCGCTCTGATACCATATGTAGTGCCCACATTTTACACACCCAATTACAATAGTAAAATAACAAGAAATTTTTTTTACTTACATTGCTCACTACACACAACACAACAAGGGCTCCAAGTACAGAAACTCGACTCGCATACGACAATCACATAAGTCATCGACTCACATAGACACATGAAACAACATAGGCATGTCGATGCCACACTTTTCCCAATGAATGGTTACTAGTAATGACCCAACCACAAGAAAAAGACTCAAGGATGGGCAACCCACAACACATCTTTTCTTTAATTGTATTTTAGTTACGATTAACATTCCAAGAACATTATTGTGCAAGGATAAATTTCTCATTTTTCCATCTACGAGTTCTTAAGTTCATTCCACATTAAATTTCGTTCACCCATTTTAAGTTGGTTTCTTATTCTTTACAAAATTTTCCATAACTTGCATACTTATTTGGCATAATTCAAATGCATATAAAATACTTAATTATCTTGTTCTTATGTTCAAAAGAATATTCTTCTCGAACATATATTCAATGTCTACCTTTTTACTCTTACAACTCATGTGAAATGTGACTTGGTGTCCATATAGTGATATTAGGTTTAACGGAGATTTGAAATACAAGATAGCTTTTTACTACTAAACATACCTCGATCAAGGGTTAGTTATTTCCCTACCATAGTTATTCTAATTCAATGACTTGAGAAATACCATTTTGATTTATATATGTATTTTTTTTCTGAAGGTTGCTCACACCAAGAAAAATTCATATTCTTTGAAAAAAAGAGTATGTTTAATTGAGTCATAAGGTATTCAAGGGTGGCATTATTCCAAACCTCAAATCTCATCTTTACTCTTATATGCTTTATTTTCTACGTCACATTATGGTCTTATTTTTAGCATTGTCTTGAAAAGGAGTTAAGGAGTTCTAACCTCTTGAAGACATAACAAGAAGACTTGAAGTTACACACTAACCCAAGTTAACATCTAAATCACAACCAAATTCACCTAAGGGTCTACCCCTCAACTATCGGATTTTTAAGCGAGAGGACTTTTCACTTCGATGAAGAACCAAGGTTTATGTTTTAAAACCAAAGTATCTTTGGATGACAAGTAAGGAGCTCATAAACAAAATTTTAAGGCCTAGATAGCTAAGTCACCTCCTCCAGTTATGTCTCTCGGATCAACATGGATTTACTTGATGAAGAATTTTAATTTTAAATCTATCTTCGGCAGACAAGGTGAAGTAGGATTGAAGGAGGAGTTAGCTACTACTATCAAGTGAAGTTTGGTTCACTCCTATCAATAGGTTTAAGACAATGTCACTAAACATACTAACTAAGATGATAAGCCCATTCTCGGGTTCTTGTTTACTCAAACTAGGAGGTTCCATTGAGTGCAAAGATTAAGTTCATCCTATGGTTTTCAATGTCATCTACGGTAAGGAGTATCACACATGAAAACAAGTTATGCTCCGATATTGAACAAGGGTAGAGTGTTTTGATTTAATTCTCTTTATTACATTTACAAAGTATGAATGCACAAGATGACTCATTAATCATTTATTGAACACTAAATATTCACACTACAAGATATTACTTCAAATTCATTTACCTTATATAAATATCAACCCTTTTTACCATGTGTACTATGAATCAAAATTGAACTATGATTAAATGCACATTTCCTAGATGTCCTTGAAACCAACATCTCATACATAGCAACAAATTATCAAATATAACCTTTTGTAACATGAGACTACATTATACATTTATTCATTTAACAATGAACTATATAAATTACAATGATAATTAATGAATTTCACATCGCCTTTTTTCGTCATTCTTTCATTCTTTCATCCTGCAAAACCACGTGAGCATGATATCAATGATAATTGGCACTTGGCATGGCATCCACCCTAATCTAACATAATTATCATTTTCAATTTCCCATTTACATATGATAATAATTACAATTTGCAATCGAAATAAAAGGTTTAGAGACATGTATTCATTACATTTCATTTTACTTCTTTTTGTAACCCAAGAGAGAGAAAGAGAAGGGAAGAGAGAGAAAACACCATTTTGTCAAAAGTTCTATTTCACACAACAAGTTACACTATAGAGTTTTAAATAGTTATTTGCATGTGTTAAAAGTTTCAGGTGGTGGTTTGGCAACCCTACAAGAGGTCCCGCATGACTTTCTATTTTTACATTTTCTCACTAGCTACAAAACATTCAAAACAGGCTCGGAGGCTAAGAAACCGCTTCCAAAAGTTATCTTCTAATGAGAACGCACACCACGATTAACTTTCTACGTGTCCCCAGATATACCAAGAGTTCATAGCAACTGACGGAATTGGGAAAAAGTGAACGGTTTGTGTTTGGCGGCTAGTTTTTTGGGGCCACTGGTCGTAGTTGACCCAATTTCTGCAAAATGAACAAAATTTAGCTTAGGGCTCAGAAAACCACGTCCAAAATTGACGTTTGATGGATGAGCATGCAATGAGACACTTCCTACAAGTTCCCCTATATAAGGAGAATTCATCAGAGTCGACGGGACTGAGAACTAGAAAACCATTTTCAAATGGCGACAAGTTTTCTGGAGCGACAAGTCGAAATTGGTCCAGTTTGACCTCGTCAAACTGTGACTAGAGGCCTACAAAATGGCTTTTCCAAACTATCTAGAAAAGTTTTTTCCTAAACTAAATGTTCCATGCAATTTTCTAGTATAAACACTAGAGGTTTGCGAAGATGGGAAATAATTTCTCTATCCAAGTTTCAAATGGCGGTTCAAAATGAAAGCCAACTTTCTAGATTTAACAGCTTTCTACTGCTGTAAACCAATGTAATAGGGCTCCTATAAGAGTGTCAAAAAGATCACATATGTTCATTCGGGGTCAATCCAAAGGTCAAGGTGACTCCTCACATAACAAGGTACACGAATGAAGCTTAACATCTCGTTTTCAGAGTTATAAAGGGTACTTAATGAGTCTTGAAAAATGTAAAAATTAACTATTTAAATAGGGAGATGATCAACATTATTAATGGAAGTCAATTTCATCAGTCGATAAAAAATGTTGTAGCGATCTAGTTGGGTAGGAATTTTTCTACATCACCTCAGAATGAGGGTGGAAGTTCATGTTTTAATGCAAATGGGTTATTTTGACTTTCGTGAGTTTTGACACGACATTTCATTGTTTTTGCAATGAGTTGAAATAAACATTTAATGGTATTAAAATCCTAATATTTTAAAATTCTATTAAGAGAAATAAAACTAAAAGCGAGAATTATGAGAGGTAAGGGAGATGAACCATGCCTTGAAATGAAAGGAGGCAGAAGTCAAACCGATTGATTCGGTCGAACATCTCACTTAAGCATTTTGTCGAGGAAGGAAAAGCAAAAATATCATCCACAATAATTTTACCATTTCGCCTTTGCTGGAAAATCCTCAAGCTTTCCCAAGAAAAGGATTTGCAAAGAACCAACAATAAAATAACATTTTAAATGGTGTTGACGTGTGATTTGGGATCCAAAAAGATAGCCAACATGACTAAGAAATCCATACACATGTGCATATCTTATTCATGGCATAATACAACAAGAGTTGGTCATTGCAAATACTGAGAAATCCCTCCATTATAACTACAAGATTTTTCTAACACAAGAGAATAATCTTACATGATTGGGTATATCTCAAATGACCAACAGATACAATGTCAACCAGGAAGCATTAATTAATGGTTCTAATAAATATCGACAAGTTTTCTTACTATTTGTGTTGAGAAACATTATTGAACTTTCATCTAAACATTAATTTGATAAAGCTATAACCACATCTCGGTGACATCATCATCATTGAAAGACCAAGTTTTAAAACTTCTCTAATTTACAATGATGAGCAAACTTGATATATAACTAAGGATGACAAACATCATAAAACATTCATAGATATTCAGACTTGTTCGGAGAAAACAATTTGAACAAATGATCGGGTATCTCTTTTTGTCCATCTTTATATGAAAAATATCAATAGCTAAATGTTTTTGGTCATGAGATGATGGTAGAAGCATTCCTTCAACTAAACCACTTCTATTAGAAACTAGCAAGCCTCTCTAGAAAATATTCTTTTTGGACATTTACACTTTTGGCGTTTCTTTGCTTCTCAAAAGAGTGACATGAAAGCCAGGTTCTTGGTGAAAGAGTCTACAAACAAAATGTCTATTTAGATCTGTGCGGGGGTGTGCTTTAAGAAAGGATGGATAAGGATTTTCCTTTAATGAAGAATAATAAACAACATCTTTTAGGGTGCCACACATGCCTTTTCAAAAATCCATTTTTTGCATATCCACATTAAGAATTTTGGTAAGAGATCCAGAAAATACATTTTTTTGTCAGTGTTGAGAAAACATGAAAAACAACTTCTATTTCAAGTAAGGCTATTATTTTAAAAACAAGTTGAGACATTTTGCATTTCACATGCCTAGAATGTTCATTTCTTTGACCGCAATCATTATTGAGATGATTCTATACCCAACCTATTTGAACCAGTCCATTTCTAGATGGAAATGAAAAGCTGAAATGATGGAAAGAAATTGGGTGGAATTGTTTGAGAAGGCAAGGGAAATAGATCATCGATCGCCTGGTAACATCTCCAAAGCTTCCATTTTGGCATAGGTTTAGAAAGTATGGTAAATATGAACTCGATTAGGTAACCTTGAAAGCACACTAAAGCGAATGGAGCATATTTGATAGTCCATGCGAAGACATTTGAAAGTACCACATCTAAAAAAATCTCTCTCCAGTTTCCCCATTTTTGGAAGTCCAAAGGGTTGAGAGTTTGAAGTTGGCACAGCCAAGAGAAAAACAACATACTCATGCGGAGTGCGCCCAAGGAATGAAACATGAAAGAAGGAACAACGAAAACCAAAAATGTGGAGAGTGCAGGAAAAAGGTGTTCCAGCCTACACAAAAGAAGGCACCGATCCATGAAAATGCACCTCCCCCAATGCATGGGTTAAAACCAAAGGTGTGAATAAAATATTAAAAGTGCATAGTCATAATTAATTAGAAGATAGCTAGAAATTGAAAAACAAGGAAAAATTTGTACCTCTGAATTAAATACAGGGTCACACATCTTCTTCTTACACAAAAATAAAATTAAAGGAAATTCAGTTCCCATCCTCCAACGATGCACTTCCACAACTGACCACAATTAAATAAAACTAAAGTGTGTGCAACTAGCAAGGAAGAAAAGATGGTGGGATGTCAACAAAAGTGGCCAACGTGGGTGAAAGCATCCAAATTTCTCATTAATTTAGATATATATATATAATACGAGAGGAGACTTGGTTGGCTTCAGGTGGTAGCAATATTATTTCACCTTTAAAATGACAAATAAAACAAGTACGCAAGCAAGCTTGGTCGACCAAGGAGGAACTAGAGAGGAGTTTCAAAAACAAACGCAAGACAAGGACCAACCACAATGTCGCAACAAGATACCCTCCTCTTGCGTGAATCGAGGCTCGATCCGCGAAGTGACCAATCCAAACAATAAAATCGCTTATCGATAATTAACAATAAATTTGATAACAAATGGCGATTAGATGATGATGAAGTTATCATCGTCGATAAATTAAAATAATAATAATATTATTATTTTATTACAACTCATTAATACTTTATTAATCGTATTAACAAGGACCCACTTACGAGCTTGACCAAAATAATAATAAGCAAAATAATCGACAATTCAAAATAATAATTATATTTATGTAGATGTTCCCTCTAAGTGATCATGCCCTAACAACATCAAGCCATCATTCAAACCACCTAAAGAATTCGAGAACGATATTTTTCCTTAACAGGGTAATCGAAAAGGCGAAGCCAACAAGGATCCACTGGGAGCACAACAACGTTAAACACTTAACAACACGGTCGTCGAAGACAAAAAGAAGAATGAAAAATGGGGCATTACATTGGATTTCTACATTAACTCCATCAAAATTAAGGGTGAATTTTTGAAGGAAAAAATTAATAGCAAATGCCTACATTTCTACATCAACTCTATCAAAACTATTATGTTACACAATTATCCAAACTAAAAATATGGATCCATTCTGTAACACCCACAAATTACACACATAAATACAACAGTAATAATACCAGGATAAAAAAATTTGACTTACATTTCTCACTACACAACACCAAAAGGTTCCAAGTAGAGAAACTCAACAATGCATAAGACACTTACATAAGTCATCGACTCACATAGACACATGACAACACCATATACATGTTGATGCCACACTTTCCCCAATGAATGAATGCTAGCAATGACCCAACCACAAGAAAAGGACTCAAGGATTGGCAAACCCACAACACATCATTACCATGATTACATCTTAGTTACGATTAACATTCCAAGAACATTATTATGCAAGGATAATTTTATCATTTTTCCACCTATATATTCTTTAATTCATTTCACATTCAACTTATAGTTCAACCATTTAATTTGGCTCTTTATCTCTTACGCAAATCCACAAAATTTACATAATTATTTAGCATATTTCAAATTACAAAGTTCTTAATTCTCTTGTTCTTATGTTAAGATTATGCTTCTCAAACGTTTATTCAATGTTTAAAATTTTCCATTGCTACAAGTAAATATGGCGTGACATCAAGAAAGAAATCTTAGGATTTAAGGGAGATTTAGATTCAAGATACATTTTTCCACGAACATTCTTCGATCATAGAATCCTTATTTCCCTATCGTAGTTAAAAATAGTTTCAATAAATTGTTGAATCCATTCAACATTTCCAAGTCAAGAAATTTTATTTAGATTTATAAATATCTTTTGTTTTCTCGAAGTTAATCTCATCAAGGTAATTCATATTTTTGTAACACAAGGAAATATTTAATTAGGTTATAAGGACTCAAGAGTGACATTATTCCTAACATCAAATCTCGTTTTTTACCCTTATATGCTTTACTCTTATGTGGCACTATGGTCTCATTATTGGCATCACTTTATAACAAACGAGTTACAAAAGTACTTGTCTAACACCTTGAATAAGTACATGATTGGAAGCATTATAAACTACACATGAACCACTAGTGATTTGTGTTCAAGGTAAGATACCAAGTTTCGCATTTCACGATTTCACTTGTGAAATTTCTTTTATTCTAATAGTACCTAAATATCTACGCCCCAACTATATATGAGTTTAAGGTGAGAGTACAAATTTATGCTAAACAACCTTCATGAATGACCAATGTGTTATGTTGTTAGTAACCAAGGAAACACATTTATCTGCAAGGAACTAAAGAGATCCTTAACAAGAGTTTAAGTCATAACACAACTATTTCACTAGGTCCATTTGTGTCATCTAGATCCCACAAGGAATTCATTCGATGATGAAGAAAATTCCTAGATCTAACTTTGTAAGACTTGGTAGATGACTAGGATACTAAGGAGGTGTTAGTTCTACTTACTCTAGATAAATTTTGTCAGTCATTCCTAACCGTCGGGTTCACGATGATAATGCTAAACATACCAACCATGATGATAACACAAACTAGGGGTCTTATTTACCTAAGCTAGGAGGTTCCATCGAGCACAAAAGTTTAAGTTCATTTTACGGTTTCAATTTATTTTGGGATAAGAAAGATCATGTGAGAAGGATGACATTGAGTGTAGAGATTGAAGTTTATCCTAAGGTTTTAGTTTTCCACACTAAAAGGATTCACGCATGAAAGGTAGTTATACACGAGTCTTATACTAGGGTTGAGTGTTTCGTTTAGATCTTTTTATTACATTTACAAGCTAACAATACCAACACATTAACTAATTAATCATCTATTGAACAACTGGAAATGCACTACAATTTTTAAATTCAAATTCATTTAACATACATATCCAACTTTTACAATACAAAATTTGAGGATCAAAATAACACTCATGTGTGGATGAACATCCCCTTAAACCCTTGACATCTAAAATATTACAGAACTTCAATTATAAACCTTTTCATACTTTGTAAATGTGGAATTTTCTCTACAATTTCATTTAACATATATATCAAACCTCTTTTCCCGATATGGAAACATGAATCAAAATAACACCTTTAGTTACATGCATATTTCCCACAACACCCCTAAAACTAAAGAACTAGCATCTCATTCATATTGCCAAATTTCAATAAATAAATTTACCGTAACATAACAATACATAAAATTATTATTATTATTATTATTAATTGCATTCAAAAGAAAAGGTTTAGAGGCATATATTCATTTCATTTCGTTTCACTTCATTTCGTAACTAAGGAGAGAGAAAGAGAAAGGAATGAGAGAGAAATACTATTTTCCCAAAATTCAAATTTCACACAACAAGTCACAAGATAGAGTACCAAACAGTTATTTACAAGTTTCAACATGTTTCCACAATGGTTAGGTAACTCGGCGGGGGTCTTACAACTTTCTTTTTTACATTTTCTGTTAGCTGCAAAGCGTTCAATTCGGGCTTGGAGGATAAGAAACCACTTTCAAACGTTATCTTCCGATGAGCAAACACACCACGATTAAATTTATACATGTCCACTTATATACCAAGAGTTAATATGAACTAAAAGAATTCGGAGCTGTAAAGCGGTTTTACAATTGGTGGTTAGTTTTTGGGGCCATCGGTCATAATTGGCCTAGTTGTAAATGATTAAAAGTTAGCTCGAGGGCTCAGAAAACCACGTCTAAAACTAACGTTTGATGGATGATTGCGCCATGAAAATTTTTCTACAATTTCCCCATATATGGAGAATTCACGAGTTAAAGGGCGAGAACTAGAAAATAGTTTTCAAACATCGACATGTTTTACGGAGCCACGAGGTTGTAATTAGTCCAGTTTGACCTAGTCAAACTACGACCGAAAGCCTACAAAAATCCTTTTCCAACTACCAAGAAGAGTGTTTTTCCCTAAACTTGAAGGTTCCATGTAATTTTCTAGTAAAAACACTAGAGGTTTGCAAAGGCGAGATAAGCATTTTGTTACTTAGGGTTCAAATGGCGGTTCAAAACGAAAGAAAACTTTTCAGTTTTAGTAGCTTCCTACAACTGCAAAACGGTGAAACATTGCTCCTAGTAGGGCGTCAAAAATATCACAAATGATCATTTGGGGTTGATCCAAAGACTAAAGTGACTCCTCACATAACAAGGTACACGAATGAAGCTTAACATCCCCTTTTCAGAGTTATGAAGGTTGTTTTATGAGTCTCCAAAATCGCAATTTATCTATTTAAACAAAGAAATGGTCAACATATTTACCGGGAAGTATTTAAATTTTTTTGCCAACTTTTACACCCAATACTTTGAAATTAAGTTAGTTTTAAAATTCTCACTAAATGGGTATGTTTGGAAAAATCTATATATAAGTATACTATATGTACAACTAGATAAATATTTTACATCTTTTATAATGCTACTTTTATTAATAAAATGCATGTTTTACAATATTAAATATAATAATAAATGTATTAATATTATTACTCTTTAGATTAAATCATATACATACATACATACATATGTATGTATGTATGTATGTATGTGTATGTATACTATATAAATTATAACATATAAAAATGTTTATTAAAATAATTAAAATAAAATAGTAAAAAAACATTATTTAAAATAATGAATGGCTTAGTAAGCTACGACATGCATGGGGTTTTAAGGAGTAAGGGTTGGGGAGGGTCACCGACCCAACCCCCACCCCATTAATAAATGGGATGGGGGTGGGCTCGGCGACCCTCCCAAATCCCAATATACTTTATTTAACATTGAAACCTGGTCACTTTGTGTTGTCTTTTTGGAGCAGTCAACCCTTCCACCCTTGGTGTCATGTAAGTCCTTCCATTGCCAAACTTTTAAATTTGTTATATATATTTATATATAATACCGCATTTTGAAATTTCGGGTATAAATAAAATGAAGTTTTAATAAAAATATATACATGTGTGTGTGTGTGTGTGTGTGTGTGTGTGTGTGTGTGTGTGTGTGTGTGTGTGTGTGTATCCTTTTACCCAATCGAATAAATACACTATTTTACCTATTCCACTAAAATAGGGCAAAATACCCATATGCCCAATAGGAAAATACAAAAAGAATAAGTTAAACAAATAATAAATATGTGCAAACCCTAGATGAGGGTATAAATGGAATCCCCAATAAAAGAAAATTTTTGTTCCTCCATGAGCTTGAGCTTGTCTCCCATGGCTTCCACCTCCTTCTCCACAAACCTACAAAATAAGAAAAGAAACAATAAGACAAATGAATTGAAAAAGAGCCTTTCATAACCAAGTTTAGGGTTAGATGGATCCCTAAATCCAAGGGCTCAAATGAATCCATCCAATGGATGAGATTCATCCCTACAAAAAGTAGGTGGGAAGTGGGTGATTTAATCTTTTTAAATTTTAAAATGCATGGGTAGGATTTAATTGGGGCCACTTAAGTGGTGTAGGGGGTAATTACTTTCCTTCTCTAACCCAAATGTTTTATTGGAGACTTTTAATTAATGCAAAACTTGACCCCTTTGTGGGTGTAGTAAAACTTTATTATTTAAATAACTAGACCACAATACCTTTGAAATTAATTTGAGCAAGTTTAATTAAGGTTGAATTTAATTGTTCTAAAACAAAAGGTAGGGGAGCCTAAGTCTTGCTTTAGACTAATTAAATTATTAAATGGTATTGAGAGATTTTTATTTTATTTAAAAGGGAGCTAAGGGGATTGTGGACCCTCATTCGGAAATTAATAATATTAATTTAATGTAATTTTAAAACGAGAAAGTGTTGACTGTAAATTTTAACCTAATGTTGTGAGTGGGTTTTAAAAAAAAACATTATTCCATAATTTTTCTAGTATGACCTATGTTTGTCTTGGGTTTCATGCAGGTAAATTTATGGGTGTTACACTTGGTATCAGAGCCGTGGGTTCAAAGCTTGGACCCTTGGGCACACTTGAAAACACGAGACATGAACATTAAACCTAGCGTAACTCTAAACCTAGAAAACAACATTGTATGATATTTGTATAATATAGAAAACTTAGAAAACTGAAATAAAACCTAGAATGATGAACTAACTCTCACCTTGGTCTGTGCAGGAGGCATGGACCAGACGAGGGGTTCTTACATGTAGACCTAGACTTGCCACCTCTAGATCAAGTTGTAGCAGTTATTTTTCCTTATATATTATAGACACTACAAGATGTTAATGCCACTATACGCGGAGGATCTTTAGGAGGATGACCTACCAGACAAGATAGAGAGCCATCAGTAGAGGTTCATGCATCTCCATGACACAATGATGAGCATAGGGCAAAGAACTCCCATGTGGAGTCAGCTAGAGCGGATTCACCTTAGAGGGGACATGGAGATAGGATTTCAGGACACGAGACATATCTCAGAGCCCTAGATCGAGGGAGGAGCATGCAGAGAGACCTAGGGATCAACAATAATCAGTGCTTGCAGATCATATCGGGAGATCCTAAATCTACGCTTTGTCTCATTATTTGGGAGATTCGGGTGGTTTTCGAAGCAAAGGCTTGGTTAGTAAGCTTGAGTAGTTGCTTCAAGCTTTGCCCATGTACTAGCAACATCAAGGCTCGTGTTGCGATTCATCTTCTGGGGGATGGAGCAAGTGTGCGGTGGAGGACTCGAGGGAGAAGAATCTCACGTAGAATCGAGAGATAGTTACCTAGGATCTCTTCGAGGAGAAGTTCAGGAGTAGATACTTATCCATCAGATTTATTCAGTAGAGGATAGATGAGTTCCATGACCTACGTCAAGCGTCCATGATAGTAGCAGTACGAGAGTCGATTTCGGACTTACTTGGTATGTCAACTATATGAAGGATGAGAAGGTCACAATTCATAGGTTCATCAGGGGCATAAATTTGGATTTGGGAGGTGCGGTACACATTCATTTCCCACAGACCTTAACAGAGGCCGTTGAGAAGGCTTACATTGTAGAGGAGACTAGGGGAAGACTCACAGCCGAGAGATAAAGTGCGGAGCTGAATCCAACACATGTAGGATTGTAGGTTGAGGGGGTCATCTCCTCCTCCTCATGGTGGACATTGTTCCGCACAATCTTCATTCAGGACATCATGTAAATGACCACCTCGGTAGCAGCAGCAGCATACGCATCCACCATTCAAACCTCCATAAAGATTCGACGCTTAGAGGGGATGGAGTATGGGACCTCCTCCCAGGGATCCTATTAGGACATAAGGTGCACCAAGATCTCGGTCGGTAGGAGCTCATCAACAACGACTTTAGCAGTCCATATTCGAGATCATCAGGATCCACAACATAGACCACTAGAGTACCTATTGGAGCCGCATCTCATTGGAGAGGACCAAGAAGTTGTTATGGATGTGGTGTTCTTGGACATCATTAGAGAGAGTTCCTACAGAACCCTAACAATAAGGGTAAGGCACGCGATTTCAAACCCTATAGTTAGGGACATGAAACATATCCATTGGATCTATACAATGGTTGAGAACCGCTAGGTTGAGCACCAGGCACTATGATTGAGACTACATGTAGCATTGGTGGTATTCCTACCTCTATTTTGTTTGATTCTTGTTTATTTGATTCCTTTATTACACCATCATTAGTAGAGCATTGCACAGCTGGTGGTAGTTAGACTTGGCCTTAGTTAGGATGTTGAGATGGCTTCTAGAGACAAAATCTCTGTAGACTCCTTGGTTAAGGAGTGCGTAGTGGATTTAGGACCCATCACCACTACCTCGGATCTTCGTATCCTTAGTTGGGTTTGTATGGAGTCATTTTACGATGGAAAAGTTACATGTGAGTATGGGAATCTACAAGTACCTCCTCCTCGTACTCCAACCTCTCGAGGTCGTGTTGAGACAACCGGTGAATGTTGAATGTGGACAGAGATATGTATAAGCTAATCGGGTAATATTAAATCCTTAATACGCAATAACGGAATTTTTGAATCTAGGAGAAGAAGGCCCCTAACTGGATTGGTGTAATGGTTTGTTTTAGATATAATGGCTGCTCGGAGGCTCCAAGCGATGTCGAGCTCGTTGACATCCTATTTCTTGGTTATTGGATACGTGGGAAGTGACATGTGGGAGCTTTGTATATATCTCTAGACAAGGTCATGAAAATAGTGGTAGGTCGTTTAATGGATTTTGTGGTTAGCTATGGGTTGTTTTCGGTTTAGCCCAAAAATATTGGATTGATTGGCTTCCATATTTAATATGAAAAACTATGCTATAATATCTGGCAGGAGCGGTGAAGATCTAAACACCAGCGTTCACAAGCCGGTGTCAATACTTGACTGATTTGTAGGCCCGTTGGGTTGTGGGACTTGGGGATCACAACCGTGAGTTCGTGGTTGTTGTGGACCTGTTATGGTCATGTGAAGAATCAATCCCTTCTTTTGACTATCCAGTAATCATATGTCTTTTCAGCTTCTACGTTTAGAACTAGAAGTTGTATGATTTTCTCGAGTACCTAACAGGTGTTCTGGAAACTTGGATACGTAAGCTAGTGTCTATATCAACGAGGAGGTCTCTTGCGTTAGGATACGGAACTAAAGGATCGCAACCAAATGTTTGTTCTTGTTCGAACCCTTACACGGTCATTCAAGTGTTTTATCAAGGCAATCTATAATTTGGATGGTTTGACCAGAATGTGTAAGCTTTGTCGTCTTTGATATTTAATCTCTTAGTTGTTCCTAATTGCTTGCAAGTTTGTTGTTGCTCGAAAGACTTGTATCTAAGGTCCTAATCTATATCGGCTAAAGTCATGGGTAGATTTGGTGAGGCACTATGCGTTCAAATATATACTCTCTAGGCTCTCTAAGTCATGTGATTTCCATACAAAGATGATTCAACCTCTAACTAACATTAATAAAGCGATTATGAAAGAGGTATTACACTACGTAAGAATTCTTCTATTTTTGTATTTTCCAATGATGTATTTCAATGAAATTGAAGAGCAGCTACTCTAGTATATTTATAAAATGGACAACTAATCTAGAAACAGAATGAAAACAAACAAAGTAGCCTAGTATGGCTATTTTGCTATGCGATTGTGATTTTATCCTAAATATCTAAGCAGCTATATATTTTGAATTTTGAAAGGCTCTCGATCCTACCTCAGAAGTGAGGAATGAATCACAGTTTCTCAGAAACTATCAATCCCCACAGCTTCCCTGGTGATATCGAGAACAAGCTTTTGACTGAAATAAAATAATTCACTACTCTATTTGATATGTTGTAACTAGAACTTTGATAGCTCAAACCTAGCATTTACAGAACAGTGGTAAATCCAGTTGTGTGTGATTTCATCCCCTTAGTGTGATCTCCTCGTTCCTTCGTGTCCTCGTGAATCCAGAAAGTGTGTATATGATAGTATCAACAGAAGATAGCAATCGAACAATGGCAGCTTTGGATATAGACCGAATATAATGTGAGTAGGAGAGGGATAATGCAAGTGAACAGAGCTTGACTATGTAATTCCTAGCGGGATTTATTACGGGAATACAACACAAGTGTATCGAGAGTTTCAAAAATTATCCTTGTGAAAAACAAAACCTGCAACTTTAATGGATTCTAGTCTAGAAATGAAGCTATTCTTAGTTTAAACTAACTGTATGCAGTAGCAATGAAACAAGACTTGAAACAAGAAGATGATATGACCTCCAAAATGCCAACAATGGAAGCAAAACATGAAACTAACAAAATTCTAAGCAAGGAATTGAAAAACTAAACAAGAGAATTGAGAGGATGAGGGCCATTTACTGAGGGTAACTCCCATTAGAACTCTTTTACTATAAACAAAGGAAAAACACTATTCCCAGGAGCATAAAACATTAATGTAAGCCAAATTGGTTCAAGAAAGCGTGTAAAATCCAAGATTTACGTTTGACATGATCATCGGAGGAATCGAAAACGTGAACAAAGCGCCACCCTTTGTAGGGTGGTGGTTACGAGACCACTACCTTGTCTGGGCGGTCATGGCACCACCTCCCGAGCGAGGGGCAATGTTTCGTCACTTAAGACAAAGATGCAAGAAGAAAGGGGAAAAGTGCAAAACCAAGCATATGGAGGCTAAGCGGGGCATGCAGGATACAAGCGTATACATGGCGAGCCTTTCCGGGTTTCGAACACCTTGCGAGGAGGCTGTATCATCATTGGGGCATGTGCAACATCGTCCGGTGGTGCACTACCCTACAATTTTGGGTACGTACATATTGCCCCCTTGGAGAAGTATTTTAGCCATGAAGAGGCATAAAATGGTGGATCCGACTATGGTGGTCCTGAAATGGGGAGTTAGGAGCTATACCTGACATGCCCATGTGCTAGAAAGTCACCATCCAAGATCCCACTACTGCAAAAAAATGAAAAGGGGACTCAAGTGCAGATAGATAAAACAATTTGAGAAATAAGATTGAATTGACATGAAAAGAGGACTTACCATCTATGTGGGTTTAGAACTTACCTCCATCAAGCACTCGACCTGCGAAAGACATTCAAAATCAAATTAAGAGGACTATATATATATATAACGAAGTCATTTTACTATTCATTTACGCAGATTGATTTGATAGATTTTTGAGCTCTGGGACCCACGGTGACGGTTTTCGATGAGAGTATAGCCAAAATGTTCATGTTGAGATAGCGATCATGCCTCGAGAGCAGAACATCAACCTACGAAGTCTTAGGTTAGTTCTTCTTGATTTATTGTTTTTAAACCTAAAATGTGGAAATGATGAAATCTTTCCCTTAGAGGGATCATTTTTGAAAATGTTAGTTTTAAATGAACTTTAGGGGCGCCCATAGGGTAGGTTTCTTTTTTTGTTAAAAGGGGGTTTTTTGCTTGTTTTTAAGCTTTTTTAGGGCTTGTGGCCCGTTTGGTTTTGCTTGGCAGGACCGCCACCTGTGCGGGGGTGGCGATTCTTGGACCGCCTCCTTAGAAAGCGGTGGTTACGGAGCCGCCGCTCTACAAAGGGCGGTGGTCCATGACAGAGGACCAAAACAATACAAAACTTAGCTTATTTTTACATGTTCAACATTTTTACGTGTTTTTAAAAGTTTTTCCAACTAGATTTTAGTACTAACTTACTCCTTTTTGTGTTTTTGGGTGTATGCAGAAGAAGGAGTACATTAGATGGAGCCAGAGAGAGGGAGTGTGATTGGCTCTCGGCAGTGTTGGAGGCACTCTCCCGGGCAGGCGGGATACTCCAGAGGGTGGTATATGGAGGAATGCACGGGTTCCTCATGTTGCACACCCGCCAATCATATATTGTGTGACTTTTCTCATATTGGGATGCAGATAGAACACCTTCGATTGCCAGGAGTTAGGGGTGAGTGGTCCATCACCCTAGATGATGTTTACCATATCTTGGGGTTCCGATCCTTGAGGCATGTGACTGTCTCTTAAGACAACAATATCTAGATCACGGGCGGTTCGGTGGGCCACCTACATGGGAGATGTGGTCGTATCGATGGGATCGAAGAAGGGTGTGAGGATCCACTCTATTATTAAGTCATACATTCCCTTACTCTGCAAGGCCATCATGGGCATCCTTGCATCACAGGAATGATTGGGGACAAGGGAGGGGATACCCTCTTGTATTGTTGGGCTCCTATTATTACACATATTGAGGGCCATGGACGTGTCTATGCTTGGGGAGAAGATATCCTCGGGACTACCTACCATGACTTATACAGGGTAGTCCGATTACAGGGCAGATACTAAGCCACCCGACTCTTGTCATGAGTTGGGTATATGAGCACATTATCCCATATGGAAGAGGTGTAGAGGTGGAGGATCCCGGGGCCATCAGGGCAGCGAAGTGGATGGGGATGACAGTTCTCATAGCACCCCACCAGCCAGTGGCTTCCCTGACTACTGCAGACATGGAGGCCACTCCTTATCAGGCCATGGCATGGGTATGGGGAGAGGATACCGTCACTTTGATTTCTGCCCGGACCACCACCTAGGTGATAGATAGAGCGGGGAAGCTGGAGATACACCCCTTTGATAGAGTTCCACACAATTTGGTCTCCTTATAGCGGCATTCTCCCTTTGGTGATGCCAGTGTATAGATCTATCTGTGAGGCTCTGGGGAGGTCCTAGAGGCCGGGGTTGGACTATTGTTACACCTAATACTCCTATTGCGGCAAGGAGGGTGGTACGTGCACGAGGGAGAGCTGGTGTTCCTCAGGCACCCTTACTTCAAATTACATGTCGGTCCGCTCATAGTAATGATGAGCCCATTGATGTAGACTCCGAGTCTCGGGGAGTTCACTGGGGGAGAGACCGAGGAGGAGACAAAGGACATGGAGATTAGTGAGATGGGCGGTGGGGGGGATGATAGTGATCCTGAGTGGCATAATACCTGGGAGATCCCTGCAGCCGAGAGGCGGAGCGCAGTGCAGAGAGGGTGACTCGGTTTTGAGAGGAGTTACTCTCTTGGGACCCAGGTGGAGATGGTGAGTCTGTTGTAGGCTATCACATTACCCCAGATGTGGGAGAAGGGCACCAGTCGGTGGTGGCATCAGTGGTAGGCGTGGATCCTAAAGATCCTTCTTAGAGGCCTAGCGATCCTAGTCGAGTTATCAATCTTCTCCGGTATTTGTTTTAGTTAGACTCGTCTTAGTTAGTTATTTCTTTTTGTTTCATTTACTCTTGATTCTATCGTTGATTCTTTTCGACTTGTTTTCTCCTTTGTTTACGGTGACTACCGATGAGTGGTGAGACTTGATTCGCGAGTGTGTACCAATACCCTACTTCTCCTCGAGAGAAGACTCATGCTAAGCTTTCCGTGGACGTGGGGATCCCTCAAGCGGTGATAGGCACACCAATGTTTTTGCCTTTATCGGTATGCGGTGAAGATCATGACTTCTCTCGCACGGAGGTGGTGGATATAGGACAACTAAGCGCTGATGAGGAGGAGACATTATTGTAACAAGACAACAACTACGGCGTGACCGTGAGCCCTCGGTGCAGCATTGAGTGCCGGGTGCCGAGTCCTAGGCGTGGTCGCGCACCCTATGAGGGATCCCATAGGGATTGAGAGACTATTTTTATCATATTTTGTCAGATGTTTATACGAGTGTTTTTGTACTTTAGGGCTCATTAAGCATTTTGACCATGCCTAGTGCATGATGGCATTGTATACGAAACCTGATTTGTATATATATATATATATATATATATATGTATCTCTTTGGATCTAGACTCTTGGCATCTTGAATTTTGTGACTCATTTCTATATTTTTATTTAGATGCTTTTAGAATACTATTTTCATGTTTTCAGAATGTATACAATGGATAACAAATGATATTAGATAGAATATTTTATTCTATATGTTCTTGTCGTCTTTGATATGAGATGATACTAACATATGGTAGTACTGAACTTTTGAACTCTTTGGGAAATGTGTATAATTTCCTCTGATGTTGGCAAGACGTGATGAATGTATAGTGATAAAGAGATGAACTTGCCCCAATCCTAAATCCACGCAACTAGTAAGATGTGAGGGCTCAACACCAAGAGTTAGGAAGGGCACAAGTTGTATGAGTTTGACTGAATAGAATGATGAGAGACAGATAAACTAGTAACAGAAACCAAATTTGGACCTACACACCCACCCTACCCAGAACTACTACCAAGCTTAGAAGGCCACTTACTTTTCAGTTTATCTAGACTTAGATTCATAAATGGAAACCTGGTTGACAAAATCTAGTTTTGAGGATTTGATCTCTTTGGAATTTGGATATTTGTTTTCTTTTAATAGGATTTGATTTGTGTTTTTAGCATACCAAGATTTGTTCATTTGTGTGACTAGACCCCCTACACCCTGCCTCACGCCACTAGTAAGAAGCATGGGTTTTTCACCAAAGGCAAGATATAGGTGAGTAAGGGCACTTCTTTCCTTTCCCAACCTCACACCGCCAGTAAGAGATGTGGGCTTATCACCGAAGGTTGATGGGGCAAAGAAGTGTGTAAAATAAAATATTTTGTTTGCTTGGTGCTTTTGATTTCATTTGATTTTGCCTTTTTTGATCTATGAAATTGGGATATCCTTTCATTCCAAGAGATTAAAGAGGGATAGATGTGACACCAAGAAGCTTCCAGAACATACCGTAGGCAAGGAAAACTTCACCTAGTAGAAAGAAAGAGCAAAGCCAAGTATGCAGGCCTTGGTATGGTTTTCGTCAATGTTTTTCTATCGAATTTGATGAGAAGATTTGAAAATAGTTGATGATGTTTGGAGAGATGTGATATGAATGTTTTTGCCAATATTTTCAAAAAATTGCAACAAATTTGTTTTAAGAGTAAGCTCTAGACTACCATTTTTATGAACATTTGGACATAATGAAGCAACTAAGAGACTAAAGCAAATGTAAGTAGCTACAATGTACTAGTAATGACTTTGGTGTTTTATGCGTAAAACCACTTAAGATGCAAGGAATTGATAGTTTCACCAAATTCCTCACCTTCCAAAGTGTGCACAAGAGATATGCACCGTTTCCATAGTCCTTCATGACTTGGTATGAACTTCCTTCCTTCGTCGGTTTTCTTATCGATTTGGTTGTCTAGTCTTAGAACTAAATCTCCTTCATATATTTCTCACTCGTAGACTTTTTTGTTGTACTTCCGTCACATCCGGTTAGCATAGGCTCTATATTGTTGTTTGGCATTTAATCTAGCCTTGTCAAGGCTTTCTAGTTGAGAGAGGCATGCCTCCTGTAAGCTTCTTCATCCAAAATCCCTTGTAATGAGATACAGGAGACTAGGTATTTCAACCTCAAGCGGGAGAACCACTTCTGCTCCGAATACCAGTGAGAAAGGAGTTTCTCTTGTTGGTGTTCTTATTGAGGTTCAATGGGCCCACAAGGCCATATATAGTTTTAAATGCCAATTTCACTTGTTCTACTTGATTTGTTTGAAGGAGAATAGATTTTAACATTTTGTTTTGCTTTGACTTGTCCATTGGCTTGAGGGTAGTAAAGAGAGGCCGTATGATGGTTTATCTTGAATTTGCTACATAACTCACGGACTTCATCATTTTTAAAGGACGTGCCATTATCTGAGATAATGACTTGTGGGATGCCATACCTACAGATAATTTGGTTCAGAATGAATTTGGCAATTACCGAACCTGGTACTGTGGTGAGAGGCATGGCCTCCACCCATTTGGTAAAGTATTCTGTGGCTGTAATTATAAAATTATGGCCATCGGTTGATGAGGGAGAGAATTTCCCTATCAAGTCTAGACCCCATGTGGAGAAGGGCCACAGAGTCGCTATTGGTTGCAAGGATTGTGCTAGCATGTGAATCTCGTGAGAGAATTCTTGGCATTTGTGGCACTTACGTACAAATTCCACTGCGTCATGCTTGAGAGTGGGCCAAAAATAGCCCATTCGATGTATTTTGTGAGCAGTGGCGTGACCACCGAAGTGGCCCCCACATATCCCACTATGGGATTCATGAAGAATCCTCTTGGATTCTTCTATGTCGACACATCTTAGAAGCATGTCGTCGAAGGCTCTACGATAGAGTACTTGGTCTAAAACAACATATTTAGCGGTAATAATGCGTAACCACCTTCTTTGTTGTGACGTGGCACCTTCTAGGTATGTATGGTCCATGATAAAATTGATGATATCAGTATACCAAGGACATGTAGAGATGGGGGGCCTGGTTTTGATGAAGTATACACACTCATCGGGAAAGTCTAGATTTACCAGCTCGCCTCCATCTAGTGGATTGTCAACTAACCAGTCTGCAATGATTTGTCCCTTAATGGATTTCTGGTTTACAAACGTTAACTCAAATTCTCCCATTAAGGTTATGAAATGGCCAGCCTTTTTAGATAAAGATCCTTGTATGAGAAATGTTCGTAAATGGTCTGTCTTTACAATGACTCTTTTTCTTGGTTTAACATGTAATGTCTCAAACATTTTGTTGCAAAAATTATGGCAAGGCATTTCTCTCTCTGCCGTATGTAACATGTTTCATAATCGAGCAATGTTCAGCAAATGAAATAGATCGCGTTCTCACTTGTCATCGTCTTCTTGAGCCAACATGCAATCCAAAGTGAGACATGAGTGGCTCGTGAGTATAGGATCAAAGGGGGTCGGCTTAGGAGGAATTAGCATGGGTGGTGATAACAAGAAGCGTTTAATCGCTTCGAAGGCCTCATTGCATTCTTCGATCAATCGACACTATAATATTTCTTGAGTAGATTGTTGATTGGATGAATGGCAAAGCTTAAACCGGGATGAACCTTCAGATTGCACCGAGCTTCCCAAGAAATGACACGATTCTAGACTCAAATGCGATGGTGGGATCATTTCAAGAACAACCCGTATTTTGGTGGATCAACATCAATCCCTCGTGAAGATATAATATATCCCGAGAAGTTTACCTCTGTCACACCAAACACACACTTCTCTAGATTTAATGTGACGTCATATTCGATTAGTTGTGAGAGGATGATACGGAGCACTTCCGCATGATCACAACGTTTCTTGGCTTTGACCAACAATTCATCCACATAGGATTCCACAATTTTATGGATAAGATCATGGAATATATAAGTCATTTCCGATAAAACGTAGCGTTGACATTCTTAAGTCCAAATGGCATGACAACGTAGCAATATGTTCCCCCGGGGTTACAAATGTGGTTTTGGCTTGATCCTCGTTTCGATATTTTAATCTGATTGTACCCGAGAACCCATCCATGAGGGACAACAGTTCAAATCTAGCTATTGCATCAACGATGACATCAATGGATGATAATGGGAAGTCATTCTTGGGACAATCTTTGTTAATATCCCAAAAATCTATGCAAATGCGTATCTTCCCATTCTTTTTAACAGGGATGATATTAGATACCCATTGTGAATAGTCGGCGGGTTTGATGAATCCCACTTGGAGAAGTTTTATTGCTTCCTCTTTTACCATGAGAGCCACTTTTGGCTTCATTGGTCTTGACTTTTGTTTAATTGGCTTCGCATCTGGTTTAGTGACAAGATTATGTACTGCAACTTGTGGTGCAATGCCCGTCATTTCTTTATAATTAAATGCAAAAGCCTTTTGATGTTCTTTGAGGATTTGGGTGTGTATTTCTATCTCCTCCAGGACTTAACGAGGATCCCAACTTCAAAATTCTTGGTTCTTCCTCCGTTCCAATTTTTATGTCAATGGTTTCTTCTATCAAAGAAGTGTTTCCTTCTTCAAATTCAAGTGGGGTGGAGGTGGTCCCAAGCTTTCTCCGTTTTCTATCTCGTAGATCTCGATATCTTTCGTGGAGGAGACTCTACCATGGGATTTCCAAAGTAGGAAGAGGAATGAGGTATTAGGAAAGATCAACTATACGGTGAGAAAAGTGTAGCTCTGCATAGGCATTTAGATATTCGAGTGTGATTCTATCATTGTCAAAGTGACCTATGATAGAAAAATCATCCTCAACTTCTCCATGACCTAGGAGTGGGTTTGTTGGTATTTTACGCACTAATGGTTCGAGTGCAGTGGTACCGTGAGATTTTTATCCACCAACTAGTTTTTCGGGGTGAAATGGGAAGCTAAGGTTGTTATTGAGTCTGCGAGAAGGTTCTACTCTCATGGGATTGCTTCAATTGATATGAAGTTGAATCCCTTGCTTAGATCTAACACGGTTGTTTTGTATAGTTGTAAATGTTCAACCCTAGTTTCATATACCTCAGAGACTTGGTTTGTAACTAGTTGCGAGTCTCCTAGCACTCTAATGTTATTGACACCCATTCTTTTAGCTAGGATGAGGCCAAGGAGGAGAGATTCGTACTCAGCTCCGTTGTTTGTACATTCAAAGTTTAATTTAAAGGTGAAAGGTAGGATCTTTCCCTCAGGTGAAGTAAAGATCACCCCCGCCTCACTCCAAAGTGACATCTATCTCCATCGAAGTGGGGAGTCCAATATTTGTTTAGAAAAATTGATGTTGGGATATTTTTCATATCTATTTCTTTTGCTTCGGTTACCTCTACCATAAAAACTTCATCTGATGGAAGAGAAGCAATTCCTAGGGTGTGTCCCATACCCATGGAATCAAATGGTAGGAGAATAGGTAAGTCTTTCTCCAGCAACTCGAAAATTTTGCGGTAGTCCCTAGTGATATTGCTTTTATAGCATTGGTCTCACTTTTGAGTATTGGAACGTCCTCGGTTGGATTTGTAATTTCCAACTCAGTGGTGGGTATCAACTTTTCTTTTGGTTGTGAATTAGTTGGTTTGACAAGCTGATTTGTTGGGAGTTCAAACTCGGAGTGAACACCTGGTCTTTTCTTCAAATCAGCTAGGTGTATATCGAAGGGTTTTGGGTCACCTTGTGCCACGAATATTTTCCCTAAGTGTAGAAATATTATTTCTTGGAATAGTGTGGAAGGGATTGCCTTCATGCGGTGTATCCATGGCTGACCAAGGATCATATTATAATTGGTTTCCCGATCTATAATATAAAACTCGGTGAGGACCGTCTTGGGTCCTAAAGTGACCGGTAAAACTATGGTTCCAATCAAAGTGGCTTTGAGGCTATCATAACCTCTTAGCATATTTCGCATCATGGAACAGTTTGTCTCTCCATATCCTAGCTTTTGAAGGAAAGCGAAGGGGACTATGTTGACTGCTGCCCCATCATCGACCATTGCACGTTTAACATAATTATTGTAGACCCAAACTTGTAAATGTAAAGTTGGGTCACCTCTTCATGTAATTTCAGCATCTGTTGGCATTTTGCTTATATCGAATATAAATTCAGTATCCCTATCTGGCTTCCCTGGAGGATAAACGTCAAAATCCACATGGTTTACTTGCATTTCTGAGAGGAGGAGTGATGTTGATTAAATGGCCAAGGCCTAACGCTTCTAAGAGGGCAGCCCTATGGGTGGGAGAGTTTTTAACAAATCCAAGAAGGAGATGTGTGAGAAGGTTTTAGTTAAATCATTAATTAGATCATAGGCGCCTATAGGTTTTACCAATGTTTGTTGAGTGTTGTCTAGCTCTAATGAATAACTTGGAGTTGGTTGAGAAGAATAATCCCGTGTTCTTGTTATGGTTTCTATGGGTAGCTTGGCATCTAACTCCACTAAACTAACTATCTTAGTTTGAGTTTGAGTTCCTAATGGGGGTGCAATGGTGGATTTAACGAAGTTAAAGCTTCATGATCATTGTTTCCTGTCATGACACCCTTATTTGTTTCGTTAGGATCTAACCTGTTGTTGTTAGAATGGTTTGGGAGCGGGTCATTGAAGATCTTGAGGGATGCATTTTGGGGCCCTCTTGCATAAGTGTTTGGCATGGGTATTGTAGAATTTGCTAAAAACATATCTATAAAGAGTTGTTTTTGATCTTCTGGCAAACACTGCATGAATTTATTGTATTCATGACAAGTCCTAGTATCATGGCCTTGAATCTTGTGGAAGCCACAATATAGATTGGGATAGTAATTTGAGGTTATTGAATTAAAACTGTTGTGGCCCGAAATTCTGATAAGGTTGTTGGTTTTAGAGTTAAAATTTTGAGGTTGTTGCCTTTGGTTTTGACTCTGATATCTAGTTGGGTTTTGATTTGGACTTTGTGTTTGGACTTGTCGTTGTTGTTGTTGTTGTTGCCATGGTGGATGATTAAAATCCACCGTGTTGATTGTTGGGGTAAAATTATTATTTCACTGATTATTAACAGGTGGTGAAATGTTTACAACATTTTCCCTTTTAGCTTGGTCAGTTACTCCATCTGTTGTAATGTCGTGGTTCTTGTTAAGGATCTTAGGTCCTTGATTAGCATTCCCAGCATTAGGATAGGTCGCGGTGTTTTGATTGGGAGTGGTTAATTTCCCATTTGTCCCATATGTCTTATGACCACTATCAATTCGTTGCTTGGTCAATTCGGAGAGCACTCTCGAGTACTTCATCATAAGTTCTTAGTGGGAACTTCTGGACTTCTTCCTTTATCTCTCTATTGAGTGAATTAAGGAATAAATCGCATAGTTCCATTTGATCCATATTTGGAGCACTCGCTGATGAGTAGAGAACCATATGCCATATTTGGATAAAATGAGCGGTAGATTCATTATGTTCTTGTTTGATATGTAAGAACTCCCTGATTCCCGTTCTTAACAATTTGTTCATGTCGAAAGCTTTGATGAATTCTGACATGAGTTGTTTAAATGAGTGTATCGAAGCTTCAGGTATTCTGTAATACTATCAAGGGCAATGCCTTATAAGGTCTTAGGGAATATTTTAGTGACAACCCCATCCCAAGGGAGTAACTCCTGTATGGTTGTGGCATAGGCCTTAATGTGTGCATTTGGGTCCCCTTCCCCTTTGTATTTGGGCAAATCGGGAAGAGGTCTTGGAAGCATAACGCTTTGTATGGTGAAGTCTAGGGGCTCTTTCAAATATTATGAGTAAGTCCCTACTACGTAGGCCTCAACCATTGATGGGGCTTGTTGAGGGGGTTGAGGTGGAATGGGTTGTTGATATGGCATAGCATATGCGTTTGTAGGGACATAAGGGAATCCTGTGGTTGAACGAACATCCGGGAGAAGAGAACATGTCTCCTTGTGGTGATTTTGAATAAATGTTTAAGTAAGGAGGAGCATTGTTCTAGTACGGGTTGTTTGGTGCCAAGCTGGGTGGTGTCATGTTTTCAACTGGAGCGGCATTTGAAAATGTTGTCCTAGTTGGTGTTTGTTGTGGATAATTATAAGGATTTTGAGGAGGCATGCCTAATGTGCCTATTCCTGTAAGGAGGTCAACTTGACTAGGGTGATGCAAAGGGTTGGGGATTCCCGCTTGCCCAAAATATGAATTTTGGTTTGCTTGAGCAAGTTCTAGCCCTCTAACCTTCTCAGCTAAGGCTGAAATGACCTCCATCGGCGAAGACGCAGTGCTTTGCCTTAAGGGTATTTGTTGTATAGCTTGAGGTTGTAAGGGGGTATGATACCCTGCTATGAATTGGTCGTTACCTTGCCAAGCTTCACCAAGTGTATTTCCCATGGGTGGAGTTATGGGGGTGTTCTCCTAGAACAGGGAATCATATTGTATTTGTAAACTCCCTATAGGTGGATACATATTTTTGAAGCGTTGTTCACTTTTAGTGAAGCGTGCAAAGTACTTCCTCATCCAAAAAGGGGAGTGGGTTTGATTTGTCTACTTATCTATGGTCCAGAACAAGACCCAAGGAGATGAAGTGGATTCTCCAGTAAAAGTCATATTGTTAGAGCCTCGATGGCTCTGGTTGTTGTGTTTGTACAAACCGATCAAATTCCTCTATTTGGAATGAAGAACTAGAACTAGTTATGTGATGGGGAGTTTGAGATGACAAGTAATTACTCGAATAGTTATCAGCCCACACAGAAAGTGAGGATGATGGTTGTCTATTTGTTTGACTATAGTTTACTTCGAGACTCGAGAGAAGTCTCGCCATATGCATCATATCTCGACATATTCGTGGGGTATATGAATACCCGAGAATAATGGGAAAGAGCAAAGGTGGATGGAAGAAATGAAAACAGTAAAGAGAAATATTATTTTGTTTCACATTGGGTTCACATATTTTGTATGATGGAAAAAGTAACATGTGAGCATGGGAATCTACAAGTACCTCCTCCTCGTCGTACACGACCTCTTGAGCTCGTGTCGAGACAGTAGGTGAATATTGAATGTGAATAGATATGTATAAGCTAATTGAGTAATCTTAAATCCTTAATACGCAATAACGGAATGTGTGAATCTAAGGTGAAGAAGGCCCTCCTAACATGGATTGGTGTAATCGCTTTTTCGGATATAATGGTTGCTCGAGAGGCTCCAATCGATGTCGAGCTTTGCCGAGATCCTATTTCTTGGTTGTTGGATACATGGGAAGTGACATGTGGGAGCTTCGTATATATCTCCAGACAAGGCCATAAAAATAGTGGTAGGTCGTTTAATGGATTTTGTGGTTAGCTATGGTTGGTTTTCTAGTCTAGCCCAAAAAATATTGGATTGATTGGCTTCTATATTTAATACGAAAAACTATACTATAATATCTGGCGGGAGTGGTGAAGATCTAAACACCAACGTTCGCAAGTTGGTGTCAATACTTGACTGATTTGTAGGCCCATTGGGTTGTGGGACTTGGGGATCACAACCATGAGTTTGTGGTTGTTGTGGACCTGTTATGGTCATGTGAAGAATCAATCCCTTCTTTCGACTATCCAAGTAATCGTATGCCTTTTCAACTTCTACGTTTAGAACTAGAAGTTGTATGATTTTCTCGGAGTACCTAACAGGTGTTCTGGCAACTTGGATACGTAAGCTAGTGTCTATATCAACGAGGAGGTCTCCTGCGTTAGGCTACAGAACCAAAGGATCGTAACCAAATGTTTGTTCTCGTTCGAACCCTTGCATGGTCATTCAGGTGTTTTATCAAGGCAATCTATAATTCGGATGGTTTGACCAGAATGTGTAAGCTTTTTCATCTTCGATATTTAATCCTCTCAGTTGTTCACTAATTTCTTGTAGGTTTGTTGTTGCTTGAAAGACCTGTATCCTAAGGTCCTGATCTATATCAGCTAAAGTCATGGGTAGATTTGGCTGAGGCACTATGGGTTCAAATATATACTCTCTAGGCTCTCTAGGTCATGTGATTGTCATACAAAGATGATTCAACCTCTAACTAACATTAATAAACTGATTATGAAAGAGGTATTACACTACGTAAGCATTCTTCTATTTTTTATATTTTCCAATGATGTATTTCAATGAAATTGAAGAGCTACTCTAGTATATTTATAAAATGGAAAACTAATCTAGAAACAGAATGAAAACAAACAAAGTAGCACTGGTATGGCTATTTTGCTATGCGATTGTGATTTTATCCTAGATATCTAAGCAATTTATATATTTTGAATTTTGAAAGGCTCTTGATCCTACCTCGAAGTGAGGAATGAATCACAATTTCTCGAAACTATCAATCCCCATGCTTCCCTGGTGATATCGAGAACAAGCTTTTGACTGAAATAAAATAATTCACTACTCTATTTGATATGTTGTAACTAGAACTTTGATAGCTCAAACCTAGCATTTATGAGTAATGGTAAATCCAGTTTTGTGTGATTTCATCCCCTTAGTGTGATCTCCTCATTCCTTCGATGTCCTCGTGAATCCGGAAAGTGTGTATATGATAGTATCAATGAAGATAGCAATCGAACAATGGCAAATTTGGATATAGATCGAATATAATGTGAGTAGGAGAGGGATAACGCAAGTGAATGAGAGCTTGACTATGTAATTCCTAAGCGGGATTTATTACGGGAATACAACACAAGTGTATCGAGAGTTTCAAAAATTATCCTTGTGACAAAACAAAACCTATAACTTTAATGGGTTCTAGTCTAGAAATGAAGCTATTCTTAGTTTAAACTAACTATGCGAGTAATGAAACAAGACTTGAAACAAGAAGATGATATGACCTCCAAAATGCCAACAATGGAAGCAAAACATAAAACTAACAGAATTCTAAGCAAGGAATTGAAAAACTAAACAAGAGAATTGAGAGGATGAGGGGCCATTTTCTTGAAAACAAGTTGGCTATTTATAACCAATGCATTTACCAGAGGGTAACTCCCATTAGAACTCTCTTTTACTATAAACAAAGGAAAAAAACTATTCCTAGGGAGCAGAAAACATTAATGCAAGCCAAAGTGGTTGAAGAAAGTGTGTAAAATCCAAGATTTACGTTGATTGCGTTATCATCAAAGGAATATGGAAAACGTGAACAAAACCACCGCCATGTGCGGGGTGGCGATTCTGAGGGACCACCGCCTGTCCGGGCGCGGTCACAGACCACCTCCTGGCAGGCGGCGGTTTCGTCACTTAAGACAACGATGCAAGAAGAAAGGGGAAAAAGGGAAAAACCAAGCATGCGGAAGCTAAGCGGGCATGCGGGATACAAGCATATACATGACGAGCCTTTTCGGATTTGAACACCTTGCAAGGAGACTTATATCATCATTGGGGCATGTGCAACATCATTTTGGTGGTGTAGTACCTTATAATTTTAGGTACGCACGGTCATCTTGGGCATGGATTAGTTATCTCGCACACAGAGCCGAGCGAGTTTATTGTTACCATAATATTATATCATGTACAAATGATTTGGGAGTTGAGCTAGTGATAAGCGGAGTTATGAGGCCCATTTCTATCCACACTATTTCTGCTATGCGGCTTAAGCAATGTGTGCGCGTGGGTGTCACCGGTACGCTATTACTATTATTGATATGTCAAAGGATGGGGCTAATGAACCTTCACTTTTCGATCACCCCATATTGCAAGAGTTTTTGATGTTTTTCCTAGTGACCTACTAGGGATGCCTCCCCACGTGAGATAGAATTCCACATTGACTTGGTTCCAGGAGCATAACCTATCTCACATGCTCCTTATAGGATGACCACACCTGATCTTTGTGAGCTCAAGTTGCAGCTTGAGGGCCTTCTTGAGAAAGGCCTAATCTATCCTAGTGTATCCCCTTGGGGTGCACAGTGATTTTTGTTAAGAAGGATGGATCCTTGCGGTTGTGTGTGGACTACAGACAGTTGAATAAAGTAACGATCAAGAATCGTTACCCCCTTCCTCGCATTGATGATTTGTTTGATCAAATGAAAGGGGCCACAATATTTTCTAAGATTGATCTTAAGTCCAAATACCATCAGTTGAGGATTGCAGAGGCAGATATCCACAAGTTAGCTTTCCACATGAGACATAGGCATTATGAGTTCACAGTTGTGCCTTAAAGTATTCATGAGCTTGATGAATGGGGTGATCGGGATGCTTTTAGATCTCTTCATGCTCATTTTTATTGATGACATTCTAATATACTCACGTATGCGTGAGGAGCACCTTTTTCAGTTCCACAGTTGTCTTCGTGAGTAGAAAATTTATGTCACATCATTTCTAGGGAAGGTATCACGGACTAATCCTTCCAATATTAAAGCCATTATAGATTGGCTAGCACCCACTAGTGTGATCAAGGTGTGCAGTTTCATGGACTTAGCAAGATACAATAGGAGATTTATTCAATACTTTTCTCGGGTTCACACCCCATCAATTCCCTTCAACAAAAAGGGAAGAAGTTCTTATGGTCAGATATATGTGAGCAGCCTTCAGAAACTTAAGGAATGCCTCATGACAACACCTATTCTTGTAGTGCCGGACCTTAGGGTGAGTTCTTCATTTACACGGATGCTTCACTGGCAGGACTAGGAGGTGTGTTGATGCAGGAGGGCTGAGTGGTTTCTTTTGAGTCTCGCAAACTCAAGTATTACGAGCTCAATTATCTCGAATCATTACCTTGATCTTGCAACATTTGTTCATGCCTTGGTTTGGTGGAAACATTTCCTTCTTGTCAGAGATTTACACTCGGGATGATTACTTGAGTCTTCGTCACCTCTTCACGTAGCCCAATCTCAACGCCGCGGTGGCATTGGATGGAGTTACTTTGTGAGTAATACATGAAGATAGAGCGTGTGAAGGGAAGGAGAATGTGGTTTGAGATGCCCCGAGTAGGTGGAGACATTTGGTTATGGCTACTTCAGTGGGTATAGATTTACAGAGTAGGATTTTTGTGAAGCAGCTCCCTCATGACAACTTCGCCATGACCCAAATTAGAGATTGAGTCTCATAGGCCCCTTGAGGGGAAATTTGATGGATTTTCATTAGAGGAAGATGGCCTTCTTAGAAACAAGAGGTCGGATATATGTTCCTAGAGATGGAGGCTTGAGACATGATATTTTGGAAGAGGCTCATCGTGTACCTTATTCAGCCCATCCCGGGGTGAAGAAGATGCACGCCACCTTGAGACAGTTGTACCATTGGAGGGGACTATGGAGAGACGTAGCTCGTTTGTATCACGCTATTTAGAGTGTTAGAAGGTGAAGGCCAAGCATCAACACCCAGCTGGCCATCTCTTCCCTCACACCATACCAAAGTGGAAATGGGACACCATTTCTATGGATTTCATAGTTGGGTTATCGACATCGAGTGTAACACTCAAAATTACAAGAGTTGGAAAATGAGGATTTTTTAAAACATAAAAACAAATTACACAACTGCAATCGTACATATTAATTTAATCAAATTCATTAAATCATATTTGTTCTTTTGATCTATCTGACAACATCCATGTAAGCCATGTGCGGCTGAGAAGGGTGTATCCAAATCTCCACGATCTCCCTTCGTCACTACTTCGAGTGACAATGCTTACTAGCATTTCGAGCTCAACCTTTATCAGGTCATGGGAACTATGTGAAAGTCATTGGGTCTACCATGAAGCTAGTTTCTCAACTTCATAATCTGGTATCCGACCATTTCCTACCTCATGTTCAAAGTGTTCAACTTCCCATGATTAGGTTACTGACAAATTTTTTTAATTAGAGGAATAGGTGATCAGACAATGCACAACCATCAATGCATTACTTTGGCCAAATTTATATGTCATGCAGGTTACGGCTAAACTCAAGACATCACACTAGTCTTATGAGTTTTAAGTCTTCCGCCACCTCACAACTATCTCTTTCACAGTTATCTAGATCTTATAGTTTGTATTTACTTTATTTTCAATTAAACTTAGCTTGCAAGAGATTATATCAAGATAGATGCCAAGGCCAATTACGTTCATTATGAGATGAGTACATTCGTTATGTTGAAATGTAACTATTTCAGCATTCCGCTTGTACTTATCCCTTAATATGCCTAATGGATATTTTCATCTATTTACCTTCCTATCTAGTTTCTCTTTTCCTGATGTTCGATTTTTAACCTTAAATTACCTTTTTATAATGATACTCTTTCATCCTCTATAAATTAGGCTTTACAATATTAACATATTATTGTGAAGTTTTCGGAAGGCCAAATTAAATATATATTAATGTATATTTAATTACTTCTCCAATCAACTACACCACTAAATAGCTATTTAATTTAGAAATTAAAAGACAATTGAATGTTATAATAATTGTCCAATTATCGGCTTCATACATTGATAAATATCAAATAAATATATTTAATGATTTATGATAAGTAAAAATTCTTAATTCTAGTATTTATCATTTACTTATATTGAGATATTATTACATACAAAATAATCATCTCTTTGTTAAAAACATAAATTACGTATGTAAATCGTTAAGGAAAAATATATAATCGATCCTGTAACTCTCACATAATGAGGTTTGAATATTAACAATGGGTCCAAGATCCCAATAAATTCAATCAAAATTCTAGGATATCATCCTTCTACAAATTGAAATCCAAGTAACTCATTTAAATCCATGCTATGATAAAACTTCACAAGACATGAGTTTCCGCATATCCGAATCGGCTAATTGTCTTGCAAGACTAGAGTAGTGGTATGATGTCAGTTCAAAATGAACTAGCATGAATATTGCCTCCATTTTCTGATGCAATTATTTAATAAAATATGAAAGATATACATGTTAACAAGTGCATGGTAATATAGCTGAGAATGTATTACTACATGTTTTCCATAAAGATACAACTATGGATGTACACAAATAGAACAACAAATTTCTATTTCAGAAATCATGTTTCTCTTTAATCACAAGGATCAAGACATCCTTATTTCAGCTTCAAACAATAAATATTTGACACTTAAAATTTTACATAAATCGTAGGAACAATATGATTAAGAAGAGTACATTTTTTTCCTTAGTTTTAATAAGTTACCATCACAAATAAAAGTAATCAAACCATAATCCTTCAACATCCGAATTCAAATTATAACCACAAGAAAATCATGCTTTACATGATGCATGATTTAAATATTATTTTACTTACCCTCCAATCAACGAGAAACTCAACAAAACTATCTCAAGTCAATATTTCCAAATACCAATTAAACATATTCTCTCTAGGTAATGAGCAGCTCATCGTATCATCCAAGAACATCATTAACAAAGAAAATAAAACATAATATTTTCAGTCAATGAGCAACTAGATATAAAATGTACAATATATTCCTTTCCAAACAATCAAAACACATTTTTCTTATATATATGAACAACCCAACTAAACAATGTAAAAACACCACGATTACATCATTTAAACATGTTCTTTCTGGTAAACGAACAACCCAACAAAACAATATAGCAGCACCATGATTACATCATTTAAACATACTCTTTCTAGTAAAAGAACAACTAATAATTTATTTCATAAAATATCATTATATTAAACCCAATCATGCCACCAATTACTCCTTGGTACAACTCGGTCAAGTTGTCCTAGCTTTCATGCCCTTACCAAGACAAGCAATTTCTTTTTCACAGTCATGCAAGAATCCAAGTCATATTGTCAGGCTGGAAGTTACAGGCTAAATGCCATTTTTGTAGTTATTCACACATAACAACACACCCTCATTTATACATGAACCGATTTAGATGCCCATAATAAAAATTTGGAAAATGCAACCCCATGCAAGAGCTTTGACATCCACAAATTTTCATTCAAAAGATCTCAATAAATTAAAAATCAGACCTGCATATAATAGCCAAGAAGAAAAAAATACAAAACCATAACCAGTTGCATATTCATATCGATTTGGCTACCCAAATCAATTCATTTATGCAAATCGATTTGGGTATCAAATCAATTTGTTTATAAACAACACACAATCAAATTTATGTTAACAAAAATGAAAACCCACAATCACAAATGGATTTGAAACACTCAAATTCACAAAAAATTTTCGTTCTTCTAATACAAGAAAAACCCAACTCTTTTCTTTTTGGGTACAATTTATTTTAATACAGAGAAGGAATTTTAACTTTCATTTTATTTTTATTTTTGCAAATCAAAACCCAAAATCCCATATGCATTTTTTTTTTTTGGGTTTAGCTAAAACCACACAAAGAAAACTTAAGAGAATACAAAATCCATGAATTTCCTTTTCAAATTTCATCTCCAAGATGTTGATGCTCATTTGCCTCGCCCGTTTGTCATTATTTTCCTCTAATATGCGTGTTGTGAAATGTTTTATCTCTCGATGTGGATTTTCTAAAGCTTCTACCTCCATTAGAAATGCTTCAAGTTGTTTGCAAAATCCATTGTCATGTCCCTCCTTGAAGAGGTCTGAGTCTTCCCTGTTTTTCCCTAATTTCTTCAAAATCCATGGGCTCTGTCATTTTTCCTATTTTTCCTCTACCATGGAAGCTCAAGAATGGTTGATTTGTATTTTTATGCCTTTGAAAATCCAAATCCATGGTCGAAAAATATGCTCGGAAATATGATTCACTTGTTTTTGTTTCAGAAAATTTTCATCCTTAGCGAAAAATCAGGGTCTAGGCGTGAATGGTGATTTTGTGTATTTTTTATAGTCTGATGGGTGTCTTTCTCCTGTCAAAATTTTTCCTTAGCATTCAACAGTCATGTGGCTTCTTTTGGTTGGTCGGGGGACGGTGGGCGGATGCTTTAACTTATCGATTTTTGATTTTTTGGCAAAAAGGCAAAATTGGTCTCATAGCTCCGCTCAAATCTGATTAGTTATTTTGGTGCTTACGTGGATTCTTCTAATTAGATGGGGTGTGGTGGGGAAAAATTCTCACTTTGACCCCAAGAGGGCACGTGGCAAAGCTAATGGTGGAGATGTGGGCCTTCGAGAGGTAAGTTACATGTTTTTCCCTTTTGGCAAAATGGAGTAAAATTCTAAAATGGAAGTGCACCCTACCAAATCATTTTGAAGCCTTAAGGATTTTGAAGTTACGCCATAGTGACACATGGAGGTCTTCATGGGTCTTCTTTCCTTAGAATTTTCAGCAACTTCTTAAAGGGTCCGAGACACGTGGCGAGCCCATGCTCATTCAAAGTCTCAACTTTTGGGGATCATCTCAAGATGCGTTGTAGTGACACATGGCAGTTTGAAAAGTCAAAGGGGTAGGGAAGTAGACCATCGGAGGAAACTTGGATTTTTGCCTCTTGTCATCAAAAGGATTAAAATCTCAAAATGGCCCGCAAGCCCGAACAAGAAGGATGTTAAAGTTTGTTTGAAAAGTCAAAGGGGCGGGGAGGCGGACCATCGGGGTAACTTGGATTTTTGCCCCTTGATATTCAAAAGATTAAAACATCAAAATGGCTCGCAAGCCCAATAAAGGAAAAGTCAAAGCTTGCTCATGTCAATGGCAGAGTGCGGACTCTTGGGGAAATTTGGAAAATTTTCCTTTTGGGAAAAAGAAGTTAAAAGTAAAAAAGGAAGCTGGTTTTGATGGGACCCACATTGGGACACATGTGGAGGCCCATTTTCAAAGGTGAGTTGCGAGAGAAAATTTAGAAAGTTTTCCCTTTTCCAAAAAAGAGGTGAGATGGTAGAATTTGGCCAGGTTCCTTTGGGGCCCACCTTAGGACACATGTCAAGCTCATTTCTCAAGGGGAGGTGCGGAGCAAAATGTGAAAATTTTACATTTTTCCAAAAGTTGTAAAAGGAAAAAGGGAACCCATGAGGCCCGCTCTAAAATGGATCTCCCACGTGGATGGTCCAAATTCAAAATAGAAATCAATGACAGATGTGTCTTTGTATCGATTTTTTCCATTTTCACTCAGAGCTCCTGGGATGCATATTCTTTTGGTTTTTTTATCATTTCTTGGAGTCTCCTGCACGCCAAATGAAGAGGAACATTAATTTGGCCTCTGGTTTGGTGGGAAAGGTCTGTAAACATATCTCACCATTAATATATGCAATCTAAGCTGTCGGATTCGGCCTGATTTTCTTTCCTTGGCACATGAACGACTGTTGATAATTGGGGTTTGGTGAGAAAAATCTAGGGACATATTCTACCATTAAGGTGAGATATGACCTTTGGGCTCGATTTGATCTTCCATTTCTTCTTCCTAGGCACGCAAAGAGCCATATTTGAAAAATAGGGGTGGAAGTGGTTGGTGAGTAAAGGGAGAGTGATTTTAGGGAAGGAGTTGAATGTGGATATTTTCGAAGAGATCGCCCCCTGAGCACTCGGTGAATTTTTGCAGATTGATTCTGGGAATCACGATCGTGATCATGGCAAGCACTGGTGGCACTCAATGTATGGATTTTTTGGGGGAAAAGGCTTTGTTGTAAATGTTATAAATGGCACAAATTTATCGTGCAAAGGTTGAAGGTGAAGGTGAAGGGGACTGATTTTCCTAATAGAAAAAGGCTTGATAGAGACCATCCTTTTTTAAAAGCTAATTGAGAAACATGTATATCTCTTTTGTATTGAATTTGATCATGTCAAGGTGGTTGTGAGTGTACAGCCATTGATAAGCTCTGAGATTGTTCTAGAAACTTTCCCCTACTGATAAATTTAATCAAACTTGAGTTATTCTGTGTGGATCTTATGCAAAATGTGTTTGTTTTACTTCTGAATGTATGCAAATAATTTTTCTTGTTCTTGTTGCAATCTTGTATCAAAATTTGTCTCAATCACACAGTCTCAATCCTTGTGATAGTTTAGTGGCATCTGCAATTTCATTTCTCAGAAGAGCTTTCATCTGGGAGTGAAATAAACAATTTAAAATCACTTTTCTCTCATCTGTTGACAGAGATTGTTTGTAAGCCTCTAGGTGTACCTCAGGCGTGATTGGCCTCAGATCTTGATGTTTTGTTGGGTTTTCCAACTCAAGCCTTCATGTTAGAATCTCATAGATTGTATGAAAAAGTGCTAATCTGGGCCTCCATTGAAGCACATATTTTGGTTAAAGAAACATTTTAGCTGCTCTGTGGCATTCTGTTGGTTTAGTCTTCCATTTTGCAAAAGTTCTCAAAGATTTGGTATAATCAACTTTATCCTACTTCACCTCCCACCAAAATTCATTCAAAAACAATTAATCATACCCATACTACCCCTATTTGTCATGTATGTATACAAATGCATAATTTTACTACCAAAACATGCAGAAACAATCAGGATTCCAAATGTCTTTAGTAGCCTGAACCTTGCCTAGAGAATATCTCCACTATCTAGAGTGACAACTCATGAGAGTTAGATTTTTTGCATTGATCATATTTTCTTCAAGGTCTCCTTAACAACTTCATTAGGAAGGATATCTCCATCTCCTCCATAAACAATAAGCTATAAAAGGGTTCTCTTACCTTGGTTGAAAGGCACAACCTAAAATAGTGAGGATAGATCAAATCCTCTTAAGGTGCTACCCACTCCTTTTCAAATCTTGAGTGCTAAAAGGTTAGATAGACTGCTTCCCTAGCTACAAAATGACATACATAATTATCTATCTACCTCTGAGCATCCTGTCAAATCCATGATGTTGCTTGGCCTTTGAAGGAGATTAAATTTGGGTACCAACACGCTTACTGGCGCCATTCTTTGGGACTTATTTGAGTTTTAAGACTATTTTGATTCACGCAATTCATATCTATTTAGTTCATTCAAACAAATGCTTACACATTTTACGGGGGGACATGTGATTGCGATTCATATTCAAACCCTAGTAAAACACTTCTTATATGCTCCAAGTGTTGTGTGTAATTCTTTCAGTTTTCACACCTAGTGCACTAGCTTTCATTGATAAATCTGGGTAAAGAAAAGTTAGAATCTTTCCATTTCAGTTTCTAGTGTTGATAGACATTTGACAGATCATATTTAGTACATTTGCACAACTAAGGTGGAAATCCTTAGTGGCGAAACTCCTGTTGATCTGATTCTTGATGAATACCAGTGTCTTAACCTCTGTCAAGTGAGATTTGTTACTAACCTTTGCAAAGATGGAAGGAAGAAGGTCTTTCTTTGCTAGGGATCCTACTAGGACATTATTTCCAAAGCTAGGAAAAGCAAAGTCAGAAGGAAGAAAATCTGGAGAGTCTATTGGAGATCAGCAGACAAGAAAAGGGATCTCCATTGATGAAAGTGATCAGCCTATTATTGAAGACTGCAATTCAAGTGCTTCTGAATCAGGTAGCCTCTTTGTGGAATTGAATTCTCAATTGGAGAGGGGCCTTCATTTGATTTTGAAAAGTTTTCTTCTCATTCGCTACCCTGTCTTTTCAGAAGTTGATAGGGATTTCAAGAAACAAGGCCTTTAGGGGATATCCATTTTGAAAGTTATACTCCTGTGTTTCAAAGGCCCTCTACCCCTTATCAATTTGTCACCCTCCAGGGTCACCTCCTCAAAACAACATGGCCTTGCCCCACCAGACCCTTTTTGTTGTAAACACCTTTGGTCCCATAAATTTTACAGGGATGGCTGGTTATCCAAATGTAGTTCCCAGATGTAAGAAATAGATTACCAAAGTTCCAAGGAAATAATGCTATAACTGGTGATCAACATCTAAAGCTTTTTATCAATATGATGGAAGACTTTGAGATTGAACATGAAGATGTATATATCAAATTGTTTATCCATACTTTGGAAGAAGATGTAGGGATTGGTACAAAGCTTTGCTAGATAATTCCATAGATTCCTGGACTGAGATGAATAATGCATTTAGATTGTAGTATGGTGACAGAACTGACCCTAGATTTCTTTTATCAGAATTTGAAAACATCAAGAAGAATCCTAATGAGTTAGTACATGATTTCAACACAAGGTTTAATAAGACCTTGAGGAGATTTCTGTTAGGATAAGGCCATGTGATGAATCATGTTTGATCAAATATTAGATGCATTTGATAAAAAGGTTGCTTACTACTTGAGGGACAAAAACCCTACTAATTTGAGGTAGGCATTCACCATGGCTCTGCAAATTGAAAATAACATCAAGGCAATTGGAAAGCCTCCAAAAAGGGAGGGTGTAAAACTAATTAACTTGGAAAATCCTCAAACAAGTAAGGTTGCTATTGATTTGGAGGAAGTTGTGAAAACTTTGGCAAGGGCTGTCAAAGAAATTTCCTACAAACTAGCCCGGGATGAGAAAGGAATTGGGCAAAGCTCACAAGGTCAACACAAGAAGCAAGGCCAAGACAGGTTCACAAATCACCAAATATTTGATGATAGAGGCAAAGGACCTATTGGATTTGGAAATAGGCAGTCCCAAGGCAGGGAAAATAGAATGGTACCTGATCCTTTGGCTGCTAGAGTTGTTGTTGTGGAGGAGACAAATGTCATTGATTGGTGTGATAGATGTTTCATGCCCCATGCTCCATGTGAGGAAGATCAGCAGGAAGAAGAAGAAGAAGATGATGATAATGATGATGATGTTTGCATGATGGGTTGCTCCACAAGCTCACAACAAGGGGAAACTTCAATTGAGGTAATAAGTGCTAGAAAACTGCTATTGATTTTTGGGATTGCATCCATTGGGTACCTATTCTTCCTCCCTCTCATATTTTAGAAGTAGATATTGTACAATATTTTGAATTTCCCAATAATGAATTTGAATATTTAAGGGCTTTAATGATAAAGAAGTATGATGGAGGCATCCCATCTGAGGAGGATGCAATTGTTGATGAATGTTGTTGTGGCTCAAGAAAAGGAACACAACACAAGAAGTAGGGTTGTCAAAGGGATAGGGCCTCAAGCCAAGCCAAAAACTCCATTACTTTCAAATATTCCTAAAGAGGCTCTAAGAAAGATGCATCTGCCAAGGGCCTTGTTGTCCCAAACAAAAATCATACCCCTCCTCATGCCCAAGTTGTCAAAAATCTTGTGCCATCTAATGAGTGTGTCAACCTTCCTTCCAATGCTTCCTTGCCAAAGTTCTATCCCTTATGATATTGCCCAAGTCTTGAGTCAAATCAAGATCTCAGTTCCAATTGTTGAGTTGCTTAGGATCCTGAGCACAAGAAGAGGGCATTGGAGTATTTTGGATTGAAGGAGAAGAAGAATTTGCCTAGGTAGAAACATAAACATTGTGGAGACTCCTCCAATCATTGAAGAATTAGAAGACACCACCAGCATCAGAAGAGCTAGATGAACCACCTGAGGTTTATTTGGGGACATCCTTGGTAGATTCTCATCTGAATGTGGATCCATTCTTCACCACTCTGATCATTAAGATAGATTGTTACACAACTGTATGTTTGACTCAGGGGCATCATGCAATGTTATGCCTCTGGAAGTCATGAATGAGCTGAATATCAAAGTAACAACAGCATATGGGAAGTGTACTGCATGGATTCTAGAGAGGTGCTAGTGGTGGGATGTGTGAAGGGTTTGGTGGTACAACTTGCACCTATCCAGGAAGGAATTTGAAGCTTGATGTAGTTATTGTTGATTGCCCTAGCCAAGTGGGGTATGTTGTTATCTAGAAAATGGGCTGCAAGTGTTGGTGGGAGTGTTCAAATGGATATGTCCTATGCCACCATCCCAATTGAGGGCAGCCTTGTCAAGTTGTATGGGGAAAAGAAGATGTTGCACCTTATTGAAGATCCCAACAATGCATCTTATGAAGTATTGTACACAAGTGTTGATGTTGATAACTTTGTAGGATTTGTTGATGGAAAGGAGCACAAGATTGAAGAATGCAAGTGTCTTGAGCAAGCAAGCTCTCCTTGGACTTTATTTTTTGATGGAGCTTGCTCCAAGTTTGGGAATGGTGTTGGTGTTGTTCTGATCTCCCAAGGCCAGGAAGAGTTTGTCTTTTCCTTCAAACTCAACTTTGAATGCACTAATAACATTGTTGAGTATGAGGCATTATTGTTAGGTCTGAGGATTGCTTGGAAATATGGTGTTAAAGACATCATTGTCAAAGGAGATTCAAAGAATTAATTGTAAAGCAAGTCAGAAAATTGTATGCCACAAAGAATCAGTGAATGAAACAATACAAGCATGCAGTTTGGGATTTCATTGAGATGTTTGTTTCATTCAACATTGTGCATCATGATAGGAAGTTCAATGATATGGAAGACAAAATTATGTTGGGATCTCGGTTTGATAATTGTGTAGTGTCCCCATATTGTGAATATGATGTTGAGGTGTTAACAAGGCCATCATGTACCTGACAATATTAAGCATTGGCAAGTTTTTGATGATGATGCTCAAGTCAGAAGATTTTGTAGAATAAAGGAGAGTTTGTTGATCAAAATATTGATTGGGAGCCAATGGTGTGTGTAGCAGAGGGTAAAGAAACCTTGTTTGGCAAAGGCATCATCCAACTAAAGACTAATACCATTCCTAGAGGGTTGGTTGCTCTTGAGTCCAATTTTGATAATGTTGATCACATTATTAACAGATGCATGGCAGCCTCAAGGGATATTGAGGAGCATGACCTTGGCACAAAGGAGAAACCAAGGAAGATTTGGTTAGGAAGCAATCTCAGCAAGGAGGAGAAGTAGTCCTACATCCAATTGTTGAAAAAGTATCAAGATTGCATGGCTTGGACTTATTCTAAACTAAAGGCATATAGAGAGGATCTGTTTCAACATGAGATTCCCTTGGAATCAATGCAAAACCATTCAGGTAGAAACAGAGGCCAATCAATCCACTCCTATCTCTTAAGATGCAAGAGGAACTGAAGGAGGGGATGGAGGGATTATTCAACCCACAAGGTATTCTTCTTGGGTTGCAAACCTAGTACTAGTTAGAAAGAAGAATGGTGACATCAGGTGTGTGTGGATTTTGAATCTGAATAGAGCATCAATGAAGGATAATTATCCTTTACCAAACATGGAAAACATGTTGCAACTAGTGACTAGTTCTGAGCTACTTTCTACCCTGGATGGTTTCTCTGGTTATAACCAAGTTGTGGTGAAGGAATCAGAAAGAATTAAAACCACCTTTACCACTCCTTGGGGGACTTATGTATATGTCAGGATGCCCTTTGGTCTGATGAATGTTGGAGAAACCTTTTCAAAGAGTAATGGATGTTGCTTTTTTTGGTTACATCAATGATTTTATTGTTGTCTACCAAGATGATGTAATTATGTTCTCTAGAAAGAGAAGTGATCACTTGTTGCACTTGGAAAAATGTTGATAAGATGTAGAGAATATGGCATTTCACTCAATCCAAAGAAGTTCCATTTTGGAGTGTAGAAGGAAAAATTGCTTGGTCACATTGTGTCATGAGAGGGGTGATGATTGATCTAGAAAGGGTAGAGGCCATCAGCAAGGTTCCAATCCCAAGAACCAAGAAAGGAATTTAGTCCTTCTTTGGGTAGATAAACTTCATCAGAAGATTTATATCAAACTTTTTTGAGTTGACCATTCCAATCACTTCCATGTTAAAGAAGGACCAGGTCATCAAATGGGAGGAGGTTTGCCATCAAGATTTCAATGGGATTAAAGAGGCACTAAAGCATGCACCTATTCTAGCAGCTCCAGATTATAAGAAGCCCTTTCAACTGTTCTCTTTTTGCTTCAGAGAACACTATTGCTTCTTGTCCTGTTGCAGAAGGATGATGAAGGGGCTGAGAGGCCAATTGCCTTTTTAGTAAGGCATTGCAGGGGCTGAGCTGAAATACACTATTATGGAGAAACAAGCATTTTCCTTGGTAAAAGCAACAAAGGTTTTCAGGCCTTACATTTTGAGTTCTAAGATTGTTGCTTATGTTCCCCACACCATGGTGAAAGACATCTTATCAGAGATGGAAGTCTCAAGAAAAAGATGCAGATGGGTGAACAAGTTGCAAGAATATGACATGGATATCCAAACCATGAAGTTGGTGAGAGGTTTGGGCTTGGCTAAGCTTATGGCTGAGAGAAACTTGCAAACTATTGAGGTAAATGAGGTAGAAGAAGGTAGGGTAGATGTTTTTGAAAAATTGATGAGTTTTGAGTGGTACAAAGATGTAATTTTTATCTCAGACATTTAACTACCTTGAGTATTTAAGTAAGAACCAGAAAAGAGCCCTTAAGTTGGCTTCCCAGAAATATGTCATTATTGATTATGGGTTAGCTTGGAAGAACCCTGAGGAGTCCTCTTAAGGTGCATTACTTGAAGATGAAGCCCCCAAGATAATTGTTGATCTCCATGGAGGAGTTTGTGGGGGCAATTTTCTAGAAGAGTCACAACACACAAGATCTTGAGGGCTGGTTATTGGTGGCCAACTCTCTTCAAGGATACAACTCTTTTGGTTAGAAGATGTGAGAGTTGTCAGTGCTTCTCTGGAAGACTGAAAGCTTCAGGCTCCCTTCCTTTGCAGCTGTATCAATTGAAGCCCCATTCAAGCAATGGGGATGGATTTCATTGGTGAGATTTCAGACCCTTCAAGTGTTGGCCATAAGTGGATTCTTGTAGCCACATGATTACTTCACCAAATGGGTGGAGGAAATCCCCACCAAAAGAGAAACACACCAAATTGTCATGGATTTTTTGTTGAACCATATCATCTGCAGGTTTGGGGTGCAGTCAAGATTGTTGTTGATAATGCCATGAGCTTTAGAGCTAAACCTTTGGTGGAAATGTGTAAAGAATATGGGATCAACTTGACATATGCATCTAATTACAATCCCCAAGGAAATGGACAAGTTGAGTCTAGTAATAAAAATTTGTTGAAGATTATCAGAAGAACCTTGGAGCTGAACAAGAGAAAATGGGGTGAGCAGTTGAAGTTTGTTGTTTGGGCGATAGAATTACTATTAAAAGAGCCATTGGAAAGAGTCCATTTGAGTTGGTGTATGGAACTCAGGCCCTATTGCCCCTGCATATGTAATTATCCTCATATCAGTTCATGCAACAATTGGAAGATCAAGAAGGTAAGTCCATATGATGCCCGCATTAACTAGATTGTTGAACTTGATGAAGAAAGGAGGGCATCCCACCAAAGGCATGTAAATTTTAGAGAGAAAAGTTGAAGAAGTTGTTTGACAAGAAGGTCACCCCAAGAGCTTTCAATGTTGGAGATCTCATGTTGTTATGGGATAGTAGGCATGAAGATAAGGGCAAGCATGGAAAATTTGATGCTTTATGGATGGGCCCTTACTCCATTGATATTAGAATTGGTGAACATACCTTCTTCTTGAAGGATTTGGATGGGGAATTGCTTCAAATTTCTTATTAATGGAAGGCATTTGAACATTTCTTGGATTGATTCCCCAGAATCAAGGTGAACATCATCTATACAGTGTATAGTTTGTTGGTTTGTTTTTTGTCTTTTGTGTTTTTTTGTTCTGGCCCCTGGTGGCTATTTTTGTTGGTTTCTCTATTTCATTTTTGGGGATGGTCTAGTTTTGTGCTCTGCAAGCTGACTCCTTTTCCCAATGGATATTTTGGCACTTGGTCTACCTTTTTTCTTGTGGCACTCACAGGAGTGCCCATCCCGAGTCGGAGCCGATGTTGGTGCTCATATTTGTCTCACCCCATTTGCCATTATTTTCCTCTTATCTGCGTGTTGTGAAACGTTTTATCTCTCGATGTGGATGTTATAAAGCTTTTATAACTCCATTTGAAATGCTTCAAGTTGTTTTCAAAATCCATTGTCATGTCCCTCCTTGAAGAAGTCTCGAGTTTGCCCCTATTTTTGCCCTAATTTCTTCAAAATCCATGGGCTCTGCCATTTTCCTATTTTCCTCGACCATGGAAGCTCGAGAATGGTTGATTTATATTTGTATGCCTTTGAAAATCCAAATCCATGGTCAAAAAGATGCTTGGAATCATGATTCACTTGTTTTTGTTTCAAAAAATTTTCATCCTTAGCGAAAAATCAAGTTCTAGGCGTGAATGGTGATTTTTGTATTTTTGATGATCTAATGGGTGTCTTTTTCTGTCAAAGTTATTCCTCAGCATTCAGTGGTCATGTGGCTTCTTTTGGTTGGTCAGGGGATGGACAGTGGGAAAATGCTTTAACTTATCACTTTTTGCTTTTTTGGCAAAAAGGCAAATTTGGTCCCGTAGCTCCGCTCAAATCTGATTGGTTCTTTTGGTGCTTACGTGGCTTCTTCTAATTGGATGGGGGCATGGGTTTTTGTTTTTCAACTTTTTTTTGGCTACTTTGGAAAAAGTTTGAACTCTCACCCACAGGCCCCGGAGGCTTTGATTAAGAAAATTTTAAGTGGAGGAAAAAGTCTCACTTTGAGCAGGAGGACACGTGGCACTAAAGCTAATGGATGAAGATGCGGGCCTTGGAGGTAAGTTGGATGTTTTCCCTTTTGGAAAATGGGTAAAATTCTAAAATGGAAGTGTCTTGCCAAATCATTTTGAAGCCTTAAATTTTTTGCCATAATGAAGTCTCTCACTGGGTCTTCTTTCCTTAGGAATTTTTAGCAAGGGCCCGAGACACACGTGGTGAGCCCACACTCATTCAAAGTCTCAACTTTTGGGGATCATCTCAAGATGCGCCATAGTGACACATGGAGTTTGAAAAGTCAAAGGGGGGGGAAGCGGACCATCGGAGGAAACTTGGATTTTTGCCTCTTGTCATCAAAAGGATTAAAATCTCAAAATGGCCCACAAGCCCGACAAGAAGGTGGTCAAAGTTTGTTTTGAAAAGTCAAAAGGGGGGAGGCGGACCATCGGGGGTAACTTGGATTTTTTTCCCCTTGATATTCAAAAGATTAAAACATCAAAATGGCCCGCAAGCCCGATAAAGGAAAATTCAAAGCTTGCTCTCAGTCAATGGTGGAGGTGCGGACTCTTGGGGGAAATTTGGAAAATTTTCCTTTTAGGAAAAAGGAGTTAAAAGTAAAAAGGGAAGTGGTTCCGATGGGACCCACATTGGGACACGTGTCAGGCCCATTTTCAAAGGTGGAGCTGTGGGGAAAATTTGGAAAATTTTCCCTTTTCCAAAAAAGAGGTGAAATGGTAGAATTTGGCCATGGTTCCTTTGGGGCCCACCTTAGGACACATGTTAGGCTCATTTCTCAAGGGTGGAGGTGTAGAGCAAAATGTGAAAATTTTACATTTTTCCAAAAGTTGTAAAAGGAAAAAAGGAACCCACAGGCCCGCTCTAAAATGGATCTCCCACGTGGATGGTCCAAATTCAAAATAGAAATCAATGGAAGATGTGTATTTGTATCTGATTTTTCCACCATTTTCACTCCAGAGCTCTTAGGGATGTGTATTCTTTTGGTTTTTATCATTTCTTGGAGTCTCTACATGCCAAATGAAGAGGAACATTAATCTGGCATCCTGGTTTGGTGGGGAAGGTCTGTAAATGTCTCTCACCATTAATATGCAATCTGACTGTCGGATTCGGCCCAATTTTTCTTTCCTTGGCACGTGAAGGACCTGTTGATATCTGGGTTTGGTGAGAAAAATATGGGGACATCTTCTACCATTAAGGTGAGATCTGACCTTTGGGCTCGATCTGATCTTCCATTTCTTCTTCTGGGCACGCAAAGAACCTAGATTTGATAGAATAGGGGTGGAAGTGGTTGGCGAATAAAGGGAAGAGTGATTTGCTAGAGGAAGGAGTTGAATGCGGGAGATTTTGAAGAGATCTACCCCCCTGAGCACCTGGTGACTTTTTACTAGATTTGATTAGGAATCATGATCGTGATCATGGCAAGCATTGGTGGCACTCAATGTCTGGATTTTTGGGGAAAAGGCTCTATTGTAAAATGTTATAAATGGCACAAATTTATCGTGTAAATGGTTGGAGTGTCAAGGGTCGGAAGACTGATTTTCCTAATAGAAAAAAGGCTTGATAGAGCCCATCCTTTTGAGAAGCTGATTGAGAAGCATGTATATCTCTTTTGTATTGAATTTGATCATGTCAAGGTGGTTGTGAGTGTACAACCATTGAAAAGCTCTGAGATTGTTCTAGAAACTTTCCCCTATTGATAAATTTAATCAAACTTGAGTTATTTTGTGTGGATCTTATGCAAAATGTGTTTGTTTTACTTCTGAATGTCTGTAAATAGTTTTTCTTGTTCTGTTGCAATCTTGTATCAAAATCTATCTCAATCACATAGGTTTCAATCCTTGTGATAGTTTAGTGGCATCTGCAATTTTATTTCTCAGAAGAGCTTTCATCTGGGAGTGAAATAAATGATTTAAAATCACTTTTCTCTCATTTGTTGATAGAGATTGTCTATAAGCCTCTGGGTGTACCTCAGGCATGATTGGCCTCAGATCTTGATGTTTTGTTGGGTTTTCCAACTCGAGCCTTCGTGTTAGAATCTCATAGATTGTATGAAAAGTGCTAATTTGGGCCTCCATTGAAGCACATATTCTAGTTAAAGAAACATTTTAGTTGCTTTGTGGCATTTTGTTGGTTTAGTTTCCATTTTGCAAAAGTTCTCAAAGATTTGGTATAATCAACTTTATCTTGCTTCACCTCCCACCAAAATTCATTAAAAAAAATTAATCATACCCATACTACCCCTATTTGTCATGTATGTATACAAATGCATAATTTTACTACCAAAACATGCAGAAACAATCAAGATTCCAAATGTCTTTAGTAGCTTGAACCTTGCCTAGAGAATATCTCCACTATTTAGAGTGACAACTCGTGAGAGTTAGATTTTGTTGCATTGATCATATTTTCTTCAAGGTCTCCTTAACAACTTCATTAGGAAGGATATCTCCATCTCCTCCATAAACAACATGCTACAAAAAGGTTCTCTTACCTTGGTTGAAAGGCACAACCTAAAATAGTGAGGATAGATCAAATCCTCTTAAGGTGCTACCCACTCCTTTTCAAAGCCACTGAGTGCTAAAAGGTCAAATAGATTGCTTCCCTGGACTACAAAATGACATACATAACTATCTATCTGCCTCGAGGTCTTGTCAAATCCATGATTTAAAACATAATAGGTATTTCCTAATTTTTTACAAATAATGCAACAGAGAAGGGAGAAGATATTCATGCCTAAAGTAAACCCAAAATCAGCAACCTCTTACTCTTCCAGCTCCAACAAGTTGAATCCTTCCTTCCTCCAAAACTCACGCAGGTATCCAAGAAGGGAAGAATGAAAATAGACAAGAAGAAATAAAGAAAAAAATATATAATGAAATAAACTATAGTTGGGAAACATATTCGAGAATTTTCAGGCTTCCCAATGTTGGCACATGCATTAATGCATGCCACATACTTGTGCCATGTGAAGGTGTTTCGCTTTACGAAACCCATGAATTTTAAATATTAAAATTAATATTTTTTTAATATAACTTTTGACTTACATGATACAAATCTTTCTAGAATATATATTACTAATTTTACAAATTAATATTGCATTTTTTTAATTTAAGTTGTTATCCAACTTAATGGTTAAGTTAAAATTAATCATCACAATACAAGTCCACATATTACCAACAATATGTTATAATAATTATTATTTGAATTTCCACATTCCATACGAAACATTCCAATAAACGAAATCACCAAGTCCGTAAATAATAATTCAAATATTCTCATAAAGTTGGCTTGACATAGCATCGTCAAATAAAACAGAGGCAGTTATCATTATGGTCATTACAAAATTCGAACAAAACAAAAGACGACTAAATTGATTAAAATAAAGTAACCGAAATACAAATAACCGAAAGATTCATTATCGTTTATGAACCGTTTTACCTACGATCAAGGCCTAATCACGTTTAGGAAAGATCATCAAGGTGGGTGTGGGGTTACCCGTTCAAAGCAATGTCATGCCCCGGCAGAAGCTGTGGGACATGACACGACGAACCAAATGAATTCTTAAACACAATGATGATCTTATCTAATCCTGATTAGACTTAACCGTAGTTAATTTAACTTACTAGAAATTTAGGATGTTACATTGAGATACAACCACGATGCCATCATGGTCACGGTGGATAAATTGACGAAAGGGGCTAATTTTTCTCTCAGTGAAGACCACCTACATGCTAGTGTAGTGGCACAGTATACCTTGATGAGATTATCGAGCGCATGGGATTCCACGAGAAGGTCATTTATGACCGCAATCCCTTGTACACATCTCACTCTTGTACTACCATGTAACATGGTCTCGGGATGAAAATCAACTTCAGTATAGCTTATCACCTTGAGAAAGATGGACAGATAGAGTGGGTGACTCAAATCTTGGAGGACATTCTTAGGATGTACATCATGGACCATCAGTCGAGGTGGGAGGAGTACTTGTATTTGGTGGAGTTTTCCTACAATAACAATTTTTAGAGTTCGATAGGCATGGATCCTTTTCAGGAACTATATGGCAGGGAGTGCAAGACACCGCCGATTTGGGGACAGATTAGAGGACACGGTTTTATTGGGTGGTTTCTTTACAGGATATGGAGCAACAAGTTGTTATGATCCATCAGAGATTACAAGAGGCTCAAGACAAAGAAGAAATATGTGGATCAGCGGAGGAAAAATCATAGTTTTGAGGTGGGCATGAAGGTGTTTCTTCGTGTCAGGCCTCATAAGAGCCCTATCCATTACGGAAAAGGCTCTAAGCTTGCTCCTAGGTTTGTGGGTCCCTTTGAGATCTTGGAGCGTATCGATCCTTTGGCCTATCGTCTAACATTGCCACCCAGCTTGTCTTGCATCCATGATGTATTTCATGTTTATGTACTTAGGAGGTACATTGTAGACCCTTCTCATGTATTATATTGGACCTCATTACGGAGTGCAAGATCGGGGGCGGTGATGGTGGAGCCCATCCATATTTTAGAGTGCAAGACCCTGGGCCTTCGAGGCAAGAGAGATTGATCAGGTTCGCATTCAGTGGGATAGATACGATGAGACAATAACTACATGGGAGGATGCCACGCCTCTGAGAGCATAGTTCCCACATTTGTTCCAGTGACTTCAGGAGGAAGTCAAGTCTAAGGGGAGGGGGATGTAGTGCCCACTCCTCTTTGACATTTATATGATTATGATTTTGCTTATTATAGATTAGAGTTATGGACTTTTCTATCATAGTTTAGATATTGACAGATGGATATTGTTATTTTGATTAGTTAATTGATAGATAGTGTGGATGTTAGACTTATGACATGATTTACATGATGGATTATATGCATGTTTAGATATATCGAATTGTTGATTTTGAGTTTATATTGGACTAATGCATTTATTTTGATAATTATATGATGCTAGATGATGTATTTGATGTCGTGATCTTATTGCTAGTTGATAAATTAATGAAATTGAAATAATTGAAATTGTGAACGATGGAAAATTACTTGTTTTGAGATGGTTTAGTTACGATAATTGATTATATGTATATGCATGTATTTTTACTATTTCGATGTTGTTAATATGGCCATGAGGCCAGAAAGGTATTGTCTTGAATTTTACAGGTGTTCGCAACACAATAAACCAAAGGGGATAGGAGACCAACAGTGAAAGAATATGGAGTATTGGCAATAGGTCACCATGGCAACACGTGTATTCGTATGTTGTATGTTGTTGTAGTTTGTTAGGAGGTCCCCATTGGGGGTGACCTGAAAGTGACCTTGTGTATGTTTGTAATTTTGTCTTGTTGATTTTATTTAATTGTGATTTAGTGTATTTTTATTAGCATGTGAAGTCACTTTTATTAATTGTGTTTAGCACCCCTCTTAAGTTAATTTAAAAGTGTTTATCTAGTGCTAATTAGGATGTGACAAAAATAGGGAAATAAATGTGATTTGGTAGCCTTAATGTGTGTTGGTTTGGAATGAGTTTAATTTGTTTTGGGTTGTGTGTACTCAATCTTCCTTGTGAAATTCGGATTTTGACCTTCTAGGCTATTTTGGAGACTTGTGGGACAAGTTAAGCTTGTCCCACACCTCTTAAAGTCACCCACCCACTTAGCCTATGATGTGAGGGACTTATTTTAGGTCCTATTTTGTGTTTTAATGAAGGAAAAGGGAAATTAATTACACTTTTCTTACATGGGTATTTAATTTTGTCCTTAAGGGGTGTGGGTTGGGTTGAGTGTGTAAGAGGGTGGTCTTTTCCCCAACCACCAATTTATTATGCTTTGGGGTTTGGGTTTGACCTTGGTGATGTGGGATGGAGAAGAAATGATGTGGCATCCTACATGGAGCCACATCATCTTCATCTCCTCTTTTCTATTTATTAAAATTTTTGTGAAGTTTTGGGGGTTACTTGCTTTGTTTTGGCTCTCTCATTTTGGAATGCTTTTTTTTTTGGAGTGATTTTGGAGTTGAAGATTGCTTGGAATTGCTTGAGCTTGGAGAATTTTGGAACTTTCTTGTGGAGTGGATTCTTGTTATGGCAAGGTAGGGTCTTCACCCTTGGTTTCTTCTCTTTTCTTGTATGTTTATGTGTTGAATGAATGTGTTATTGCATGATGTTGTTGGGTAGTGAAATGGCTTTAGGATGTGTATGAGAAAGTGAAATGGGGATAAATTTTGTTGGGAGGCATAAGAGTTTCTCTTGGGTATTTAGGAGGGAGTGGGTTGGGTGCCCCACCTTGTTCTCATCTTGTTATTTTGTTCATTGTGGGAGACATAAGAGAGAGGAGACATAAGAGTGAGGGAGGCATAAGAGATATTTTTATTTGTAGGGAGGCATAAGAGATATTTTTATTTGTAGGGAGGCATAAGAGATTTTGGGGTTGATATGGTTTTGGAGGTTTTGAGGTGGGCATCCAAACCCTTGGGAGGCATAAGGGTATCCCCATATTCCTTTCTCTACTTGGCTTGTTTTAGAGCCAATGTTTTGGGAAGTATGTGTATAAAAATGAATGTGTTGTGGTCATTTTATTGTGTGAATGTTGTTTGAAAGTAAATGTGGAAGCCTTGTCTTTTGTTTCCATGGTTGTCAAATATTCCATATTGTCTCATTGTTGGGGCTCAAGGGCCAATGAGGAAGTAGGCTTCACTTCCTCATTGGAGTAATGGTTGGGTGGAGAGTGTTTCCTACTCCCCATTTTTGGTTGTGTGTTTGATCTTGGAAGAAGGTGGAGCTCAAAGGAGGAATCATGTTTCTTGTAGCATTTGGAGAAAGAATAAAAAAGAAACTCTCTTGTTATATTTTACCATGTTGCCTCCATTGTGTAAGGAGGGCTTATAAACTTGTATTTGTTTAAAGTGAAGTTTTTAGTTGTTTTATTATCAAAAATGTAATCTTAGTTGATATTGTAAATGAAAGAATTTTTTGAAAATCATTTCATTACTTGTTGGAAAGAAAGACTATAGATTCTTAAGGAGAACCAAGTTCAAAAGAAAGTCTTGCATTGTCTTGTGACCATTATTGTAATATTGGAAAGGATATAAAGTTATAGATATGGTGTTTCCTTCAAAATTTAAACCAAATCTTCACTTGCTTGTATTTCTATTAAGTGATATGGATGAGGTAGTATGAAGGAAATTGTTATAGTGCTTGCTTTAATAAAAAAATGTAATTTGATGTGTTTAAAATTTTATTCTTCCTATTTGAAATGTAGTAAGGAAGGGAATAGTTTAGTTTTGCCTTGTATGGATGAAACCTACTTATTAATTGAACTAGAAGGAACAATTAATTTTAGAAGTTTTCTCAAATTGATATTTGAATGAAAGTGTGGGAACATCCAAATTATCTTGATCAAACTTAGACAACCAAGGAAGTAATCCTAAATAGGTCCCTAAATCATTCTAGAAAACCCTACATTAAGGAAGAAGTCGCGCCGAGGAAAAGGGAGAGGGAGGAGGCACCTGAGAAAAAGGCACCAAGTATACGAGATAACACAATCTGCAGGCAAGCGAGAGTCAAGTGCAAAAGCGAGCACTTATGCACAAAGGAAGAAGTCCACCCACGGAAGAGAAGGAGAAGACACGAGGAATAGGCGTTAGAGCAAGAGAAACCCCCGAAAAGAAGATTCACCGAAAAGGAAGGAGTCACCTCTTTGAAGAAGAAAATGAAGAGTCTCTATACTGAAATCACCAGTTTGGAAGAAGTAGAAAGTAACGGAAAGGGTAGAATTAGAAGAAACAAAGAGCATGGAGGCCATCATGGGAGACAAGGCGGATGATGAGTGTGGTGAGGCTCAGGACCATCCTATGTATGATGTACATGACTCAGAGGAGGAGGGAAATGAAGAGAAGGATGAGGACGAAGGAGGTGCTCACGAAAAGGGAGAAAATGAGGAAGTCAATACGAAGGACCGAGAGGACTCAAGCTGACCAAGGAGTAGATAGAAGATGCAGCAGAAAGGGAGGTAGGAGGCATAATAAAAGACTTGGTGGAACAAGAGGTTTAGCACAACGCCAAAGAAGTGCTCAAGGAGGTGGAGGGAAGCGAGAGTGTAGAAAAGGAGTATGGAAGCATGGGTGGAGATCCCAACCTAGCGGTAAGCTTCCCAAAGGAAACGCACATGGGAGGAAAGAATGTGGTAGTGGCACAGGAGCAAGGAATGACTTATATCAATGATCCAAATAAGGCACTACATGCACGTTTCATGCCTACAAACCAACTCCTTGCATGGTCTTCATTCGAAGAAGAGGGTGCATACCCACACACATAGAAGATGTTGTCTTGGGCCTTTGAGTCCCATGTTGACAAGCCTCGAGTTTGAATTCAAGCGAGAGGTGCTTTGGTGAAGATACCAGATACTAAGGGAGTAAACCATCTGGTGAATGCTCAACAACTATCAAGATAAGAAAGTGTGTAATGCACTCAACAAGGTATCTGTGGAGGTTGAGGCAAGGCTCTTCGGGAGGAATGACGAGTAAGGGTCTTGGAAGAGGAACTTGAAAAGAAAAATGAAGAAATCATTGAGAAGAACAAGGAATTAAATCGGGAGAAGCTAATCGGGCCGCACAATTAAGCCATGAATTAATGGAGGAGAAGGAAAAGGTGTGCGAGATTTATAAGAAAATAGAGATGATTACAGACTCCATAATATTGAAGCACCTGACACTGGACTGCACGAGAAAAAAATATGAGTCAACCATGCAATGCTTGTAAGACTTGACCCACATCCTCACCATGGAATTGGAATCAACAGAAGAGGCATTAGCACGCCGAGAAAGAGGAAGAAAGACTAAATATCGGGAAACTTGATTACTTAGTATTTTGAGCTACTTGTTGTTGTAAAGACATTGCATGCAAATAGTTAAGGTTATGTATGAAAATTCGGCTGACATAGACAAGGTAGAAAGCATACTAGTTGCTATGCATGAGGTGGATCTAAAGGAGTTTCAAGAAAAAAAAAAGGAAACAAGGTGGAGCAGGATAAAATCCTAGCCAAGGTTAAGAAGAAGATGAAAGAATTCAAAGCCTTATAGGGTTCGATTAAGAATCGACTTAAGGAGTTGTACCCCCAGATCACTCGCAGGATGGATGCGATGGACGACCTTCCTGGCGGTTAGAAGTAATTGTTGATACACTGAATGCTAAGGGTGACAAATTAAGTTTTGAGGAGGTAAGCACTCTAATGGGTGACCTACTTCAGCGGGAGAGCAGGTGAAGTTGATTCCTAGGAAAAGATTGAGGTAACAGTGAGGAAGGAGTTCCCACTCCTCCTACAGTAGTAGTTCTTCCATTCTTTCATTCTTTATTCAGTTGTTTTTGTCCCTGTATTCTTTATTCTTTGAACGAGCATGATGTTTCTAAGGATGGAGAACACACTTAGTGTGGGGTGATGTTGGGCCCTGAAATATTGGCTAAGATTCTGAAAGGGTGCGTGCGTGTAGGACCCGGTGAGAAGAAGGGCGCTTGGGGAAAAGCGCGTAGGAAAAAGGGGTTTAAGAAGGGTTTTGGTGAAACCAAGGTGCGCGCAGAAGGCAGAACACGGGTTCAAAGGACTTAGCCATATTTGGCATTCTGAAGACACTTAAGGAAAAACGTGAGGACCTGACTATGCGTGATGAGTGGATAAGGTGTCATCTTGGAACCTTGGAGATCAAGAAAAGGATATTCCACACAAAGAATATTCATAGGAGACATCATTACAGAGAGTGGAGGGTTTGTAAGGGGATAAACACTCTGATTGGAGGACCACATCAACATTTGACACATGATGCTGTCTGCAGAGAGAAGGCATGGCGGTGGGTGTTGATTCTATAAAAAGAGATGCTCGTGAGCAAGAAATCATCATCATCATCTAAATAGCTCGAAATGGAGAAGAGAATGCATCGAGAGTAAGATGTTGAGTATGAGTGTTGCAGTAATGCTAGGGTTTAGAGAACTTAGTGTTACAAGTTGTGAGGGATGTCATGAGCCTCTGTATGGCACTAAGATCATGTGAGGTTGAAATGGAAGGGTATAGCTAGGGTCTCATACGAGGAAGATCAGCGTAGGAGTTGGGTCTCTATCATTTAACAAGTATGGTACTGTGATGACGTCTTTTGATTGTAATGTTCCTATCATAACTATTCTAAATGAGTATATATATAAGAATTCGTTATGCATGTCATGTTTAAGGGTGTAAACCCTCGTGTTGTATAACTACCATGGCTCAGATATGGTTTATTGTGCTTATTACATTGTTATTAAGTTTTTGTAATACATTAATGTGTGGATCTCAGACATTACGAAACTTCTCCCTTCCACTTTTCTTTTAACTAAGTAAAATGAACTTCTCATTCTGCAATTCATCCTCCACTAATGGAAAAACCTTCTCACAATGCTCACATAAAGGAGGGGCTTGGCTCCCGCGCGTGCCTCGGGTGAGTACCAGTGCTCGTTAGGTGATAGGTGACACGCACTGGGGTTAGAAAGTAATATTGAGGGTAAATAAAATGACTACAATGTTTCATATATGTCGTCGTGGTTGTACGAAAGAGTATTTTTTCATATCTCCCCTTTCCAGTTTCCATAGCAATGTAATTCTCCTCCATTCTCCTTCTTCATCCCCCTCTTCCTCCTTTGATTTTAATCTCCTTAAACTATAACTTTCTTAATGGATCACCTTTTGTGTTTCTATCGCACATTTCACATGCGATTGCTAATTATATTTAATGTCATATTCTTAAACATCGGTGGCGCTTGATCGAAACAAATATGCAATTTAAAATAATAAAATACCGAACTATTTGAAATGAAAATAAATGTTCAAATCACACTACTTAAGTAAGTGTTATTTTTGTAATTATTGCTATAACTACCACTACATCAAAGAAAACGACCCATTTGTGATTGAAAATACCTTTGCCGTGAATTGGCGCAATGAAGTATCCTTCATTTGACAGAACTTCTTCTCCCGGTCGGGGAGGTGTAACGGCTTTGAAACCCGGAACACGAACCCTATCCTGTGATGCTCGATTCTTCCCCTCTTTCCAATCCACCATGTACGTAGACATTCTTCTCCTAAAATTTTCTTTGAACTCGCTCCACAACTAATATTTGTAGTGATTAATCACTGCCTCACTCTATTTCACGCCCACTGTTTGATAACCGGGCTTCACCTCGAAGTGATGTATGACATTCAACAAAGACAGAGACGCAGCAAAAAGGACTTGTGCCACCGCTCTTCTCTTTCTCTACACGTGTTACGTGTACCCCTGCGTCACCCCCGACGTCAGGTGCTCCTTCATATTCAATGCCTCAAAGTTTCTACACTTCATCGTCACTTTCCCTTCCATGTTGCACTCTATGGAGGTTTTATTTAAAAGCATGATTTTTAGATCGTTTGATGAAGCCGTTGGATCCTGCAACCATCCATGGCAGAATACGAACTCGTCGACGTTGGTGAACATCACCCATTTGCATTTATTTGTGGCGGTTAAAGAGCAGTGAGCGAATCCGACTTTTGCGTCTTCGGCCATGGCCATGGATGCCGACTCATGTTGTATCTGCTCTGCACAGACTTTATCACTTCCTCAAAATTGTCGTCGATGTTGTTGTCGTAGATGAAGAATTCTTCCACCCCCAAATGAGAATGAAAAATTATCCACTCTTTCAGGAATTTGACAGCGTTGAAGACCATCGTGCACATGCACAACAATTTCTTTGGGATATCTTTTACTTCCGGTATATATTGGGGATTGTAGTACGCAACCGAAGGCGTGATCTGAGACGACAATGTTTTCAGACTAATATTTCCGCTGGAAAGCTGAGATAGGAGGTGTTGCGGTGGGTGGGCGCACCTAAAAATCTCCTGAGAGGAGACCGTGACGGCAGTTTCGCCTGTGTTACTAAAGACACAATGAAGAGTTTGCAGAGAAGCGTTGTTCCCATGTCTTGCGTTAATTCCTTTGGCGAACAGTATCACGCCTATCTCAGTAACCGCGCTCTCGTAAACCATGCGATTCCACTTCACGGGAGGAGATGTCATCTTTTGTAGGCTCGTAATTACATTTGTGGGCTCTGTCAATGCAGTAACATCTACAGAATTAGGGGAAACAGAAAAATGAGGTGGGATTTCACATCTGATTGCAGCTCGGCCCTCACTGTAATCGACTCCCATCATCGGTGTCATAATTTTACTTGAAAAAACACATGAAAGACTCGATTTTCAAGGAAGCATAAACCGTAACCGCATCAACAAAAGCCCTGATTATCTGGAAGGAAAATGACGTCTTCAATTCTATGCAGTCTATCATGTTGTTCCTCACTGTGAACCAGTGATTTATGGTTGTCAGCATACTGTAACCGTAGCGACATTTTGGCTCTGAAGAAAAACAGGGAGATAAAATAGCATAACTTTATTAATAAATTAAAATATACAAACAACTTTGAATGAGCTGCAGGGATTGATTCATTAATGGAGGAGTGAGATGCTGTATATATAGAATGTTGGAGAAGTCTAGAAGTTCCCGTGAATGTTCTGGAAAGAACTGGAGTTGAGAAGGGGAAAAATATGGAAAGAGTGTTCTAGAAAAGTCTGGAGTTGAAAGGGAGAAAAATCTGGAAAAGATTTTTCTAGAATGAGACACCCTGTCAGTGGCACTGTTGGATGGAATAAATAAACATTATTTCAACACCCCTTGTAATGTTTATTTAGGTATGTTTGTCACAAGATTTAAATATGGGTCTTGATAACTTGGCCTTGTTAGGTACCCATTTACAAAGTATATTATATATAAGGTTTCATATGCACTCCTGAAGAGGAACATCCACCAGATGTAACATGTCTCGAAATTTCAAAAAATACATGTACACAAATTTTTAGTAAATATATCTGCAATTTGTTCTTCAATTCCATGGAATTTTAGCTCCACCGCATTTCCATCTATTAAGTCACAAACAAAGTGATTATGCACTTCAATATGTTTAGATCTAGCTTGATAGTTTTTGATTGTCTAAAATTTAGTAGTTGGATGATCTTGTGGTAGATGAACTTCCTCAAGCAACATTCTTAGCCATATAGCTTCTTGAGACGCCTTGGAAGAACTGATGTATTATGCTTCTGTAGATGAGAGTGACACTGTAGCATGCTTCTTATTGCTCCATGATATTGGACCTGAACCAAGATGAAAAACATATCCTGAAGTTGATTTTCTATCATCTATGTCTCTGCATAGTCTGAATCTATATAGCCCACTAGAGTAGGTTCTCCTCCATGCTTATATTCAATTCCAAGTTGATATGTACCTCTGATGTACTTCAATATTCTTTTTCCTACTTTCCAATGGTCTACATGAGGATTTTCCATGTACCTAGAAACAATGCTAACTGCATATGCAATATCTGGTCTAGTGATAGTGATACAAGAGATTGCCAACAAGTTGTCTATACAATGTTTCATCTACTTCCTTTAGATTAGAGTTAGCACTTAATTTTAATCCAACTTCACATGGTGTACTAGTTGGCTTACATTCAACCATTCTAAATTTTCTTAATATATCAAGAGCATATTTGGTTTGAGAAAGCAAGATCCTTCCTTCTTCTTGCCATACTTGCATACCCAAAAAGTAGTGCATTAGCCCTAAGTCACTTATCTCAAAGGCCTTTTTGAGTTGTTCCTTAGTATCGACAATGTATTGCATATGATCTCTGTAATGATTAAATCATCAACATACAATACAACAATAACAATTTGACCATCATTATACTTTACATACATATCTGGATCAACTTTGCTTCTTTTGAATTCTGCTTCTAGAAAGTACTCATTTATTTTGGAGTACCATGCCCTTGGAGCTTGTTTAAGACCATATATTGACTTTTTCAATCTACAAACTAGATGTTCTTCTCTAGGTTTAACAAACCCTGGTGGTTGTTGCATGTAAATTTCTTCCTTTAAATCACCATGTAAAAAAGCACTCTTAACATCCATCTGATAAATTTTCCATCCATATTTTGCAGCTAAGGAAACTATCGTATGAATGGAAGTCATTTTAGAAACTGGAGAAAAGTTTAGTATAATCAATACCTTCTTTTTGTGAGAAACCCTTGGCCACTAACCTTGCTTTGTGCTTTCCAAAGCTCCATCGGATCTAAATTTTGTCTTATATGTCCATTTGCAACCAACCAAATTCTTTCCTTGCGGAAGGGTTGATAATTTCCAAGTGTCATTTTTTATTAGAGAGTTGTATTCATCTTGCATAGCTTCTTCCCATTCAACTTTTCCTTTTGCTTCCTCATATGTGTTTGGATCATCAACCTGCATCACTCTAGTCATAAGAGCATAGTTAGCAACAAGATTCTTAGGACCTTCTTGGTAGATATCTTGGATGCTTCTTGTTTTTCCTGTACTTTCATTGTCACTTTCACTTGATGCTTCAATTTGAATTCCTTCTTCTCCTGCAGAAGACGTTACACCTTCATTTGAATCATTAGTATCAATATTTTTATCTTCTTCAATCAAGATTGGAAGAGAAGATGTGTTAGTGGAATCTTCGCTATTATCAATGATGTCTTCATCAAACAATACATTTCTTTTAATATGTATTTCTTCAGTCTTAGGATTGTATAACTGTATGCTTTTGAATCCTCACTATACCCAATCATTATGTATTTCTCACTTTTCTTATCTAACTTTGTCCTTTTCTGATCAGGAACATGAGCATATGCAATACTTCCGAAGACTCGAAAGTGAGAGATAGTGGGATTTCTACTACTCCAAGCCTCTTCTGGAGTTATATTTATAACAACCCTAGTGGGGATCCTATTGAGAATATATGCAACTGTATGAATTGCTTCAGCCCAAAATTTGACTTCTATGTTTCTAGAATGTAACATACATCTAGCCATTTCCATCATAGTTCTATTCTTTCTTTCTGCAACCCCATTTTTTTGAGGTGTGTAAGAAACAATAGATTCTTTCTTTATACCATTTTGTTTGCAAAAGTTTAGGAGGGCTTGATTTATATACTTTGTACCCCTATTTGTCCTTAGTATTCTTAATGACCTTCCACTTTGTTTTTTTGCCAAAACCTTGAACTCTTTGAATCTATCAAACACTTCACTCTTACTTTTTAGAAAATATACCCATATTCTTCTATTGTAATCATCTATAAAAGTGAGTACATACCTTGATCCCGAAAGTGAAGGTGTTTTAAATGGACCCATGACATCGCTATGAACTAGATGCAAGGGAAATTTTGCTCTCCATGACTTTCCTTGTGGGAAGCTTTCAACATGTTGCTTTCCCATAGCACATCCTTCACAAATACCATGTATTTGAGAGATTTTGGGAAGCCCATAAACCATGTCTCATTTCTCCATAACCTTGAGACTTTGATAATTGATGTGCCCCAATCACTTGTGCCATAACCTATTCATGTCAATATGCTTTGCAATAGCACACATATTCTTATCTTCACACTTAGAGGTGAACTCTTGAAATTTATATAATCCATTTTCAACTTTACCAATTGTAGTGACTTTGTGTTTATCATTCACATATTTGATTAGACACTTATCATTGTAAAGCTCTACCTTGTATCCTTGATTTGCAATTTGGAATACTGAAAGAAGATTTGTCTTTAAGTCTGGAACTAATTTCACATTCTTGAATACACCATTGTCAACTTTAACATTTCATGTCCCCTTAACTTCTATAACACTATTATTGCCCAAAAATATTTTCTCTTTAGTGTTATTATTGGTTATGATTCAAATTGCTCTTGATTATGAGACATATGTTGTGTTGCACCAGAATCAATGACCCAATCATCTTTGTAAGAACTATTTGCCTTAAGAGCCATACATAGAGCATTACTTTTTGATTCATAATTTCTTGAAAACTTGCTTTTTTCTTTTCTGTATTGTTTCTCTTTTTGTATCATTGATCCTTTTATAACATTCATTAGCTTTGTGACCTATCTTACCACAATAGTTATATTTCCACTTTGGCCTATTTCCATAATCATCATGATGTTTAAATGAATTATACATGTTATCATGCTTCCAATTCCTCTCTCTTGGCTTATGTTGATTGTCTTGTAGTTATATTTTCCCTTTGTCATGAAGGCCCGGGAATCATCATTGCAAGTCTCCCTTTCCTTGATTTGATGCTTTTCTTCCTGCACTAACTTGGCACATAGTTCTTTGGATTTGATGCTAGCTAATTTATTAGCTATATCTAGGCCTCTTATGAAAGATTGATAAGATGCAGGAAGACTTTGTAAAATTATTTGCACAAAATCATTATCATTTATACTCTTTCCAAGAGAGTCAAGTTCATTCTTCTTTTATTTTATTTTTGTTAGGTGAGGCACTAACTCTTGTGTATCTGATAATCTCATGTTATATAATTCTATAGTAAGATTTAGAATCCATACATCACCTGAATTCTCATATGTTCTCTTTAAGGTAGCCCATACGTTGACTCAATTCTCTCATTACGTACTTCTGGAAAGACTTCATTTGAAAGAGTGAGCTTTATCCATGCCGCTGCCATTTTGTCTCTTCTATCCCAATTTTATTGATCTTTCTGGGATTTGTAGGCCTTTTTCACACCAATAACAAGCTCATAACAATTCTTTAGGGTTAAAAACATCTCCATATGAGATACCCAATCATAATAATTTTCCCATTTAATTTAATTTTTGGAAAAGGAATACTATTAGACTCCATTGTGAATGAATCCTCTCACAAATTGAAATAAAACACTTATCTTCAACACACGAGAAAAAATAAATGATTTCTATAGTTTTCTCATACCATTTTAATTTTTCCCCAAAAAAACATATTCTTCTTTGCCAAAACAATGAGAAGAAATCAAATGCAATTTGGGAATTTTTCCTTCAATTTTTTATACTATTCACTTACATATGTGTTGCAGATTTGTTGGTGGTAGAAGAGAAAAAAATATCCCGATGGAAGCCTCAAGCAGATACATATGATCTGCAACGTCACATTCTTTGAGAAGGACCTGCGCTCGATGCCATGAAGAAAAATAGGGAGATAAAATAACAAAACTTTATTAATAAATTAAAATATACAAACAACTTTGAATGAGATGTAGGGATTTATTTATTAGTGGAGGTGTAAGATGTTGTATATATAGAATTTTGGAGAAGTCTAGAAGTGCCGTGAATGTTCTAGAAAGAAGCTGGAGTTGAGAAGGAGAAAATTTTGGAAAGAGTGTTCTAGAAAAGTCCGGAGTTGAAAGGGAGAAAAAACATGGAAAATATTTTTATAGAATGATACAACCTATCGGTGACACTTTGTTGGATGGAATAAATAAACGTTATTTCAACATGAGCTCGAACCACCAAAATGTCTCAATTAACACCACAAACATGTAGTAAAATCGCCACAAATGTTTAATACATGATTAAAAGCTGCACTCAAATGTCGGTGGGATCTTGGATGATTGGTTAAGATGGGAATTTACTAAGAGGAGGTCCAAGGTTCAACCCCCATTGGCATGCCCACTCATGAGGAGTAGTTTGATCGATATTCATGAGTGCGAAACAATGCGCACACGGTACCATTGGAGTAGTCGATCGACGGCCCCGAGTGTGCACTAGTTATACGAAGGCAATATGAAGTGTGCGCTAGCTATACGGAGGCGGTATGAAACTTGAGCACTTGGTGGTCCCTTCCTCACACCAAAGCTAAAATTGAAATATGTGGTGATTCCTATAATGAGCTTAAAAAAGCGTACTCAAATAAACACTCACCTCGATATACTCATTGAGCTACAAAGCTTTGAAATTATAACACATACGAGCGAACCACAAAAATTCTAATGGGCATCATGATAATTCACATGTACGCAAACCCACGAAAGTTCAATTATGAGGAAAGCGGTTTACACATATCAAATATTGCGGTCGATGATCGCAGGCGATTCATTCGGGGTTTGTGTTTATGGGGAGTATCCATTGCATGAATAAAGCCACCCAGAGCCATCCGTTTTAAATATGATTTAAGAAAATTCCACGGAAGGCGACCATTTTATCACATGCATAGATTATTCAAAAGTGTAATTTTAAGGCTTTCAAATGTATATTGATTTAATGTATAAAGAACAGTTTGCATGTGTTGCTTTTTGCATTCCGGTAAATCTTATTTTCAAATATAACCATCATTTTTATATAGATTTATCATTTAAAAATATATTATTAATTGTTCGAGTTTTTTTAAATTAGCAATTGTTTAATAAGTTCTACTAAATGTTAGTTATTCTTTGTTTAATTATGCATTTGTAATAAATAAATATTTAAAAGTCAATTATACTTAGTTGTTCATTATAACACCTTACAATATGATATATCTCATTAAAATCAATCACCTCTAATGGTTAATATTTGGCACACTAATAGCAACAACCTCGAGACTCCAATGATTGATATTTATAGATATACCTAAGATTAAATGAGTAATATTGCAATTAGTCTTCTTAATTCAATTTAGATTAATCTCAATGTATAAATATGAGTTAGAATTAGAAATATAATAAATACTAATATTTTATATATTATATTAGTCTAGAGGCCTTGAAGGAATGAATTGGGAAGAGATATTCAAAGTGATGTGAACTTATCAAACAACCACAAGATGACAATAAACACACATTTTTCCAAGTTTTGAAATGTTAATAATTGGTCGTACTTCTATAGATTTTAGTCTCGAATATAAAGATTATGTCAAGTATAATTTCTTGAATCATAGAAGCTTGAAAGAATGAGTGATTTAATTTGAACAAACTTGATGGACAACATATTATGAGCTAATGGAGAGATTATTATATAGAGGGGGAGAAGAAGATGACATAAAAGAATCTATTGAGGAAGATTATTTTTACAACATACAAGCTAGTGTTGATGTAAATGGCCACCCTTAAATAAAAGAAAGTTAAAATATATATATTTTCACTTCTTAATGCATTTTTCTTGTTACGTTATCACTAAAGCATTTGATTTATCATTTTCCAACTCTTTGCCATGGTGGAGACCCTTTATGTTTTAATTTTCCATCCACATAAGTAACCACGGTTCCACATTTAGATAATCCATTATCAAGCAATGTATAGAGCTTATATAAGTATAAAACAACCAATGATTCGCCAAATGTCGATGGTTAGGAAATGTCCTTTTCTGGATTTAGTGGAGAGAGATGGCGAAGGCGAACAAAGACAAATGCAATCTTCTAAAAAGGCCACTCGGGGCGTTTAATCTACGAGGGTAGATCAATGCAAAAGTGATCTAGCACAATAATTGGCAAATTCGAGTTTCAATTACAAGGAAAAGTGATCCAATGCAAAAGGTTATTATTCAAGTCACTCTACTTTGAAAATATAAGACACCACAATACTTATCTCAATTGATCTTTCAATGAATTTCCCTTGTTCAAATATTTCAATCTATTAGATGTTTATACGAGTAAAGATTATATATGAACAAGTAAGAATGCAGTCGATTATGAACATAAAATTACACAACTTTGAGTGCAGATATATATTAAATTGCATAGAATGTGAGAAGAAGATTTGACTAGAAGGTGTGTAAGTGTCAACACGTCAGCTCCAACATATTTAATTCTTTAATAAGACAAAATATCCTACAAAAAAATCCTTATTCTCAACTAAACTAGATTAATCCAAAAGACATGTTTCCTCTCTTATTACATTTACTTGGTTATTAACTTTAATTATCTTATACTCCTCATCACCTTTAACATTTTTTCTTACCATTTAAACATTTATTTCTTGCATTAAAAAAATATTTTCCTTTTTAAGAAAAAAATTCTTCCTTTTTGTTTCTACTCTTGAAAATGAAACAAAAAAATGAAATATTAAAGTAGGAAGCTCAAGTAATTATAAATCTCAATGAATTATTAAATTATTTGATAAGAGATCTTGAATTTTTCTTTCTTCTTCATTTTGTTTTAAACTCTTAAAACTTTTATCAATGCAAAAATCGTTTGTAGGAGCATAATCTTGGTTTTACGAGAAAGATGATAAGGTTCAATCTAATTAATTTGTTTTCATTTTGGTATTTTTCAAAACTTATTGGGATGTGCTAATATTGGCTTTTAATGGACATAGACATAAGATTAAAAATATTGGCTAATCCTATAGCTTCCCATCTTGTTTAGGTGGTAACCTTATTAGTCCCATGGCTAATCTTGGCTTTTAATGGACACGAGACATAAGATTAAAAATATTCACCATATAGTTTATATGTAATTGGTGTCTAATTGACTACGTGTATTTTTCCGTAACGGAAGTAAAACAAAAGAGAAACAATTTGCAGTTAGATTATGAATTTCCATTTGGATTGTTATTAAAAATTTGGTATAGAAAGGACACAATTAAGAGACATGACCACAACTAACAAACTATGTCCATATAAGCTTAGCAATTAAGAATGATAATTTAAAAAAAAGTGCAAATCCTTGTTTGATCCAATTAAGTTACTACACCACCTACCCCTCAAGTTTGCTGACATGACAGACATTTCTTGACTTGACCCTAACTCTCACGCAGTTAGTAGTTGACAATATACTCAACCGTTGATAAAAGTTTCAATAAAAATCATTGCAACGCATTGGTTGGGTTCTTGGCTCTGTATGCGGGGAGGTCGAGGGTTCGAGGTTTTGTCCAAAAAAGCAGTGCTAATTCGTTTTACTTCCCTTATTGAAAAATACTTGCAATCAATAAGGAACCACTTACATATAAACTATATGGTGAATATTTTTAATGTAATCTCTTTAATATTAGCAATGGGACTAATAAGGTTGCCACCTAAACATGATAAGGGAATGTAGTACCACATCACTGATAAGTTTTGAAATACACTTCAATGAAAACAAAGTAATTGGAAAGAACCTTGTCATCTTTCGACACACCAAGATTATGCCCCTACACATTATTTTTGCATTGAAAAATATTTTAAGAGTTTCATTAAAAAATAAGAAAATCGAGATCTCTTATTAAATCATTTACTAAGTCATTGACATCTTCCATTTACTTGAGCTTCCTACTTTTATATTTCATCCTTTTGTTTCATTTTCAAGAGTAGTAACAAAAAGGAAGATTTTTTTTTTTTTTTTAAAGTATAATATTTTTAAGAAATAAACGTTTAGATGGTAAGAAAAAAATGTTAAAGGTGAAGAGGTGTAGAAGATAATTAAAGTTAATAAGCAAGTAAATGTAATAAAAGAGGAAACATGTATTTTTAGTTTAATCCAATTTAGATTAGAATATGGAATTCTTTGTAGGACATTTTGTCTTATTAGAGAATTTAATATGTTGGAGCAGCTGTTTTGACACATATGTACCTTTCACTCAAATCTCCTACTCACATTCCTTGCGATTTGATATCTGATGCCTATCATTCATCTTTTGCATTGGACCACTTTTCCTTGTAATTGAAACTTGAATTTCCCAGTTATTGTGCTCAATCTTGTGGGTCGACCGTCATAAATTCAACATCTTGAGTGTCCTTGATAGAAGCTCGCATTTGTCATTGTTTACCTTCGCCATCTCTCTCCACTCAATCCAAAAGGACATTTTCCAATAATCGACATTTGGTGAGTCATTGGTTGTTTTATATGTTTATTTTTATGCAAGAAATAAATGTTCAAGTGGTAAGAAAAAAATGTAAAAGTTGAAGAGGAGTAGAAGATAATTAAATTTAGTATACAAGTAAATGTAATAAGAGAGGAAACATGTATTTTGGATTACTCTAGTTTAGTTGAGAATAAGGATTTCTTTGAAGGAAATTTTGTCTTATTAGAGAATTAAATATGTTGGAGCGATCGTCTTGATACGTATGCACCTTCTAGTAAAATATCTTACTCACATTTTATGCAATTTGATATACAATTCCTATCGTTTATCTTGTGCATTGGACAACTTTTCCTTGTAATTAAAACTTGACTTTTCCAATTATTGTGCTAGATCTTGTGGGTCCACTATCATAGATTCAACATCTTGAGTGGCCCCGATAAAAGATTGCATTTATCTTTGTTCGCCCTCGTCATCTCTCTCCACTCAATCCGAGAAAGGGCATTTTCCAAAAATTGACATTTGGTGAGTCATTGATTGTTTTAAATGTTTATTTTTATGCAAGAAATAAACGTTTAAGTGGTAAGAAAAATGTTAAAGGTGAAGAGGAGTAGAAGATAATTAAATTTCATAAACAAGTAAATGTAATAAGAGAGGAAACATATATTTTTGGATTACCCCAATTTAGTTGAGAATAAGGATTTCTTTGAAGGACATTTTGTCTTATTAGAGAATTAAATATGTTGGAGCTCTTGTTTAGTTGTGTTGAAATGTATGCACCTACCTATCAAATATCTTTCTCACATTCTATGCAATTTGATATACAATTTCTATCGTTTATCTTTTTCATTGGATCACTTTTCCTCGTAATTGAAACTCGAATTTGCTAGTTATTAAGCTTGATCTTGTGGGTCCACCATCGTATATTCAACATCACGAGTGCATTGATAGAAGACTACATTTGTCTTTGTTTTCCCTCACCATCTCTCTCCACTCAATCTAGAAAGGACATTTTCTAACCATCAACATTTGGTGAGTAATTGGTTGTTTTAAATTTATATTTTTATGCATCAAATAAAATTTTAGGTGGCAAGAAAAATTTTAAAGGTGAAGAGGAGTAGAATATAATTAAAGTTAATAAGCAAGTAAATGCAATAAAAGAGGAAACATGTCTTTTTGGATTAATCCGGTTTAGTTGAGAATAAGGATTTCTTTGTATGACATTTTGTCTTATTCAAGCATTAAAGCGATCGTCTTGACACACACATAGCAACTTCAGTCAAATCTCTTTCTCACATTCTATACAATTTGATATATGGTACCTATCATTCATCTTTTGCAATTGATCACTTTTTGTTGTAATTGAATCTCGATTTTGCCAGTTATTGTGCTCTATCTTGTGGGTCCACCATCATTTGAGGTTCTATATTCACCAAAATGCGGGAAAATGTAGCGTGGGTATATAGTTCAATTTTTGGAATGATGGCTAAACATCTATCAAGAGCATTTCCAATGGAAACTAGGTAGGGCTCATTCCAAAGCGATGTGGGAGATGAAGCAATCGACCTAGATTGGCTTGGTAGAGAACTTTTAGGTAGTTGGGTTGAAGGAAGGAAACCGGGGTTTCATAAGCAAGTGATGATTTTGGAGTTCCCAAAGCTTGACAAAAAAAAAAAAAAATACCTTTTTCCTAAATTAACTCAAAGATAACAATAAATATAAATGTAGTGCAAAGGTAAATATCTACTTTACCATCCATTAGAGAGTGTTATTGCGAAAAGATCCATAAGTGTAAAAGCAGAAGACTAGGTCAAAAGCTGCTAAAATATATATCTAGAATATGTCAAATATGAGTATTTATTATATTTCTAATTTTAATTCGTATTTATACATTAAGAATAATCTAAATTGAATTAATGCACATCTAATGTTACTATTGCAATTTTAATCTTAGGTATATCTAAAAATATTAATAATTGGAGGTTGTTGCTATTAATTAGGCAAATATTAATCATTGGAGGTGGTTGGTGCGAAAGAGATATATTATATTGTAATGTGTTATAATCAACAACCAAGTACAATTGACTTTTAAATATTTATTTATTTCAAATATATAATTACTAAGAACAACTAACATTTAATAAGAACATATTAAACAATTACTAATTAACCAAAAATATATATAAAATAAAAAAATCTGGAACAATTAATTAATTAATTATTGTTTTTACTATGATAAACCTATATAAGAATGATGGTTATATTCAAAAATAAGATTTAAAGAATACAAAAGCAACAAGAATAGGGCAGGTCTACAATTTTCTTACGTGCAAACTCTTCATTTAAAACGGATGGCTAAGTATGTGGCGGCTTTATTCATGCAATGGATACTCCCCAGAAACACAAACTCTGGATGAATCGGCCGCCATCATTGACCACAATATTTCATATGTGTAAACCGCTTTCCTCATAATTGAACTTTCAGGGTTTGCGTCCATGTGAATCATCATGACGTCCATTAGAATTTTTACAGTCTGCTCGTCTGTGTTATAATTTCAGGCTTTGCAGCTCAACGAGTATATCGAGGTGAGTGTTCATTTGAGAGAAGTTTTAATCATGTATTAAACATTTGTGGCGATTTTCATCAATGTTTGTGGCTTTGCAGAGATAGTTTGGAGGATCCAGCCAGAGAAAACGTCCCTGCGATTACAGTACGCAGGCGGCCATGCAGCACTCGTTCACAGCGAGGAAGAACATGTTAGATTGCATAGAATAGAAGACGTCGTTTTACTTCCAGATAATCAGGTGCTTTTGTTAATGCGGCTGCGGTTAATGCTTCCTCCAAAATCGAGTCTTTCATGTGTTTTTCAAATAAAATTACGACACCGGTGATGGGAGTCGATTACAGGGAGGACCGAGCTGCATTAATCAGATGTGAAATCCCACCTCATTTTTCTGTTTTCCCTAATTCTGTAGACATTATAACTGCATTGACAGAGCCCACAAATGTAATCATGAGCCTGCAAAAGACGGGATCTCGTCCAGTGAAGTGGAATCACATAGTTTACGAGAGCGCGGTTAGTGAGATGGACGTGATCTTGTTCGCCAAAGGAATCAACACAAGACAGGGCATCAACGCCGCGCCGCAAACCCTTCGTTGCGTCTTCAGTAACACAGTCGAAACCGCCGTCACGGTCTCAGCTCAGGAGGTTTTCAGGTGCGCCCACCCGCCGCAACACCTCCAATCTCAGCTTTCCGGCGGAAAAATCACCCTGAAAACATTGCCATCTCAGATCATGCCTTCGGCTGCGTACTATAATCCCCAATATATAATATCGGAAGCAAAAAAAGATATTCCAAAGAAATTATTGTGCGCTTGCACGATGGTCTTCAACGCCGCCAAATTCATGAAAGAGTGGATAATTTATCATTCTCATGTGGGGGTGGATGAATTCTTCATCTACGACAACAACAGCGAAGACCATCTGGAGGAAGTGATAACAGAGTCTGTGCAGAGCGGATACAACGTGAGTCGGCGTCTGTGGCCTTGGGCTAAGACGCAGGAAGCCGGATTCGCTCACTGCTCTTTAGCAGCTGCAAATAAATGCAAATGGGTGATGTTCACCGACGTCGACGAGTTCGTATTCTCCCATGGATGGTTGCAGGATCCAGCGGCTTCCTCAAATGCTCTAAAAATCATGCTTTTAAATAAAACCTCCACAGAGCAGGGCAACAGGGTAGGGCAAGTATCCATGAAATGCAGAAACTTTGGGGCGTCGAATCTCAAAGAGCACCCTGTGGCGGGGGTGACGCAGGGTTACACGTGCAGAGAAAGAGAAATGCGGCGTCACAAGTCCATCCTGCTGCTGGAAGCGGCATCTCTGTCATTGATAAATGCCGTACATCACTTCGAGCTGAAGCCCGGCTATAAAACAGTTGGCGTGAAATCGAGTGAGGCGGTAATTAATCACTACAAATATCAGGCGTGGAGCGAGTTCAGAGAAAAGTTCAGAAGAAGAGCGTCTGCGTACGTGGTGGATTGGAAAGAGGGGAGGAATAGAGCGTCACAGGACAGGGCTCCCGGTGTGGGTTTCGAGGCAGTTCGGCCTCCTGACTGGGAGAAGAAGTTCTGTCAAGTGAATGATACTTCATTGCGTCAATTCACGGCAAAGGTTTTTCCGTCAAAAATGGGTCGCTTTCGCTGATGCAGTGGCAGTTATAGCAATAATTAAAAATTTGGCACATACCTTAGAAGTAGCGTGATTCGAACCTGTATTTCCCTTTCAGCTAGTTAGGTATTCCCTATTTTTTTAAATGGCATATTCGTTTCAGATCAAGCGTTTCACATGTCTAAGAATATGAAGTTGACGTTGTTCATAACTCATTTAAATACAAACTTCCTTTGCCATAAATTATGACATTTGAGGAGGGGTTGAATTTGTTGGCCACCTACGTCTTTCAAACTATTGTTGAATGTTGGTAATTGTAAAAGAGAGTTATTTATATTTTACTACTAAAATATATACAAGTTTATTTTATATTGATTTATGTGTTTTTAAGTATATATTTAATTTACATATAAATCTATATAATTGTTATATTTTAAATATCATATATTATATATGATGGTTATTTTAAATATTTGTAAATATTTAAAATTAAAATCATAAAAATATATAAATGATTCTCAAATTTAATTTTTGTATTTGAGTGATTAATATAGAAATATAAAAAATAAACAAAAGTAAAAAGTGATCAATTAACTTTTTAATAATTAAAATATCTTTAAAAAAATCTTTTTTTTTTTGGGTTAGTTTTATAGATTGGATTGATAGTGTAACGCCGCATTAAAACAACCCACTTGAGACCCAAGAACAACCCAGGGACTAGTTAGGAAAAATTATATAATATATTTTTTTGTCTAAAAGAGTCTACAACTAGCTTACAAGACAACGGTTGTCACAAGCAAGTTTCAAAGCCAAATACTATTAATAGCTTATAGTTTAATCAATGCGACAATTATAAAAGATCACAAGGTCCAAACTTAGGGTTAGATCAATCAATTAGGTTAAGAGGGTAATTTCTCACTATACCACTCTCTAATCAGACTTAAAAGATTCAACTTGATTTTACTCAAAATTAACTCACTCAAAACTTCCCAACAACATTCCCATTAGATATGAAATGTGCTCACCTTTAGGTGATATAAAGAAGTCCTTATAACTCCTCATATTTCTCGAGTTATGGGACGACGAACCTTGGGAGGAAAATTTTCCCAAGAGCGGGTCCACGGGCCTAGGGGAAAATTTTTCCCAACTCGGGTCTACGGACTTCGGAGAGAAATTTCACTGGAGGAGGAATGCGGACCGGTGGGGCGGGGAAGCAAATTTTTCCCATGCACTAAGGTCGACGGAGGGGAAGAACTTTAGCGCTTTTTCCCTTTTTGGGACAAAAGCACAATTTGCCTCTGCGCGCCCACGAGCCCGAAAGGACACATGTCAAAGCATTTCCCATCTCTGGCGGAAAAGTCAAGTGGCGGAGAATTTTTAGACTTTTATCCTTTTTTCCGAAAAGCGCTAAGGGATCAAAACGATCCACACCTCCACCGACGCCCAAGGTGCCACGTGTCGGTGATCCATTGGGCTGCGGGTCGGTGAGCGGCGGGAGAACTTAGAAAAAATTTCAAAAAAAAAAATTCCGAAGCACTAAGTTTACAGAGGATCCGCTCCTCCACCGACACCTCATGACGCCACGTGGCGGCCTTTGATTGGTTGCGGGCTGCGGGGGCCGCGAGAAAACTTGGAAAATTTTCACAAAAAAAAAATTTCTGAAGCGCTAAGTTTTTTTTAAGGGATCTGCTCCTCCGCCGATGCCTCGTGACACCACGTGGCAACACGATTCGTTGCTTGGTCAACGTGGCAAGCCGAAGAGAAAACTTAGAAAAATTCCCAAAAAAATTCTGAAGAACTAAGTTTTTAAGGGATCCACTCCTCCATTGACGCCACATGGCGCCACATGCAACACCGATTGGTTGTGGTAGCAGAGAAAACTTAAAAAAAAATTCCAATTTTTTTTGATTAGAATTATTTTTTACGCCAAATGAAGGAAAACTTCAGAAGGCCATAACTTTTGATTGGGAACTCATTTTTTAGCAAACAAGGACTTTCTAGAAAGCTCTCAACGTCCTCTTTGCACAAGAATCATAAAATTTTAATTTTGATAAATTTTAAGGGGTAAATTTCACAAAAATGATCTGCAGGCTTTAAAAAGGCAAACTGGCAAATTTTGACTTATAAAATTTTACTCAATTTGATCTTCTTTCTCTCTCAACAAGTCAAATAGGCATGGGGAATTGTTCTTAGATGGATTTAGGATGGATTTGGAAGGTAAGTTTGTTTGATTGAGTTCCAATTTGAAAATTTACAACTTTGACAACAAAACGACAGTGAAAGAGTTTGAGCCCGAGTTTGCTAAGTTTTCTAAGAAATTCCTTAAGTGTTAATGCCTAGATGAGTTCATTTAGATCTTATTATGTCAAATTTAATGTTTCATTTGTTATTTCTTTGTTGCAGGTTCGGTCTGTGCATTTTGGATTAAATAATTGCCAATTTGAAAACAAAACAGAGATCAAATTTTAAAGGGTCTATTTGCCATTTTCTACTTCCAAGTATTAGAATATGTTCCAATTCCAATCTAATACATTTAGTTGATTCAAATCAAACTATTCAAAACCAAAATGCAATTCTGATTTCAAATTTTACACATTTCAAAAGACAGAGCTCTGTGTTTTCCTCACACGCATTTCTTCCTTTCAAACAGAGATTTCAAATACATTTAAATGATCAGATTCAATACCACAATGCAATTTGAGAAAGGTAATACAATCATTTATTGATTCCCAAAAGACAACTTACAACTTCTTTCTTTCATTCTTCAAATTCATCATACAGAATACAATTCTTTCTTTCAAAAGAACAGAAATGGAGTATATCTCTTTCACATTTCAATCTTACAACTTTCGTATTCAATACAACATATTTCCATTACAAAACATATACAAGTTCATCCACTTCAAGTGGGAAGGTTACAATAAGATTTATCTCAACAAGGGACTGTCAACTATTTTATTTCATTTTCCTTTGCTCCAGAACAACAACATGTAGATTTATCATTCTTCCAATTTTGATCACAACAAGAGCAGGGGAAAGGCAATGCTCTCCACCCAACCAAGACATCCAATGACAAGGAGAATCCATCCTTCTTCATTGGCCCCGAGCCCCAACCACAAAGAAATGGAAGATGTGATTCAACTCATGGCAACAACAAGCTTCCACAAACACACATGCAAATTTCACATTTAAAATACAGTCCAAACAGAATGTAGTTTGCAACTACATTAAATCATGAAAAACAACACTAAGGCTTCATCAAACAAGCCAAAGGAGCAAGAAATTATGGAGGATGCTACTTATGCCTCCCGGAGGGGAAATGGGTATCACCACCCGATTTCAAACTCCGCCAAAATATAGTATATCAAATCCTGACATGCCCTTATGCCTCCCCAAGTACCCCTTATTCCTCACATTTCCTTTTGCCTCCCCAACCTCTTATGGCACCCCATAACGAGTAAAGAAATGCAAGCTATTTATTTGTACGGTGGAACCCAAATCACAACTCCCTCCACACTTATACCTCCCAAAACACTTGTACTCTCCACAAAATGAACCCCATAGTCTTCTCCTACACCATACCTAGGCCATCTACCCAACATCCCACAAACATACCAAAACATTCACAATAATAACAATTTAATAAACGAAGAGAAGCTTTACAAGAGCCAAGCTCCTACCTCTTCATGACGGAGTTGTTCAAGTTACAAAACAACAAGCTTTATCCCAATGCAAGCAATCCAAATCATCCAAGCACAAGAATGCAACAATCTTTCAAAAACTTCTACAAGCAAGATCTCTAAAGCAAAGAAAGAATTCACCCCAAAATATTTTCCAAAAGTGAAGCAACCCAAAACAAGGTAAGTAAATCAAATTTTATAGAGAGGGAAAAGAAGAGGATGAGGTGGATCCTGACATGCGAGCATGGAAAAGTGACATGCGAGCATGGGAATCTACAAGTAACTCTTTCCTCGTACCCGACCTCCCGAGGTCATGCCGAGATGGCAGTGAATGTGGAATATGTATGGATACAGACAAACTAGTTGGGTAATCTTATATCCTCAATATGCAATAATGGAATCTGTGAATCTAAGGCAAAGAAGGCCCTCCTAACTGAATTGGTGTAATGGATCATTTGGATATAATAGTTGTTCGGAGGCTCCAATCAATGTCGAGCTCTGTCGAGATCCTGTTTATTGGTTGTTGGATATGTGGGAAGTGACCTGTAGGTGCTTCGTGTATATTTCCAGACAAGGTCATGAAAATGGTGATGGGAGGTGTAGTGGATTCTCGGGGTTTTATGGATGATTCTCTGGTCTAGTCAGAAATCCTTAGCTTGATTGGCTGCTATGTTTAATAAGGAGAATTGTGTAATGATGTCTGGTGGGAGTGGTGAGGACCTAAATACTAGTGTTCATAAACCAACATCAATGTCTGATTGATCAATAGGCCCGTTGGGTTGTGGGACCTGTGGATCACAACCGTAAGTTTGTGGTTGTGGCGGACCTCCTATGGTCATATGAAGAGTTAATCTCTCCTTCCGACTATCCAATAATCATACGCCTTTTCAGCCTCTATGTTTAGAACTAGGAGTTGTGTAATTTTCTTAGAATACCTTACAGGTGTTCTGGAAACTTGAATGCGTAAGCTAGTGTCTATGTCGATGAGGAGGTCCCTGCGTTGGGTTGTGGAACTAGAGGATCATGCAACCAAATATTTGTTCTCTTTCGAGTCCTTGTACAGTCATACGGATACCCTATCAAGGCTAGTCTATAGTTAGGATGATTTGACCAAAATGTGTATGCCTTGTCATCTTCAATATTTAACTCTCTCAGTTGTTCACTAATTGCTCGTAGGTTTACTATTGCTCGAAAGACCTGGATCCTAAGGTCTTGATCTATATCAACTAGTGTTGTGGGGAGATTTGGTTGAGGCACTATCGGTTCAAATATGTATTCTCTGGGCTCTCTAGGTCCCGTGATTGTCATGCAAAAATGATTCAACTTTAACTAAAACTAATAAACTAATTATGAAAGATGTATCTACACTATGCATGTATTCTTTTATTTTTGTATTTTCGATGAAGTATTTTAACGAAATTAAAAGAGCAGCTATTCTAATATTTTTAGAAAATGGACAATTAATCTAGTAATAGAATTAAAACAAACAAAGTAGCTTGGTGTAGCTATTTGCCTATGCAGGTGTGAATTTATCCTAAATATCTAAATAACCAACTAGTTTAATCGAAAAACTCTCAATCCTACCTCAGAAGTGAGAAATGAATCATAGCTTCTCAGAAACTATCATTCCCCATAGCTTCCCTGGCAATATTGAAAGTGAACTTTAACCAAAATGAAATAATTTACTACTCTATTTGATACGTTGTAACTAGAACTTTGATAGCTCAAACCTGGAGTTTACAGAATAGTGGTAAATCTAGTTGTGTGTGACTTTGTCCCCTCAGTGTGATCTCCTCATTCCTTCGTGTTCTCGTGAATCCAGAAAAGTGTGTATATGATAGCATCAATAGAAGAAGGTACTCGAACAATGGCAGCTTTGGATATAGACCGAATACAATGTGAGTAAGAGAGGGATAGTGCAAGTGAATAGAGCTTGACTATGTAATTCCTAGTGGGATTTATTGTGGGAATACAACACAAATACACGAGAGTTCTAGAAACTATCTTTTGTGACAAAAAAAACCTATAACTCTAAATGGATTCCAATCTAAGAATGAAACTACCTTATTCTAAATTGGTTTGCATGGAACAAAATGAAGCAAGATTGAAACAAGAAGATCAAATGACCTCTAAACAACAAAGGAAGACTAACAATGGATGCAAAACATGAAACTATTGGAATTCTAAGCAAGAAACTCAAAAGAATGAATGATTAAACTAGAGAAGGAGAGGGGCCTCTTGTTTGAAAACAAGTTGGCTATTTATAGCAAATGCATTCACTAGAAGGTAACTTGGAATGGAACTCTTTTACCATTAAACAAAGTGAAAACACTATTCACAGGGTGGCCAAAACATAAATGCAAAGCAAAGTAGCTGAAAAATGTGGATAGAAATTTGAATTTTACGTTTGACGAGATCGTCGGAACATTCTGGAAAATGCGCACAGGACCGCCCCCATGCGGAGTGGTGGTGGTTATAGGACCGCTGCCCTATCCTGGGTGGCGGTCATGGGACCGCCGCCCAGGCAGGGTGGCGGTCTCATCACTTAAGACCAAAATGCAAGGAAAAAGGGGGGAGAGGGTAGAACAAAGCACGTGGAGGCCGGATGAGGCATACGGGATACAAATGTATACTTGGTGAGCTTTTTGGATCCCGAACACCTTGCGAGGAGACCTGTATCATCATTGGGGTATGTGTAACCTCTTTCGGTGGTGCAGTACCCTACAATTTTGGGTACGTACATATTGCCCCCTCGGAGAAGCATCTTAGCCATGAAGAGGCGTAAAATGGTGGATCCGAGTATGGCGGTCCCGAAATGGGGAGTTAGGAGTTATACCTGACATGCCCGTGTGTCGGAAAGTCACCATCCAAAATCCACTATCTGTAAATGAAAAAGGGGACTCAAGTGCAGATAGATAAAATAAATTGAGAAATAAAACTAAATTGATATGAAATGAGGACTTACCATCTGCGTGGGGTTTAGAACTTACCTCGTCGATGCTCCGACCCTACGAAAGACATTCAAAATCAATTTTAGAAAGCTATATATATATATATATAATGAACTCATTTTACTATTCATTTGCACATGTCGATTTGGTGGTTTTTGAGCTCTGGGACCCACGGTGACCATTTTCGATGAGAGTACAGTCAAAACGTCCATTGCGAGAATGTGATCATGCCTCGAGAGTGGAACATCGGCTGCGAAGTCTCAGGTTAGTTCTTCTCAATTTATCATTTTTAAATCCAAAACATAGAAATGTTGAAATCTTTGTCATGGGGGGATCATTTTTGAAAATGCTAGTTTTAAATGAGTCTCTAGGGGGCGCCCATAGGGTAGGTCTTTATTTTGTTAAAAATGGTGTTTTCTTGCATTTTTAATGCATTTTTAGGGCTTTCGAGCCATTCACCGTTTGGGATAGGGCCACCCGCTACACTGGGGTGGTGGTCATGGGACCGCCACCCTAGAAGGTGGTGGTTATGGAACCGCCACTCTGCATAGGGTGGTGGTTCATAACAGAATGTAAAAAAAGATGTTTTATTTAATTGTTTTTGCATTTTTAGCATTTTTACATGTTCTTGATAATTTTTCTAGTCGGATTTTGTTACTAACTTACTCTTTTTCTGTGTTTTTGGGTGGATGTAGAAGGAGGAGTATATTAGATGGAGTAGAGAGAGGGAGTGTGATTGGCTCCTAAGTAGTGTTAGAGGCACTGACCTAGACAGAGCGAGACACTCTGCAGAGGGCTGGTATTTGGAGGATCGCACACAGGTTCCTCATGTTGCACTGCTAGTCACATATTATGTGACTTATTTTCATATTGGGATGTAGATCAGAACACTTTCCGATTACCAGGTGTGAGGGGTGAGTGGTCCATCACCCTGGAGGATGTCTACCATATATTGGGGGTTCGATCCTTGGGAGGTGGTTGTCTCTCAAGACAGCAGTGTCGAGATCTCAGTTGGTTTAGTGGGCCACTTATATGGGGATGTCGTTGTTTCCATGGGGTCGAAGAAGGGGGTGAAGGTCCACTCCATTGTTGAGTCAGATATTCTTGTGCTTCACAAGGCTATCATGGGCATCCTTGCTTGAGATTGATTGGGGACAAGGGAGGGGACACTCTCTTATATTGTTGGGCTCCCATTATTGCATAGATTGAGGGCCATGGCCCGCATTTACGCTTGGGGAGTAGACATCCTGGGACCACCTACCATGATTTGTATAGGGTGGTCAGACTACAGGGATAGTCATTGAGCCACCCTACTCTTGTCATGAGTTGGGTGTATGAGCACATCATTCCGTATGGGAGAGGTGTATAGGCAGAGGATCCTGGGGCCATCAGGGCAGCGAGGTGGATAGGGATGACCATTCTTAGAGTGCCTCACCAGCCAGTGGCTTCTTTGACTACTGCAGACATGGAGGCTACTCCTTATCAGGCCATGGCAGGGTTATGGGGAGAGGAGACACTCACATTGATCACTTGCCACACTACCAGTCAAGTTGGTAGACAGGATGGGGAAGTTGGAGATCCACCCCTTTGATGAGTACCACAGTAGTTCGGCCTCCCATATATTGACATGTTTCCTCTAGTGGGGCCAGTGTATAGATCTATTCGTGAGGCTCGGGGAGGTCTAGAGGCGGGGTTGGACTACGGTCACTCTGGTGTTCCCATCACAGCTAGGAGGGTGGTTCGTGCTCGAGGGGTAGCCAGTGCTCCTCGAGCACCTTTACTTCAGATTGTGCCGGTCCTGCTCATAGTAGAGATGAGCCTATTGACGTGGACTCTGAGTCTGAGGAGTTCTTGGGGGGAGAGGAGGAGGAGGAGGTGGAGCCGGAGGCGGGGGACAGGTGAGGAGGATGACAATGATTCTGAGTGGCATGACACTCAGGATATCTTGTGGGCCGAGAGGGGAGCGGAGCGCAGAGAAGGTGACTTTGATTTTGGAGGAGTTTCCTTCTCAGGATTTAGGGGGAGATGGTGAGTCCATGGTAGGGATGTCACATTGCTCTAGATGTGGGAGAGGGATGATAGTCAGTGGCAGCATCAGTGGTAGGTGTGGATCCTAGAGATCCCACCTGGAGGCCTGGAGATCCGAGTGAGTTACTACTCTTTTCTTGACTTTGTTTTAGTTAGAATTGTTTAGTTGTTATTTCCTTTTTTTGTTTCATTTATCTTTGGTTTTATTTTGGACAACTTTCTAACTTGTGTGTTTCTCCTTTTTATTTACAGTGACTGCTGAGGGATGGCGAGACTTGATTCACTAGGTGTGCATTGACACTCTATTGCTCCCTTTTGATGGTACTCGGGCCGAGCTCACTTGAGGATGTTGGAGAGCCCTTCATGGCGGTGGTGACATACAGATGTCTTTGCCCCTATCTGGAAGGTGGAAAAGATCATTACCTCCCTTCGCACTGAGCTGGCTGGATATAGGACTGCTTTGAGCATTTGATGAGGAGGAGTCACTCTCATAGTGAGACCACAGCTGCTGGCCGTGATCGTGAGCCCTCCGTCCATTCAGAGCATCATCGCAGTAGGAGTCCTAGGCGTGGCCATACACCTTCTGAGGGATCTCGCAGAGATTGAGAGATCATAGTGTCTTTTTGTAGTGACTTTTGGTCGGATACATGTATGATTTTTTGTATTTTTCGGGCTCATTGAGCATTTTGACCATGCCTTAGTGCATGATGGCATTGTACATGAAACACATTTATATATATATATATATATATATATATATATATATATCTTTTTGGATCTAGACTATCTGGTGTCTAGAATTTTGTGACTCATTTCCCATGTGTATACTAGATGTTTTTAGAGTATTTGTTTTCATGCTTTTAGAATGTATGCAATGGATGACAAATGATAGAAAATACTAAACAAAATGTTTTACTTTATATGCTTTTGTAATGCTGACATGTGATGAACATGTTGTAGTTTTGAACTTTTGGCCTCTTTGGGCAATGTCTGTGATTTCTTCTTATGTTGGAAAAATGTGATGAATGTATAGTGATAAAGAGATGAACTTGCCCCATTCCCAACTCCATGCAACTAGTAAGATGCGAGGGCTCAACACCAAGAGTTGGGAAGGGCACAAATTGTATGAGTTTGAATGAATGGAATGATGAGAGATAGACAAACCAGTGACAGAAACCAAACTTAGACCTACACACTTACCCTACTCAGAACTACCACCAAGCTTAGAAGGCCACTTACTTTCTAGTTTATCTAGACTTAGATCTATAAATGGAAACTTGGTTGACAAAATATGGTTTTGAGGATTTGATCTCTTTGGAATTTGGACATTTGTTTTCACTTAATATAATTTGATTTGTATTTCTAGAATACCAAGATTTGTTGATTTGTGTGAATGGACCCCCACACCCTGCCTCATGCCACTAGTAAGAAGCATGGGTTTGTCACCAAAGGCAAGATATAGGTGAGTAAGGGCACTTCTTTCCTTTCCCAACCTCGCACCACTAGTAAGAGATGTGGGCTTATCACCGAAGGTTGGTGGGGAAAAGAAGTGTGTAAAATAAAATATTCTATTTGCTTGGCATTTTTATTCTATTTGATTTTGACACTTCTGATCTGTGACTTTGGGATATCCTTTCTTTCAAAGAGACATAAGAGGGATAGATGTGACACCAAGAAGCTTCTAGAATAGACCGTAGGTAAGGACAACTTTACCTAGTAGAAAGAAAGAGAAAAACCAAGTATGCAGGCCTTGGTATGGTTTTCGTCAATACTTGTCTGTCAAACTTGATGATAAGATTTGAAATTACTTGATGATGTTTGAAGAGATGTGATTTGAATGCTTTTGCCAATATTTTCAGAAATTTGTAATAGATTGCTTAAGAGTAAGTTCCTTGACTACAACTTTTTATGAAATGAGTGGACAAAATGAAACAACAAGATGACTAATGCAATGTAGGTAGCTATAATGTACAAGTGGTGATTCTAATGTCTTATGCGTAAAACCGTTTAAGATGCAAGGAATTGATAGTTTCATTGAATTCCTCACCTTCTAGTGTGCATAAGAGATACGCACCATTTTCGTAGTCTTTCATGACTCGGTATGGGCCCAACCACTTGGGCCGGAACTTCCTTCCTTCACCGGTTTTCTTATCAATCCAGTTGTCTAGTCTTAGAACTAGATCTCCCTCATATATTTCTCGCTCATAGAATTTTTTGTTATATCTTTGCGGCACATCCGGTCAGCATAGGCTCTGTGCCATTGTTCGGCATTTAGCCTGGCCTCGTCAAGGCTTTCCAGTTGAGAGAGGCGTGCCTCCCTATAAGCTTCTTCATCAAAATCCCTTGTAATGAGATGCAGAGACTAGGTATTTCAACCTCAAGTGGGAGAACTGCTTTACCCTCGAATACTACCAATGAGAAAGGGGTTGCTCCTGTTGGTGTTCTTATTGAGGTTCGATGGGCCCACAAGGCGGATATAGTTTTAGATGCCAATCTCACTTGTTCTCCTTAACTATTTTGAGGAGAATAGCCTTTAATGTTTTGTTTGTTGCTTCGGCTTGTCCATTGGCTTGAGGGTAGTAAAGAGAGGCCATGTGATGGTTTATTTTGAATTTGCTACATAACTCATGGACCTCATCATTTTTAAAGGATGTGCCATTATCTAAGATAATGACTTGTGGGACACCATACCTATAAATGATTTGGTTTAGAATGAACTTGGCAATTACGAACACAGTACGGTGGTGAGAGGCATGGCCTCTACCCATTTGGTAAAATATTTCGTGGCTGTAATTATAAAATTATGGCCATCGGTTGATGAGGGAGAGAATTTCCCTATCAAATCTAGACCCCACATGGAGAAGGGCCATGGGGTTGCTATTGGTTGTAGGGATTGTGCTGGCATGTGAATCTCGTGAGAGAATTCTTGGCATTTGTGGCACTTACGTACAAACTCTACTGTGTCGTGTTGAGAGTGGGCCAAAAATAGCCCATCGATGTATTTTGTGAGCGTAGTGGCATGACCACCGAAGTGGCCTCCACATATCCCATTGTGGGATTCATAAAGAATCTTCTTGGATTCTTCTGTGTCGATGCATCTTAGAAGCATGCCGTCGAAGGCTTTACGATAGAGTACTTGTTCTAAAACAACATATTTAGTGGTGATAATGCGTAACCGCCTTCTTTGTTGTGATGTGGCACTTTTCGGGTATGTGTGGTCCATGATAAAATTGATGATATCAGTGTACCAGGGACATGTAGAGATGGGGGGCTGGTTTTGACAAAGTATATACACTCATCAGGAAAGTCCAGATTTACCAGATCACCTCCATCTAATGGATTGTCAGCTAACTTGATCACATGATTTGTCCCTTAATGGATTTTTGGTTTACAAATGTTAACTCAAATTCACCCATTAAGGTTATGAAATGCCCAACCTTTTTAGATAAAGACCCTTGCGTGAGGAATGTTCGTAAATGATATGTCTTTATAATGACCCTTGTTTCTTGGTTTAACATGTAATGTCTTAAACATTTTGTTGCAAAGACTATGGCAAGGCATTCTCTCTCTCTGTGTATAACATGTTTCATAATCGAGCAATGTTTGGCTAATGAAATAGACTGCATGTTCTTGTTTATCATTGTCTTCTTGAGCCAGCATGCAAGCTAGCGAGACATCGTGGCCCGTGAGTATAGGATCAAAGGGTGGTCTAGTCTGGGAGGCATTAGCGTGGGTGGAGACAACAAGAAGCATTTAACTACTTGAAGGCCTCATTGCATTCTTCAGTCCAATCAATGCTATAATCTTTCTTTAATAGATTGTTGATTGGATGAATGGAAAAAACTTAAATCCGGGATGAACCTTCGGATTGCATCGAGAGTTTCCCAAGAAATGACCGATTCGAGACTCATCGATGGTGGAATCATTTGAGAACAGCCTGGATTTTGGTTGGATCAACATCAATCCCTCGTGAAGATATAATGTAGCCAGAAGTTTGCCTCCTGTCACACCAAACACGCACTTCTCTGGGTTTAATGTGATGCCATATTCAATCAATCGTGAGAGATGATGATACGGAGTATACGGATGATCACATGCTTCTTGGCCTTGGCAATAAGTCATCCACATAGGATTCCACAATTTTATGGATAAGATCATGGAATATGTATGTCATTCCCTAGCTGATATGTAGCGTCGGCATTCTTAAGACCGAATGGCATGACAATGTAACAATAAGTTCCCAGGGAGTTATAAATGTAGTTTTGGCTTGATCCTGTTTAGATATTTTAATCTGATTATACCTTGAGAACCCATCCATGAGGGACAATAGTTCAAATCCAATTGTTGCATCAACAATAATGTCAATGGATGGTAACAGGAAGTCATCTTTGGGACAAGCTTTGTTAATATCCCGAAAATTCTATGCAAATGTGTATCTTCCCATTCTTTTTTAGAACAGGGACGATATTAGATACCCATTGTGAATAGTCAATGGGTTTGATGAATCCCACTTGGAGAAGTTTTATTACTTCCTCTTTTACCATGAGAGCCACTTTTGGCTTCATTGGTCTTGACTTTTGTTTAATTGGTTTTGCATCTGGTTTAGTGACAAGGTTATGTACCGTGATGTGTGGTGCAATGCCCATCATTTCTTTATAGCTAAATGTGAAATCCTTTTGATGTTCTTTGAGGACTTGGGTGTGTATTTCTATCTCCTCTGGAGTTAACGAGGATCCCAACTTCAAAAAATTTTGTTCTTCCTCGTTCGATGTTTATGTCAATGGTTTCTTCTATTAAAGAAGCATTACCTTCTTCAAATTCAGGTGGGGCTAGAGGTAGTTCCAAGCTTTCTCCATCTTCTACCTCGTAGATATCGAGATCCTTTTGTGGAGGAGACTCTACCATGGGATTTCCAAAATAGGAAGAGGAATGTGGTATTAGGGAAAGATCCACTATGCGGTGAGCAAGGTGTAGCTCTACATAGGCATTTAGATATTCGAGAGTGACTCTATCACCATCAAAGTGATCCAGGATAGGAAAATCATTCTCAGCTTCTCCATGAGTGAGGAGTGGGTTTGTTGGTATTTTACGTATTAATGGTTCAAGTACAAAGTGATACTGTGAAATTTGTATCTTCCAACTCATTGTTTGGAGTGAAATGGGAAGCTGAGGTTGTTATTGAATCTATGCGAGAAGGTTCTACTCTCGTGGGATTGCTTCAATTGATATGAAGTTGAATCCCTTGCTTAGATCTAATACCGTTGTTTTGTAGAGTTGTAAATGTTCAGCCCTAGTTTCATATACCTCAGAGACTTGGTTTGCAACTAGTTGTGAGTCTCCTAGCACTCTAATGTTATCGACACCCATTCTTTTGGCTAGGATGAGGCCAAGGAGGAGAGCTTTGTACTCAGCTCCATTGTTTGTACATTCAAAGTTTAATTTAAAGGTGAAAGGTAGGATCTTTCCCTCAGGTGAAGTAAAGATCACTCTTGCCCTAGCTCCAAAGTGACATCTAGCTCCATCGAAGTGGAGAGTCCAATATTTGCTTGGAAAAATGGATGTTGGGATATTTGTCATATCTGTTTCTTTTGCCTTGGTTACTTCTACCATACAAACTTCATCTGATGGAAGAGAAGCAATTCATAGGTGTATCCCATACCCATAGAATCAAATGGTAGGAGAATAGGTAAATCTTTCTCTAGCAACTTGACAATTTTTGTGGTAGTCCCTAATGACACTGTTTCTATGACGTTGGCCTCATTTTTGAGTGTTAGGATGCCCTCGACCAAGATTTGTAATTTCCAACTCTGTGGTGGGTATCAACTTCTCTTTTGGTTTTGAATTAACTGGTTTGCTAAGTTGATTTGTTGGGAGTTCAAACTCGGAATGAATGCCTGGTCTCTTCTTCAAATCAGCTAGGTGTATATCGAAGGGTTTTGGGTCACCTTGTGCCACAAATATTTTCCCTAAGTGTAGAAATCTTATTTCTTGGAATAACGTGGAAGGGATTGCCTTCATGTGATGTATCCATGGCCGAATGAGGATCATATTATAGTTGGTTTCCGATCTATAATATAAAATTTAGTGAGGACCGTCTTGGGTCCTAAGGTGATTGGTAAAACTATGGTTCCAATTGAGGTGGCCTTGAGGCTATCATAACCTCTTAGCGTATTTCGTGTTGTGGAACAATTTGTCTCTCCATATCCTAACTTTTGAAGAAAAGTGAAGGGGACTATGTTAATTGCTGCCCCATCATCAATCATTGTGCGTTTAACATAATTATTATAAACCCATACTTGTAAATGTAAATTGGGTCACCTCTTCACGTAATTTCCACGTCATTGGCATTTTGCTTATATCAAATATAAACTCAGTATCCCTATCTAGCTTCCTGGAGGGTAGACGTCAAAGTCTACATGGTTTACTTGCATTTCGGAGGAGGAGTGATGTTAATTAGATGACCAAGGCCTAATGCTTCTAAGAGAGCAGCCCTATGGGTGGGAGAGTTCTTTAACAAATCCAAAAAGGAGATGTGAGAGAAGGTTTTCGTTAAATCATTAATTAAATCATAGGCGCCTATGGGTTTTACCAACATTTGTTGAATGTTGTCTAGTTCCAATGGATAACTTGGAGTTGGTTGAGAAGAATAATCCTGTGTTCTTGTTATGGTTTCTACGGGTAGCTCGGTGTCTAACTCTACCAGACCAACTATCTTGGTTTGCGGTCGAGTTCCTAATTGGGGTGCGACCGGTGGATTTAATGAAGTTGAAGCTTCATGATCATTGTTTCCTGTTATAACACCCTTTGTTTGTTTCACTTGGATCTAACATGTTATTGTTAGAATGGTTTGGGAGTGGATCATTAAAGATCTTGAGGGGTGCATTTTGAGGGAAACTACCCCTTTATGTAAGTGTTTTCCAGTGGGTACTACATAATTTTCTAAGAACATATCTATAAAGAGTTGTTTTTGATCTTACGGAAAATCTTTGCATGAATTTATTGTAGTCATGGCAAGTCCTAGTATCGTGGCCTTGAATTTTGTGGAAACCACAATACAAATTGGGATTATAATTTTGAGGCTATTGATTTGAAACTTGTTGTGGCCCAAAATTCTGATAAGGTTACTAGTTGTTAGAGTTAAAATTTTGAGGTTGTTGCCTTTGGTTTTGACTACGATATCCGATTGGGTTTGATTTGGACCTTGTGTTTGGATTTTTTCATCATGTTGTTGTTGTTGTGGTCATGGTGGATGATTAAAATCCACCGTGTTGATTGTTGGAGTAAAATTGTTATTTCGTTGATTGTTAATGGGTGGTGAAATGTTCACAACATTTGCTCTTTTAGTTTGGTCAGTTACTCCATCTATTGTAACTCTGCGGTTCTTGTTAAGGATCTTAGGTCCTTGATTAGCATTCTGGTATTAGGATAGGCCGTGGTGTTTTGATTGGGAGTGATTAATTTCCCATTTGTTCCATATGTCTTACGACCACTATCTATCATTGCTTGGTCGATTCGGAGAGCACTCTCGAGTACTTCATCGTAAGTTCTTAGTGGGAACTTCTAGACTTCTTCCTTTATCTCTCTATTGAGAGAATGAAGGAATAAATCACATAGTTCCATCTGATCCATGTTTGGAGAGCACTTTTTGATGAGTAGAGAACCATACGCCATCTTTGAATAAAATGAGCAGTGATTCATTATGTTCTTGTTTAATATGCAAGAATTCCCTGATTCCTGTTCTTAACAATTTGTTCATATCAAAAGCTTTGATGAACTCTGACATGAGTTGTTTAAATGAGTGTATCGAGGCTTCAGGTATTCTATAATACCAATCAAGGGCAATACCCTCTAAGGTTTTAGGGAATATCTTAGCAATAACCCCATCCCAAGGGAGTAATTCCTCGTATGGTTATGGCATAGGCCTTAATGTGTGCATTTGGATCTCCTTCCCCTTTGTATTTGGGTAAATTGGGAAGAGGTCTTAGAAGCATAACACTTCGTATGGTGAAGTCTAGGGGCTCTTTTAAATATTCTGAATAAGTCCCTACCACATAGGCCTCGACCATCGATGGTGCTTGCTGAGGGGGTGGGGGTGGCATGGTTTGTTGATATGGCATAGCGTATGCATTTGCAGGGACATAAGGGAATCCTGTGGTTGAACGAACATCTCGGGAGAAGAGAACATGTCTCCTTATGGTGATTTTGAATAAATGTTTAAGTAGGGAGGAGCATTGTTATGGTATGGGTTGTTTGGTGCCAAGCTGGGAGGTATCATATTTTCAATTGGAGCGGCATTTGAAAATGTGGTCCTAGTTGGTGTTTGTTGTGGGTAATTATACGGATGTTGAGGAGGCATGCCTAACATTCTTGTTCTGTAAGGAGGTCAACTTGACTAGGGTGATGCGAGAGGGTTGGGGATTCTTGCTTGCCCAAAATATGAATTTTGATTTCTTGAGCAAGTTCCAATCCTCTAACCTTCTCAACTAAGGCTGAAATGACCTCTATTGGCGAAGACATGGTGTTTTGCCTTAATGGTGTTTGTTGTATACCTTGAGGTTGTAAAGGGGTATGATACCCTGCTATGAATTGATCATTACCCTACCAAGTTTCACCAAGAGAATTTCCCATAGGTGGAGGAATGGGGGTGTTTTCTTGGAGTAGGGTATCGAATTGTATTTGTAAACTCCCTATAGGTGGGTACATGTTTTGGAAGCGTTGTTCACTTCTAGCGTAGCATGCTAAGTACTCCTCATCCAAAAATGGGAGTGGATCTGACTGTCTACTGATCTGTGGTCTGAATAAGACCTAAGGAGATGAAGTGGATTCTCCAGTAAATGTCATATTGTTAGAGCCTGAGGGCTCTGGTTGTTGTGTTTGTGCAAGCTGATCCAACTCCTCAATTCGGAACGAAGAACTAGAACTAGTTCTTTGAGGGGGAGTTTGAGATGATAAGTAATTACTTGAATAGTTATCAGCCCATGTAGAAAGTGAGGGTGATGGTTGTCTATTTGTTTGACCATAATTTGCTTCGAGACCTAAGAGAGGTCTACCATATGCGTCGTATCCCGACATATTCGGGGGGTATATGAATACCATGAGAATAATGGGACAAAGTGAAAATTGGATGAAAGAAATGAAAATAAAAAGGGAACAATTGTTTTTTCACGTCGGGTTCACCAATTTTGTACGATGGAAAAGTGACATGCGAGCATGGGAATCTACAAGTAACTCTTTCCTCGTACCTAACCTCCCGAGGTAAATGCTGGGAGACGGTACAGTGAATGTGGAATATATATGGATACATACAAACTAGTTGGGTAATCTTATATCCTCAATACGTAATAATGGAATTTGCGAATCTAAGGCGAAGAAGGCCCTCCTAACCTAAATTGGTGTAATGGATCATTCGGATATAATAGCTGTTTGGAGGCTCCAACCAATGTCGAGCTCTGCCAAGATCCTGTTTATTGGCTATTGGATATGTGGGAAGTGACCTATAGGTGCTTTGTGTATATTTCAGAGACAAGGTCATGAAAATGGTGATGGGAGGTGTAGTGGATTCTCAGGGGTTTTATGGATGGTTCTCTAGTCTAGTCCAAAATACCTTAGCTTGATTCTTGCTACGTTTAATAAGGAGAATTGTGCAATGATGATGTCTCGGTGGGAGTGGTGAGGACCTAAAAAACTAGTGTTCGTAAACCAAAATCAATGTCTATTTGATCAATAGGCCCGTTGGGTTGTCGTGGACCTCGTAAGTTCTCCTCATATGGTCATATGAAGAGTTAATCTCTCCTTCCGATATCCAATAATCATACACCCTCTATATTTAGAATAGGAGGTGCTAGGAAACTTAGGTGTTCGCAACTTGAGCATAAGCTGATTTTGTGATATGTAGGTGTACCTCCTTTTCTTGAGCCTCGAGATGGGCTAGAAACTTGGATTGAGCCACGATTTTGTGATAGTAGGTGCTTTTCTTCAAGACGGAGCAAGACCTTCCCTGCAACAACGATCCTCTTACTTTGCCTTTGGATGGGAAAAAGGATTATGAGGCTATTTTGGCATTAGGACGAGGCGAATGATGTTCTTTGCTCAAAGGATGCAAGAACTTAGATATGGCATGAAAGCTTATTCTCCGTGTGTTTAGAGGGGAGGGGTAAGGTTGTATTTATAGCTGAGGAGTGATTAGCTTAGATTAATTTAAGTAATCATGTTTGAAAATTGAAAATGTGGGGAGTTAAGATTAAGTGGGTGGTTTGAAAATGTGGGCAAGATTAGGTGGGTGGTTTGAAAATGTGGGCAAGATTAGGTGGTGGTTTGAAAATGTGGGCAATATTAGGTGAGTGGGGGCCACGAAGAATGGGTGAGGATTTGAATTATATTTTTAATTCATAAGTGGAGGATTTTAGGTGAGTGGGGACCACGAATGGTGGGTGAGGATTTGAATTTGAATTTTTAATTCAATAGTGGAAAAACATGGAGAATAATGACATGTGGTGAGGATTAGATTATTTTTAGATTTTGAAATGGATAATTAATCAAATTATATTTGATTAATTCGAAGTGTATTTTGTGGGAAATGAGGAAGGAAATTAATTGATTTAGGATAGATGTGAAATTGGGGTGTCTACATTTGCCCCTCTTTGGAAGGTATTATGAAAGTAGTGTCCTTTCAAAGAAAATAAACGAGTATGGGGAAGAATTCAATCTACTTTTTAAAAGGTAGAGCGAATGTTTGTTGGGGAGAATAGAAAGTGGTGAGTGACGGATGTCATAGTATCCTCAAGACAAAAATGTCATGAGAAGATGTGATTATGGATAGATGTGGTGATGCCCCCTCGAGAGGATTGTGAGAAGGAATATATGTGAGAACTCTCGAAAAGAAAGGAAATGGATTCGGTGGAGAAGAGGATGATAATGGAGTGGAAGAAGCTGGAATGACCGCACGCAGCGCAAATGGAGAAAGGATTCAATCGACCTTGAATGCTAGGTGTGAGGGTGTGTGGGAAAGAGAAAAGGAATGGATAGGGTTGGGGTTGATTATGAGAAGAGTAAGGGAGATAGGGAGGGGAAAAAAAGGAATGAAAGAGGTAGAAATAAGAGAGGGATGATAGGGGAAGAAGGGAATGATGAAGGACAAACAAGGAAAAAAGAGGAAAATGACGAGTAGAGGGTGAAGGGATGAAATAGAGATGTGCAAAATGAAGGAAGCAGCGAGAGATAGTAAAGAGGATACGTGGAAGTGAAATAAATGAGAGAGTGAAGAAAAGTAGGAAATGGGAAAGGATAAATAAGAAGGAGAAAAGCGAGGTGGGAGTAGGGGGGTGAAATGGAGGAAATGGAAAGAGGACAAAAGAAGAAGTAGAACGGAGAAAAAAAAGAAACTATGAGGGGCGAGAAAGTGTGAAAAAGAGGAGAGAAAGGAGAGAAACATATACGAGAATGAGCGAAAAGGTAGGGGTGGTAGAGAAAAGGGAAGTGGTCGGAAGAAGCGTGAAAATTAGGGGAGAGGAAAGGAAGATAGAGCGAATACTACAAGGAGAAGATTGAAGGAATCACGTCATTTGAGGAAGACCAAGGCAAAGAATATGGAGCAGGACCGTATGGAGATGCATGTGGAGAGTGGGATGATAAAAAAAGCAGGACAACGCTGAACAACCGGGTTATCGATGGGGATGTAAGGAGGAAACGTGATGGAAAAAGGGGAAGAAGATGATATAGGGGAAGGAAATAAGGCGAGGGTGGGAGAGAGAAGAGGATAACAAAGGAAATGATGGAGAAGGAAGGGAATACGAGAAGGGGGTAATAAGTGGAAAGGAAATGGTAGAAGGAATGTTCAAAGAAGAAAGAGGGGAGGAATGACATCGATTGGAAAAGATACGAAGATGCATGAAATGAGGATACTAGGATGACGGGAAAAGAGAAAAAGGATGTATGATGAAGACAATAAAGATATTGAAGAGGGCAAAGAGGAGATGGAGAGATGGGTAAAAGTGACAAGAAAGGGTGGGAGTGAGGGAAAAGAATAGGAGAGAAAAGAGAATGGGGGATAGAAGAGGCAATGCCAATGAGGGGATGTTAGGGAAATCCCTTGACAATGAGTGGTGGGGAAGGGTGAGAGAAAAAAAAGAAAAAAGAAAGCGAAGGAGGATTTGGAAAGGGTAACGCCAACAAAGGGACGTTAGGAAAACCCGTTGCCGATGAGTGGTGGGCTTAGAGAGGAAGGAATGAAGGAAACTCTAGAAGGTCAAGGAGTGAATGAGGTCGTGCGGAATGAGGATTGATAATTTTAGGAAAACCCGTTGACAATTATGAGTGCGGGAAGAGAAGATGATGATGAAAGAATGATATAGGAGTATTAATAATGGTGAATATGTGTGTGGGTAGAAATGTAGGGGGAATGTGAGAAGATGAAGGGAAAGAGTGAAGAAGATGGGAGGGAGGAGTTGGGACGAAGTGAAAGCGAGGAGAGGATGGGGGTGATGAGGATGAGCGAGGTGAGGATGAAGAACCAAGACATGAAAAGAATGGGAAGAAATGGTATGAAGGATGATGGATCAAGGAGGGAAAATGGGGAAAAGAATGTGATTGTAGGTGGAAGAGATGAGTTGTATGTTGTAAGAAGATATGTGGAGAAAGGATAATAGTAGGAGGAAAAAGTGGGTAATAGGAGATAGCAGGTGGAAGAAACGATCAATAAAGTGAAATAAGAATGAGGCGGGGGAGAAGTTCATGATGACAAGTTAAGTGTAGGGAGGACCCTAACATAAGATTGTCATGTGACGGAAGTGGTTAAGTAAGATTGCCATGTGAGCAAAACTGGAGATGACAAATGGTCAAGCGAGAAGTGGTGTTTGCGAGAATCGAAAAGGAGGTGAAAGGATGTGATAATGGGGAATGCGAGAAAAAATGAAGGGTGAAGGGTGGGTAGTGATGGGGAAAGGCAAGGAGACAGATCATCCTTAAGAGGGACTCTTAAGTGAGATCGCCATGCTGGGTGAGTGGTTAAGTAAGATTGCCAAGCAGAGGAGGGTGATAGTGGTGGTAAAAAGATGTGATGATGGGGAATGAAGAGGAAATATGGTGGTGAGATTGGAGAGTGATGGGCGAGTGTAAGATGACATGTCATGCTTAAGAGAATCTCTTAAGTAAGATCGTCATACTGCTGGAGAAGTTTCGTAGGGTCACCCAACCGACAGGGATGATATGCAAAGAGAAAGACAAAATGATATTGGGGATAGGGGTGGAATGGTAGGGTGAAGAAGATGATCGCGATGAGAGGTGGGAGAAATAAGATGGGCGAAATATGATGGGATGGGGGAAGGCCACAGGGCAGATCAACCTTAAGTGGAAGTCTTAAGTAAGATTGCCATGCGGCTGGAATGGTTAAGTAAGATCGCCAAGCTGAGGAAGAAGAAGGATGATGTTAGAGTTGGTGGGAATAGGGTATGACAAAATGGACTGAAGGGGAACCCTCAAGTGAATTTGCCATACTATGAGAGCGTGTAAGTAGGATGACCTAGGCATAAGGTGGATTTGGGGAAGGATGAGAAAAGAGTGAGTGAGGTATGCCTAAGTGGTATATGATATGAGATGAGGTGATAATAAGAAAGAAAGGACACAAAGGAGTATAACATGAATGGATGAAGGAATATATGTAGTGGAGGGTGGAGAGTGTGAGGGGAATCCTTGGTGGGATGCCACGTGGTGAGAGTAATGATGCGGGAATGGGAAGTAGAAGAGGTGGAGTTGGAAGATGTGTTTGGTGGTGATGGTTATTTGATGAGAGGGCATGTGGTGAAGAAGCTTCTACAGCGGGAAGATCTTAGGGAGAGGTAAACCTCCTTGAGGATTCCATATAGAAGGGGTTATTAAGTAAGATTGTCAAGCGGGAAGAAAAGCGGGTGAAAGGAAAGAATACCAATGGGTGAGAGGGGACAGGAATGGTGAGAAGGGTAATATGGGTATAAGCGGCGGAGGAGTAAAAATGAGAAGTGAGAATGAATGGATCAAATACATGGTGATCATGGTGGGGAGAAGGAGCTCTTTGGATAGTGAATGCTACTTGAGAAAGATCGTCAAGTAGGATTCGCAAGCTGCAAATGTGATCAAGTAGGATTATGGCTGGAGAATGCATTAGTATGGGTGAATGGATGGGGTGCAAAGTAAGATGTTGATCATGCAGGAAGATACTCACGTGATGAAAAGCATCTTAATTTTAATATAGCACATAACAGGATGCATCGTGATATAAAAGATCGGGATGACTAGGCGTGTAATGCGTGATAGCATAGGCGGGGGCCATCAAAAAGGTTTGATGCCCGATCACGATATGCAAATGGAAGAGAGCATAGGCGAGAGGCCATCGAAAGTATGATGCCCGATGCGACATGCAATCGGATAACATAAGAATATTACGAGAGAACACCGGGATATATAAAATCAAGATACCCCCTGTAATATATCAAGATACAAAAGTAATTAATAATTTGCCACTAATAATGCAACACAAGAACTAGTAAACATGTCCCTAACGTGTTCCACGGTGATGATTGATTAGATGTGCCCCAGCGAGTACTGAAAAGGATTGGGTCGTCTCCTCAAACAAGGAAACAATGAGAGCGGATTTTCCCCAAGCGAGGATTCACGCGAGGAGAAGTGGTTTGAAATTGGTAGTCATAAGGTGGTTGGACCATTCGTTTGGGATAATAGTTCAAAGGATGAATTGTGTTACTTATTGAGTTTTACAATTTTGTGGATGTTTTTGGTCTTTTGAAAATTTTACAAATGTTTTTGTATTTTGGATATTTTCTAATGTTTTTTTTTGATTTTGGATTTTCTAATGTTTGTTTTTGAATTTTTATTTTTGGATTTTCTAATGTTTTGAATTTTTTGATGATTTTCAAATGTTTTTGGATTTTTGATTTTCTAATTGTTTTTGATTTTTGATGATTTTCAAATTTTAGATTTTTGGATTTTTTTACATTGTTTTTGGATTTTGGATTTTGTTTTTAGATTTTGGATTTTGGATTTTCACTATTTTTGGATTTTGATGATTTTCAAAATGTTTTTGATTTTTAGATTTTACGTTGTTTTTAGATTTTTAGATTTTGTTTTGTTTTTAGATTTTTATTTTTTTTTTTTGGATTTTTGACGATTTTCAAATGTTTTTGATTTTTACATTGTGATTGACAATTTATGGACGAGTGCGAGACTTATTTTGAGAGGCGATAAACATGGATATTATCCGTATGTACGTGTTCCGTGTTGTAACTTATGCTCAAAATAACACAAATTCTCTTTCCATTGGCAGGATATGGTGGTGATGATATGATGAAAAGAATTCCAACTCCATTCTTGACTCCACACAACTAGTAAGATGTGTGGGCTCATCACCAAGAATCAAGAAGGACGTAGGAGGTAGATAATGAATATAGAGACAAATGCTAACAACAATCCCTTTGGGAAATTGTGACTCCATTCTTCATAATGGTACTAAACCGGTTTCAAAAATAGCTTTCACTTTATGAGTCACATGCTAGACTTAGACAGTTATGTGGCCTGCTGATTGATAAGATATGAGGTTAAGGGATAGTTCTCTCTTCACTTAGGCATCTAAATTACGTGTTTGGGGATTCTATAATTTGTAAGCACTGTAAGATTTTGTATTTTTGAAATGACTCCCTATGCCTTGCCCCATGCTACTAGTGAGAAGCAAGGGCTCATCACCAAAGGCAAAATATAGGCGAGTGAATTTCTTTTTAGTCTTTTTTTTTTTTTTTTTGGATTTGTTTTATTTTATTATTATTTTTGAATATTTTGCAATGTTTTTATGCTTGTATGAGAATGACCCTCTACGCTTTGCCCCATGCCACTTGTAAGAGGCAAGGGTTTATCACCGAAGACAAGACGTAGACGAGTAAGGGCACCTTCCTCGATTCCTAGTCTCACACTACTAGTAAGAAGTGTGGGCTCAACACCAAAGACTATGAAGGACGAAAGATGTGACAATGAATTATTCATAAGTTATTGAATTGATGGATTTTTTTACAATAGTGCTTTGTATTTGGGAAGAAACATCTGCCCCCAATCTCAGCCCCACACGACTAGTAGGGCGAGGTTCAACACGAAGGCGAGATGGACGACCAAGCGGCCCTAGGTAACGAAGTTTAGAGCTTTGTTATGAAGAGAGAATGTATTAGAAGGGGATATATTACCATCGGTAAGCTTACAGGTATGACCATAGAGGAAAGCGGTGAAAGTGGAAGAAGTATGATGCTCACAAACTTAATAGGATTTATATTAGCACTTGTCTCATGATGATAAATATGAAGATGTGATTTTGATAAGAAAATATACGCGATGGAAATGAATAAATTTAAATTATTGGAGATAAGTAAGACAAAAGGAACAATGTACATGTTGTATCTGGAATAGTGAACATCTCAAGGATAAAATTTCTTTAAATGAACTGCATTCATTGGTTCATCAAGATCTTGACCATCTGCAGTGGCCAATTTATAGGCTCCAGAGCCAAATTTAGCTATGATTACATAGGGTCCTAACCAATTAGGCTCAAATTTTCCTTTTTTTCTCGTTCTTTAGTGGTATTCTTTTGATTTTCTTTTAAAACAAGGTCACCAATTTCGAATTCTCTGGGTCTTACCTTTTTATGATAACTGCGTTGCAGTCGGTTTTGATAGACTTGAAGATGATTGAGAGCATTAAGTCGTTTTTCATCGAGAAGCTCAAGCTCTGAAGCGTGTTGTCGGTATTCATCCTCATTAATTACATCTTTAAGGAGATCCTCGAGGATGGGAGTTCTATCTCAATAGGTAAAATGGCTTCTGACCATAAACGAGGAAAATGGGGTGGCTCGGTAGGCGTGCGGTAAGATGTACGGTAAGCCCAAAGAGCGGGGTAAATTTGAGTATGCCAATTTCGTCCATGGTGTTGACAATCTTTTCCATGATGGATTTTAAGGTCTTATTGGTTGCTTAAGCTTGCCGTTGCCACGAGGGTAGTATGGAGTAGACCATTTAAGTTTGATGTGAAAGCGTTTGGCTAGGTCTTTTACATCTGGTTTTTAAATGATTTGCCATTATCTGCTGACAGGCGGATGGAATACCAAATCGACATATGAGATTATTGAAAATAAATTTCGATATTTGGCTACCGGTAACATAAGTGAGAGGCATAGCCTCTACCCATTTAGTGAAGTAATCGGTAGCGGTAATGATGAACTTATGTCCATCGGAAGATGTTGGTCTGATTTTACCAATGAGGTCAAGTCCCCATTGAGAGAAGGGCCATGGTGTGGTTATCGATTGTAATGCCTGGGAAGGTGCGTGGATAAGATTTCCATGCTTTTGACATGCTTGACAACGTTTGACAAAATGACATGCGTCACTTTCCATGGTGGGCCAATAATATCCAACTCATGGATTTTCTTGGCTAAGGCGATACCATTCATGTGTGCTCCACAGATACCAGAATGGACTTCAGCTAAGACACTCGAGGATTCTTCCTGATTAAGACATCGGAGCAGGGTGCCATCATATCCTCGTTTATAAAGAGTTTCTGCTAAAATGGTGTAACGAGAAGCACGTTGTGCTAAAGCACGTTTATGCATTGGTTTCATGTCGGCAGGAAACGTTTTATCACGAATGAAGGTATAAAGATCGTGGTACCAAGGGTTATTCGGACCCACGATCTCACATACCATAGTGTTTTCAGGAAGATCATAGGCAGGCATTAAGAGATGTTCAACGAGAAAATGTGCCTAGGGTTGACTAGATGCGATTTCTAATAGGGACCCGATGGTTGCCATAGCATCGGTAGATTTATTACGAATTCTAGGAATTTGATCAAAGCTAATTAATCGAAAATAGCTTCGAAGACTATCCACCATGCGTTTATATGGGATAAGTTTTTCATCCTTGACCTGGTATTCATCGGTAACTTGCTTGATGATAAGTAAAGAATCACCAAATACAACTAATTCTGTAAGATTCCAAGATATAGCCAGTTTTAACCCTGCGACGAGAGCTTCATATTCTGCGATATTGTTGGTACATGGGAATGCTAAGCGAAATGATTTGGGGATAACATGTCCGCTAGGTGTGATAAGCAAAATACCAGCCCCTGAGCCATGGAGATTACAAGATCCATCAAAAAATAGAGTCCAAGCTGGCGCGATGTCTATGTGTAGAATATCTTCATCAGGAAAAGAAAACTGAAGTGGTTCTGTGCCAGGAAGGGGTGCCTCGGCAAGTTGGTCGGCAAGGGCTTGTCCTTTAATTGCTTTTTGTGGAACAAACTCGACATCGAATTCACTAAGTAATATGACCCAACTAGACATTCTTCCCGTGAGAATGGGTCTGGACAACAAATACTTGAGAGGATCAATTTTGGTGATCAACTTAGTTGTGTGATTGAGCAAGTAATGACGTAACTTATGGAATGCAAAGGCAACCGCTAAGCATACTTTTTCGATTTGGGAATAACGTATTTCGTGCTCAATAAGTGTTCGACTAAGGTAATATACAGCCTGTTCTTTTCCTTGATTGTTATGTTGTGCTAGTAGAGCTCCTATGGCATGTTCAGTGGTAGATGTATAAAGCAACATAGGTTTATCGGCAACTGGTGACATAAGAACAGGTGGACTAGAGAGGTATTCTTTTAACTTAGCAAAAGAATCTTGGCAATCGTGGTTCCAGTGAAAGTGTGCATCTTTCTTGAGTAACTGATTAAAGTGATGGCACTTGTGTCACCAATTTGTGATATGAAACGCCGAATAGATTGTATCTTTCCACGAGAAGGCTGCGTAATTCTTTTAGGTTTTGAGGAGGAGGCATTTCCATAATGGCTTTGACTTTGGCGAGATCCACTTCTATGCCTCTTCGTGAGACAATAAACCTAATAATTTACGAGAGGTTACTCAAACACACATTTCTTTGGGTTAAGACGAACCTTATACTCACGTAATCTATCGAAAATGCGTCTCAACACACTTGGATGCCCTATTCGTGTTTTAGATTTTGCTAATATATCATCAACATAATCTTCCATGATATCATGTAACATGTCATGGAAGATGACAGTCATTGCTCGTTGATAGGTGGCACCAGCATTTTTCAATCCGAAAGGCATGACCTTATAACAGAAGGTGCCCCATGGTGTAGTAAATGTCGTTTTATGTTGATCTCCTTCAGCAATACGTATTTGATTGTAACCAGAGAATCCATCCATTAAGGAGAGCATTTCATGGCCTACCAGTAGAATCAACAATCATGTCTATATTTGGCAAGGGAAAGTCATCTTTGGGACAAGCCTTGTTGATGTCACGGAAGTCTGTGCATATTCTGATGCCGGGAGTTTTCTTGGCGACGGGAACTATGTTAGATATCCATGCTGAATAATCAATAGGTTTGATAAAGTCGGCTTCAAGAGTTTCTCGAGTTCGGCTTTAACAAGTAATGCTGACTTGGGGATGCATTTTACGTAGTTTTGCTTTCTGAGTTTTGCATCTGGATGTACCACAAGATGGTGTACTACAAGAGATGGGTCCAGGCCTGGCATGTCCTTATATGTCCATGCAAATATATCTTGGAATTCAATAAGGAGTGTTGTGAATTCCATGCATTCTTGGTCAGACAGACTAATGCCAAGTTGTAAAATTTTTGGTTGTTCGGTGGTGCCAATGTTTATGTCTTTTGTTTCTTCTACAAGCATTTTAGATGTATCCTTTTCGGAGAACGATGCTAATGGTTGATGTAGGTCATCAGTGTCGGGTGTTTGTTGGAATTTTTTGACATGTTTATTGGATAGGGTGGCGGTGAGGTTTTGACTATGGGAAATCCTCTGTTTTGCTTTGATCCAAATTTTCTGAGGGTGAAGGATCTGAATATTTTATCTCTTCGCCAAAATAGGCGATGCATTTAGATTGATTTCAAATCCTTTTCTATGGTCTGAAGTAGGTATTTGGTCACGAGTTCCAAGGAATTCTTCGATGGCTTCATCATTTTGGAACATGTCCATGGCTATATGATGTGGTTGGCCATGGTCTATGAGACTTGGATGTGTAGGCTCAAAATTGATGACATTAATAGAAAAATGTTCAAAGGCAAGATGTGTTTCAGCGAGGTCTTCAAAAAGACTACATGGAGATCTAATTTCATTATCAGAACTGGTGTCATCATTGTCACTCGAAATTATTATGGGAGCGACATCAAACACCTTGAAACCTAGACCATGTTTACCGTGATGTTGTGTGCAATTTATAGGGTCTAAACGACCTTGTTCATTTGGACCGAGTCCTTTACCCTGCCATCGCATGTTTTTCATTATTCGGTGAGCTTTGGTAAATTGAGGGGACTCATAACATGGAGCAAAGTCGTCATTATATAACCAAGATCCTGAAGAACTTGGAATATGTTCATTGTCAAGATGACCAAACTTTTTCCAAACTGACTGACCCATTTGGTAATTGGGATGGATTCTCAGATGTGGAGCGTTAGGTTTGCCATAGCTATGTGGGGATTTGGTGATATAAAAAGAGTCTGCCATCTTTTGAAATTGATATTCACCGCATCCGTGTCAATGATTTTAAATGTGTGAGATGGGGGACCAATAGGTACCTCATGTGGTGGGGAAGTTAGTTTGGTAGTCTTAAAAGATGAAGAGAATGGGTTATAAGAAGAAGGGGGTGGATTGAAGGATGAAGGTTGGTTATTCACAGGAGGAGGTATCTTAATAGAGGAGGTGTGGTTGGATGAAGAAGATTGGCTAGGTGAAGAAGAAGATGGTGTGGTGGAAGAATAATTGTTGCTGGAAGAAGCTTGATTAGTGGAAGAAGATGATTGATTAGTGGGAGGAGGACTGGTGGAAGGTGGTTGACGAGCGGATGATAATGGATTGGAAAATGTGTTTTGGTTATGAGATGATGGTTTTGGATTATTGTTAGGGAGTGTATCAGGATCAATGCGTGTTTCATTAGGGATTATACGAGGTGGAGCATATTTATCTGTTGATGGACAATAGTGATCATGTCGATACCGTCCTTTGAGGAATCTACAATACTCAAAAGGTTGGGGATCTGCACGTAATGTAAATTCCTTGTCCAAATGAGGAAACTTAATGCATTGGTGGAATGTTGATGGGACGGCTTTCATGGCATGAATCCATGGTGGCCGACAAGAATGTTATATGCAACTTCTACATCTACCACATGACAAACCGTGTCTAAGGTGATGGGTCCAACTTGGAGAGGCAACGTGATTGTGCCTTCAGACTTTCTTTCGCTATTATCATACCCACGAATGGTTATGATATTGTTTTGTAAATCATTTTCAGTGTAACCTAGACAACGTAAAAGTTTCATGGAACAAATATTTAATGTTGATCCATTGTCGATTAAGACGCGCTTGATTTTACGATGAGTTACATAACCCTCGACGTATAAAGAATGATTATTAGCGATGTTGGGATTAAGCAGGTCAGCGGGACCAAAAGATAAAATAGGATTGGGGACTGTAAGATGTGTAATTAAAGCTGGAATTGTTGTGAATTGATGTCCTCAGGGACACGAGCATTATTCAATGTTTGCATAAGGATGCGTTGTAGTGCGGGAGAAGAATTAAGTAGTTCCATGATTGAAATTTGTGCGGGAGTCTTCTCTAATTGTTTGACAATATTAAATGATGGCGTAGGTTGTGGAGAGGAATTGGCGGCGGAATTAGATGGTGGATTAGGAGGTGATGCCGGGGACGAAGTGGCAGATTTTTTTGTTGTAGGGACCCATATTTTTTTCTGTCTAGTGGTGATTGTGGTCAGTTTTGATCTTTATAGTTGCCACTAAGTCTTGGTCATAATCTATGGTCGAGATGACTGAGTCATACTCGACATTGCTTGATGATTGACCCTTATCTTTTGAATTGTTATCATGGTTAGGGAATGGATTTTTGAACATGTGAAGTTTTTCATTAGGTGTTTTTGTCTCAGAAGTATTTTTAACTTCTATGTCTCCACGTTCAATCAGGTCTTGGACGTAATGGCGGAGTTGCATGCATCGATCTGTGGAGTGCCCTTTTATGCGATGGTAATCACAATATTCATTGTCTTTATACCAATTTGGTTTGGGTTGTCCTTCTTGAAGAGGCGACACGATGGGATATGTAATCATATTAGCATTTTCCAAATGACGAAAGACGACTAGATAGACTTTCTCCCGGAGGAGTGAACTCTCTTCATCGATCCCAGAAGGAACTTCCTTTCTAGGGATAATGATTGGTTGTTTAGATTTTAACGTGGTGGTGGGATGGTTTTGGACATTTCGGACATGGCGGGAATCGTAACACCATCGTTGATGATATTTCGATTCGGTTAAAGAATTTAGATTTGTCTGGTTTGGAGGGGTGTCTCGATAAGGTTGGTCTCTAAAGGGTGCTTTAAGTAAGCCCTTAGAAATGAGGGCTTTTCGATTTGTGTCCCCTTTTCGATGACTTCTTCAAAACTATTCAGACAATGCATTTGCATGTGGAATGATAATTCGGCATTGAGATTAGGGACAAAAATGCTAACTAGTTGTTTCTCAGGTACTGAGCAGGGAAATCGGCTTGCAATTCCGCGCCATCGTTGTAAAAAGGAAGCAAAATTTTCGTTTGGCCTTTGCCTAGTGTTGCAGAGATCAAGCATGGTTATTTATGAGTCTAGGTTATAGGAAAAATGTTTGACAAATTTCTCTGATAAGTCTGCAAATGTCGTGACCGACCCTTTGGGCAGATGGAAAAACCAGTCTAAAGCTTGTCCTCCTAAACTTTGGGGGAATAATCGTAAAAGGTACGTGTCTCGATAGGCAACTTCCTGACATTGCATGTAAAATTCCTTGACATGTTCACGGGGGTCACCTTTGCTTTTGTATTTATCAAACTTAGGGATTTCGAAGGATGACGGAAATGGTAATCGTGATATCTCTGTATCAAATGGATAAGGACACAATTCTTCAAAGTTGAATTGTTTGATTGTTTTGCATGATCCACTGAATGGTGTCTTTCATAAGTTTCCATTCTTGTGCAAATGGAGAAGCGGGGGACGGTTTATCAAACATGTCGTGAGTATTGGAATCTAGATTGAGGTCTTTTAATCTTTCAGCTCTAGTCGTTGCTTCCTCAAGTTTCTTTGTTAAGTCTTGGATTTTAGTGAATAATTCTTGGTCGAAGAACCATTTGGATTGTTTGGTATTTCATTGTGATAACTTGATTCACCATTGTCGATGAGTTTGTTTAAATTTTCCGTCCCGAAGTCAGGGGGTAGTTTTGCCCCCATGGCTAGGATGCGTAACAGATATTCATTTTTGTTTTGTTCTATCACCCTATTGACTTGTTCTTGTTCTTGGTGGTGAGTTACGGTTGTGCGACTTCTTCGTCGTCATTTTCACGATTGTATTTGCGAGTGAATACCATTATGACTTTGATTACTTTGGATTTATCATGAATAAGCTTGATGATGGTGATAAGGAGAGTAACTCAAACAAGTTATCTCAATATGATGATGATGTAACTCGAGGCGAGTTATTAGGCGATTTGTTGCACGTTGTGTAGATTTGACTTAAATAAGCTACGGACTATTGGCGGGGGAGAGTAACCTGAATAGGTTAATCACGATATGGTTGTGAAAGGATTTGTGTTGGCTATGATTTGGATAAATGTGATGGTGGATAGAATAATGAGTGAACTCAAACAAGTTACCCAATATTAGTTTGATATAGCTGGAAACAAGCTATGGATGATGTTTTGACAATTGACAATATGGGGAGTGAATGCTAGTCACTCAATATCAGTTGGATATAGCCGATGCCAAGTTATGACAAATGTATTGTTGGATGAGGTAAGCTAATGAAATTGGTGTGATGGTTTGATCTGTGTTGTTGGATTGTTTGGATGTTTTCGCTTGGTATTGAATTGGTCGAGAACTGATTTTTTTGTGGAACACAACTAGGGTCGAACTTTTACAATGAACACATTGATATCGGCCAAGTTTTATGATAAAAAAATGCTAAACTATTGTGTTTTCAAGCAACAAGCGATCATGTGGATTGATTGTTTTGGCTTATGAGGTAACTTCTTCGGGAATGATCATTGTTTCATGCAATCATACAAGTATCTTTGTGAAATGGTGGATGCGAGGCTCTTATTACTCGAGAAGATGCGTCCTCCGATATACCCTAGTCTGATATACCTAATTCGTATGGGGGACAGGGTGAGTGCGGGAACCCTTGAAACCTTTGGAGGAGACTCACGATTCTTACTTGCCTGTTTGGAGTGAATCACCACGTCGAGAGCAGGTTTTGTGAAAAGGTGGAAGGTGATGGAGGGATGAATGTGTATGGTGTCCTTATAACTCCCGAAGATTTACGGGGACGATGCCGAGCTTCGTTATTACAGCTATTTAGGCGTGACTCGCATGCGCTGCTTGCATGCGGCATTACTGTAAGTGAAGAGCTGGTGGCGAGGTAAATACGAATGCTTTGTGATGAGACTAGGTCTCGAAAGTGCAATCTGAGATCTGAATCTTTGTTGGTGCGTGGTAGTCAAGTCCACGTCACCGGTGTAGCTTTGGTGGTGATGAAATCCACCTTGTCTACGTGTAAAAACAATATGATAAAGTGATTAAAGCGCGAGGTTCTTTCGACTTGAAATAAATCACTAGCGAGAAAATAATTGCGTACTGGCGTACTTTTTTTTTTTATTTTGCAATTGTCTTTGAATGGTGGTATTTTTGCGGGATTTTTGTTGTTTTTGTTTTTGTTTTTGTTTTTGACAATATTCCAGCAACGCGGTTCTACAGAAAACAAATTAGTAGTTATCCTGCAAATGAAATGTTAGAAAAGTGATCGTGGTTGTTTTTGATTTGCGGATCGCTCAAAGCGCGAGAAAAGAGCATACCTGACCAACGACCAAAAAATATTAAGAATATGACAAAGGAAAATAATTATTAAAATGATAGTTGAAAAACAAATCTAGAGGATCTGCTGATGTTAGACAAGAAACTAAAAAAATGTGGCCGTTTACGATTTTCCGGATCGCTCGAAGGCGCGAAAAAGAGCATACGCGGATCTGATTGGAATAGTTTGATTTTACGATTTTCGACTTTTTTTTAAATGTTAATAATTATTGCAATTTAATCATGATTGCTGAAATAGCGATAATGATTATTTTCACAAAAAAAGCGATGAAAGAAGAGGGTGGCGTTATCTAGAAGTGTTGTCGTGGAAAATTTAAATGTAAGGCAAAAATTAAAAATAAAAATTATTTTCTAGAGCTCGAGTGGCCTCACGTTTCTGATTTCCAAGATCACTTTTGAAGTGCGAGGAAAGAGCATACGTGTGAGGATGTTTGTGAAATGAAATAAAAATTAAAAAATAAATAAATAAATAAAACTATAATTTTGTTGTTTTTGTTAAAAAGACAGTGTTAGAAGAAATGAAACCAAATTTTTTTGTAAGTCTAAATCTAAAAATTATTTTTCATTGCATATATCTTTTCAATACCTTTAGTTAAAAAAAAAAATGAAGTCATTCCGAGTTCGGGAGCAAAAGTTATGGCTTAGGAAGATGGGCTCTGAAAGCGCTCTGAATGAAAATTTTGAACGTGAGAAAAACGTCCGGGAGTGGTTTTTTTTATTTTTCGACTTACGTACTTCACGAGAAGCTAAGATTTTGTGACAAGGTTAAAAAATAATAATAATCGAGAAGGAAAGAGTTAGATCATAAAATGATTGAATAAAATAAAAGAAAGAAAACAAATAAATAAATGATTAACTTCCTACAAAGCGATTATTTTAGCAAAAGAAATAAATAAATATATTTTCGGATTGGTTGTCCCATGTGATAAGATGATAAACTAATGGATAGTTCATATGTTTTATAGATGGCGAGTAAATAGCAAAGCCAAAGCTCATCAACTAAACACCAAGCAGGAGATCAAAGACAAGATGAGCTTGAGTTTCATTATTTTTATAACTGCGAGATACACCACAAGACACCACACAACAAAACACTACCCAAAGCGTGAAGGTTAACCAAAGAAGACCTAAAAGGAACAGAAAAGAAATAATAATAAACAATAATAAACAAAAGAAGCAGATAAAACCACTAATTGAAAGTAATGGTAACAGATCGAAAGTAGGGCGTCTTGCAGAATGTAAGCTATGAAAAATACACTACTAATGAGAAGTAAAATACCAATAATCGTACCTCCTCCTTCGCGTTTCGTAGCAAACCTCGAGAATGGGCTAGGAAACTTGGATTGAGCCACGATTTTGTGATATGTAGGTGCTTTTCTTGAGACGGAGCAAGACCTTCCTGCAACAACGATCTTCTTACTTTGCACTAGATGGGAAAAAGGATTATGAGGCTATTTTGGCATTAGGACGAGGCAAAATGATGTTCTTTGCTCAAAGGATGCAAGAACTTAGATATGGCATGAAAGCTTATTCTCCGTGTGTTTAGAGGGGAGGGTAAGGTTGTATTTATAGCCTGAGGGAGTGATTAGCTTAGATTAATTTAAGTAATCATGGTTTGAAAATGTGGGCAAGATTAAGTGGGTGGTTTGAAAATGTGGGCAAGATTAGGTGGGTGGTTTGAAAATGTGGGCAATATTAGGTGAGTGGGGGCCACGAAGAATGGGTGAGGATTTGAATTATATTTTTAATTCATAAGTGGAGGATTTTAGGTGAGTGGGGACCACGAATGGTGGGTGAGGATTTGAATTTGAATTTTTTTAATTGGAAAAACATGGAGAATAATGAATGAGGATTAGATTATTTTTAGGAAATGGAAAAACATTCGAAGTGTATTTTGTGGGAAATGGAAGAGGAAATTAATTGATTTAGGATAGATGTGATTGGGGTGTCATGTCGATGAGGAGGTCCCTGCGTTGGGTTGTGGAACTAGAGGATCGACCAAATATTTGTTCTCTTTCGATTATTTTATAGATATTCAAAGGCGCACATAGTTAGGATGATTTGACCAAAATGGTCATCTTATATTTAACTCTCTCGATTGTTCACTAATTGCTCGTAGGGTTTACTTTATTGCTCGAAAGACACGGATCCTAAGGTCTTGATCTATATCAACTAGTGTTATGGGAGATTTGGTTGAGGCACTATCGGTTCAAATGTGTGTTCTCACGGGCTTCTAGTCGTGTGATTGTCATGCAAAAATGATTGACTTTAACTAAAACTAATAAACTAATTATGAAAGATGTATCTACACTATGCATGTATTCTTTTATTTTTGTATTTTCGATGAAGTATTTTAACGAAATTAAAAGAGCATCTATTCTAATATTTTTAGAAAATGGACGATTAATCTAGTAACAAAATTAAAACAAACAAAGTAGCCTTGTGTAGCTATTTGCTGTGCAGTGTGAATTTATCCTTAATATCTAAATAACCAACTAGTTTAATCGAAAAACTCTTAATCCTACCTCAGAAGTGAGAAATGAATCATAGCTTCTCGAAACTATCATTCCCCCATGACTTCCCTCACAATATTGAAAGTGAACTTTAAGCAAAATGAAACAATTTACTACTCTATTTGATATGTTGTAACTAGAAATTTGATAGCTCAAACATGGAGTTTACATAATAGTGGTAAATCCAGTTGTGTGTGACTTTGTCCCCTCAGTGTGATCTCCTTGTTCCTTCGTGTTCTCGTGAATCTAGAAAAGTGTGTATATGATAGCATCAGCTAGAAGAAGGTACTCGAAAAATGGCAACTTTGGATATAGACCGAATACAATGCGAGTAAGAGAGGGATAGTGCAAGTGAACAGAGATTGACTATGCAATTCCTAGCGGGATTTATTGCGGGAATACAACACAAATACACTGAGAGTTCTAGAAACTATCTTTTGTGACCAGACAAAACCTGCAACTCTAAATGGATTCCAATCTAAGAATGAAACTACCTTATTCTAAACTGGTTTGCATGGAACAACAATGAAGCAAGATTGAAACAAGAAGATCAAATGACCTCTAAACAACAAAGGAAGACTAATAATGGATGCAAAACATGAAACTATTGGAATTCTAAGCAAGAAACTCAAAAGACCTGAATAATTAAACAGAGAGAAGGAGAGAGGGCCTCTTGTTTGAAAACAAGTTTGATTATTTATAGAAATGCATTCACTAGAAGGTAACTTGGAATGGAACTCCTTTACCATTAAACAAAGTGAAAACATTATTCATAGGGTGGCCAAAACATAAATGCAAAGAAAAGTAGCTAAAGAAAGCGGATAGAAATTGAAATTTTACGTTTGACGCGATCGTCGGAACATTATGGAAAATGCACACGGACCACCGCCTAACCTAGAGTGGCGATCAGGGGCTAGCTTTACCGAGCGAGTGGTGGTCTCATCACTTAAGACCAAAATTTAAGGAAAGGGGGCGAAGGGCAGAACAAAGCCCGCGGAGGCCGGATGAGGCACACGGGATGCAAACGTATACTTGGCAAGCTTTTCTAGATCCCGTACTTCTTTTTTTTGTCTTGTGCCTCCTGCCGGTCTCTATCGATCAAAACCACCTATTGCTCCATGTCACCCTGTAACAAAGTTGGTCCAGAGAAACCATGTCCTCTAACTGTCCCAACTAAGAGGTGTCTTGCACAATCTGCCACATAAATCCTGAAAAGGAGCCATGCCTATAGAACTTTGAAAACTACTATTGTGGCGAGCTCCACAAGTATAGGTACTCCTCTCATTTATTTGTTGATCCATCACATACATGTTGAGCATATCCTCTAAAATCATATTCACCTACTCATTTTGTCCATCTGTCTCGGGGTGATATGTTGTACTTGAAATTGATCTTTGTTAAGAGGGCATCTTTGCATGGTAGTCCAAAAATGGGAAGTGTACAAAGTATTGTGGTCACTAATGATCTTCCACGAAATCTGTGCGACTTTGACAATCTCATCAAGATATACCCGTGCCGCTACACTAGGCATTTGTATAAGTGGTCTTTACGAGAGAAATGTGAGCCACTTTTGTCAATTTATTAACCGTGACCATGATGGCGTCATGGTGATATCTCAACATCGGTAGCCAAACAATGAAGTTCATGGAAATGGTGTCCCATTTCCACTCAAGATATAGCATGAGGAAAGAGAAGGCTAGTTGGATCTTGATTCTCAGCCTTCACTTTCTAGCACTCTAAAGCAGCGTGACACAAAGGCGAGCCACATCTCTGCAAAGTCCTCTCCGGTGATACAACTATCTCAAAGTAGCGTGCATCTTTTCACCCGGGATGGGCTGAATAGGGTGCACGATGTGCCTCTGTCAATATGTCCTACCTCAAGCCTTCATTTTCGGGAACATAAATTTGACCTACGTGCTAAGAAGGCCATTTGCCTCTAGAGAAAACCATCGAACTTCCCCCTCGGGGTCTAAGACTTGATCTCTGCTCGAAGTGCAACGTAGAAGCATCAGAGGAAGTTCTTGAAGAATCTTGTTACTGTCAGAAATTGTGTCCACCGAAGTGGCCATAATCACATGTCTCCTTCTACTAAGTATCGCCAACCACATTTTCCTTCCCCTTCACATTCTCTATCTCCATATCATACTCACAAAGTAACTCCATCCAACTCCGCTAATGAGCATTGAGATTGGGATATGTGAAGAGGTGGTGAAGACTCAGGTGATCTATCCTGAGTGTGAATCTACAACCAATTAAAAAGTGCCTCCATCGAACCAAAGTGTGAAACTACCACAAGCTCAAGATCGTGAGTCGGATAATTAAGCTCATAATATTTGAGTTTGCGAGACTCAAAATCCACTACTCTACCCTCCTACATCAACACACCTCCAAGTCTTATTAAAGAAGCATCCATGCAAATGAAAAACTCACCCTGTGGATCCGACACTACAAGAATAGGTGTTGTAGTGAGACATTCCTTTAGTGTACTGAAGGCCTACTCACACATGTCGAAAAAAAACTTCTTCCCTTTCCTCTGAAGGGAAGTGATGGGATGCACAATACGAGAGAAGTCTTGGAAAATATCTCTGTAGTAACTTACTAATCCCATGAATTTAAGCACCTGTCATAGTAGTGGGTGCTAGCCAATCCATAATAGCTCTAATCTTAGAAGGATCGATGGTGATACCTTCCCCATAAATGATATGTCCCAAATATCTACACTTCTAACTAAAAGAAAGCACACTTCTCCAAGTTCCATAAAGTTGTTGCTCATGAAGACACTAAAGAACTGGTGAAGGTGCCCCTCATGCTCCTCACATGTTCATTAGTAAATCAAAATTTCATCAAGGAAGATGAGCATGAAGTGATCTAAGAAAGTCTTAAATACCCCATTCATCAAACTCATAAACCTTTGCGGGGCATTAGTCAAACCAAAAGTTACACATTGTGAACTCATAGTGGCCATATCTTATATGGAAGGTGGTCTTATGAATGTCGCCTCTAAAATCTCGGTTGATGGTAGCCTGACTTAAGATTAATCTTGAGAAAATTTTTGGCTCCCTTTATCTAATCAAAAAATCATCAATGCATGGAAGGAATAATGATTCTTGATCAATACCTTATTTAGCTAGTGGTAATCAATACATAATCACAAGGATCATCCTTATTATTTATAAAGATCATAGGTGCACATGAGGGATACACTTTAGACATGAATTAGGGCCCTTCTCTAGAAGGCCCTCAAGTTATAACTTGAGATTCGGAGTTTAGGGGTAGTCATCTATAAGGTGATCGTGAGATAGTATATGCTCCTAGAACCAGATCTATATGAAAAATCAATCTCATGTGGGGTGGTAACCTGTAGCTCCCTAGAAAGACTTTTGCAAACTATCTCTAAAATGGGATGGTTATCTAGCGATGGTCCACTAAACCCATCTTGTGATCGATCACTAAGCTGTGATAGCAAACATCTAACAACCCTCCGCACACACCGCTTAAGCTGCGCATAAGCGGAGATGGTGCGAATAGAAAGCAGGTCTCGACCCCGCTAACACTAACCTCTGCTCCTAGATCATATGTATAAAATATGATCTTGTGGTAACAATCCACTATAGCCTGTGTGTGGATAACCATTCCATGCCCAAGATGACTCCATAAGAGCCCAACGGAGGATACGAAGATCAGGAGGTAGTGATGAAATGTTCCCAAATCACACACACTCCTTAAGTAAGGATTCTATAGAGATCTTGGCTCAGAAGCCATTTAAATATCCCAAATATAACCCTACCTATTTCCACCACCTACATCGCCTTCTAATAAAGATGGTGTAATAAAAGAGGTAGAAGAACGAATGAAAGAAAATTACCTACGGATACCTCAAATGTGACATGTAGTCTCTACTATACTTTGATGTTCTAGCTGGTGCTTCTTCAACCACTTTGCACGATACATCTATGACTGTGCCCCATATCACAAACAATTAGGCTTTAAGATTTGTGCCTTAACCTTGTTATTAGGGTTCTGTGGGCGATTTCTCCAAAAATGTCTAGTAACGCCACACCGAAAACAACCTTATGATCCTCTCCCCTGAGTAGTTGCTTTAGTTAGCACCCACGGGAGATATGTGGTGTGGACACGATAATCTGTTGTGGGCTATTGAGGTCTCTATAGGTGAGCTCTGCATAGTAAGAGCCCTCAGGCGCTCCTTGTGTCTAATGGGACCCTAGGAGGAGGCCCCATACTCCCGACCCTTTGTGCATCAAACCTGCATGCGGAGTATATAATGTGGGAGAGACTGCTGCTGCTATGGTCTAAAAGATGACTATGTTGAACCTATCCACCATGAGGAAGAGGATGTGCGACCCCTCGATTTATCGTCCAGCTTCTTGTATGCGGCTCGGACTCGTCTCTAGGTTGTTGGGTCTTTCCCCAAGTCTCCTCTTGCTATATAGGCCTTCTCAATGGCCTCTGCTAATGTCATGGAAATGGATCCATTGAACCTCCAATGTCTAGATTCAAGCCTTGGATGAACCTTTGGATCTGCACTTTCTCATCCTACATGTAATCAACATACTGGAGTAGATCCAGAAATCTACTCTCATACTCTTCCACTGTAAGAGATCATGTCGAGAGGTCATGAAACTTATCTATCCCTACTATGTAAGAACCTCGTGATAAATATCTACTCTTGAATCACTCCTCGAAAGCTCCCGGAGTGCTATCTCAAAATCAACATGGATCTTCTACTCCTCTATCCACCACCGTGACACTGGCTCCATCCTTGATAGGAATGGATCGCAAACACAAATTTCATGTTGCTAGAACAAGGCAGAGCTTGAAGCACTCACTCAAGCTCACCAACCATGCCTCTACCTAAAATCCTGTGTCACAAGAATAATGTGATGGCCGAAGCCTCGGGATATCCATAGCTATCCTAAGTGGTGAATCTGCACCAAGAAAAAGTGCCTCCATCGAATGAAAAGAGTGCCAAATGCCTAGGGCTCAAGATCATGAGTCGAGATAATTAAGCTCATAATCCTTGAGTCTGCCCTCAAAAGCCCTTTACTGACTGCCTTCTCACCTGACTCCTTATGGACACACCTCCAAGCTCCTCACTAAAGAAGCATCCATGAGCCTCAATGTTAAACCTCACCATGTGGATCTATGGTACCTTCGCTGGAGCATTAACATCTGAGAATTAACCAGTGTACATTGTAAGGATAGGTGATGTAGTGAGACATTCCTTGATGGTCTTGAAGATCTTCTTACACCTATACTAACTCAACAAACTTCCTCCCTTTACCAAGGTGAAGGAAGTGATGGGAGTGCACAATCGAGAGAAGTTTTGAACAAATCTCTATAGTAAAATATGTAAGCCCATGAAAATTTGTTTTCTTGATTCAAGTGTCTTGGTTAAATCCATGTCTCAAGCTCTAATCTTGGAAGGATCGATGGTGATTAGTAATTGAGAAATTATATGATCTTAATGAAATACTACACCTCAAGTCTAAAAGTAATACACATTCTCCAAGTTTCGTAAAGTGATTTGCTCCCAAGAAGTTTTGAATAAATTACGAAGGTGTCCCTCATGCTCCTCACACATGGTCGTGAGTAAGTGAAAATGTCATGTATTTTTTAAAAGGAAGATGAGCATAAAGTGATCTAAGAAGGTCCTAAATACCACATTCATCAAATCATAAACACTACGGGGCATTCGTGACCAAAAGGTACCCTTTGTGAACTCATAGTGCCCATATCTAAGGTGTATGAAGGCGGTCTTATGAATATCCTACACTCCAAAATCCTCGGTGATGGTAGCTTTGACTCAAATTATCTTAGAGAAATTTGTGGCTCCCATCATCGATCAAACAAATCACTAATTCACGAATGGGATAATGATTCTTGATCGTTACCTTATTGTTTGGCGGTAATCAATACACAACCGCATGACGATCCATCCTTCTTCTTCACAAAAATCATTGATGCACCCGAGGGGATAACTAGGATGGATGAGGCATTTCTAGAAAGGTCCTCCGGCTGTAACTTGATCTGCCTTAGAGTTCATGGGTGGTCATCCGATAAGGTGCTCGTGAGATAGACTTTGATCCATAACCATATCTATATGAAAATCAATCTCATGTGGGGTTGGTTCCCCGGTAGCTCCCTAGAAAGACATCTGCAAACTCTCTCAAAATGGGATGATCATCTAGCGATGGTCCACTAGACCCATCCTACGATTTGTCTCTTTGTAAAAAAACATCACAACCCCATCACTCAAAAAATTTGCTTAAATGTTTGCATAAAGAGATGGTAATAAATATGTAGATGTAATGCAGGGGTCTCTGTGACCCCAAAATCCGACTCAACTCCTAAATCATCTTTAGAACATGATATAATCTTGTAGTAAAAATCCATTGTGGATAAAAAATGTGTGCAGATAACCAATCCATGCCCAAGATGACTCCATCATGAGCCCAAATGAAGGAGAGAGATCCGAGGTAGTGATGAAAGGTCCCAAAATCCACTACACACTCCTTAATACTAAGAAAGTTAACTATAGAGATCTTGGCTCAGAAGCTATCTCAACATCCAAGTAGTGACCTGTCTTATTTCCACTAGAATTTATTTGCTCTCTAGAGATGGTGTAATGAAAGAATCGGAAGAACCAGAATCAAACAAAATAGAGCTAGGAATACCCCAATGTTACCTATAGTCTCAAAAAGCTATGTACTTTGATGTTCTTTGGTGGTTCTCGACCACTGCGTACATCTATGATTGCGCCCCATATCATGATAGTAGGCTCATAAAGAGATATGTCTTACCCTTGTTATTAGGGTTCTTTTGGAATTCTCTAAAAAAAAATTTGGAGTAACACCACACCCAAAACAACTTTCATGATCCTCTCCCTTGAAGTAGCGGTTCTCCAGTTGGTACTACGGAGGTTTGTGGTGTGGATCCTGATAAAACTTCATGTTTATTTGTGGACTACTAAAGGTCTCTTGATGAAAGCTCCTACTTAAAGCCGAGCTCTAGGAATTGAATATTTGTGAAAATATTAAAGGAGGAGACCCCATACTCTAACCTATCTGTGCAGCAAACCTCATGGAGTCTATATGGTGGGTGGATAGATATTATTTTTATATATACTCTTTTGTTATGGTCTAAAAGATGACTATGTTAAACCTTTTCCACCACGAGGAAGAGTGATGACCCCGATCGGTCGATGTCTGTATTATTTGTATGCGGATCTAGACTTGGTCTCTAGCCTCATTGGGTCTTTCCCCAAGTCTCCTTTTTTATATAGGCCTTCTCAATGCAGCCTCGGCTAATATCATGGATAATGGATCCATCTTACACCTCCGATGTCTAGATTCATGCCCCGAATGAACTTGTGGACACGCACCTTCTCATCTTGCATGTAATCAACATGCCTCGGAGTAGATCCAAAAATCTCTCTCATTACTTTCTTTATTGTAAGAGATGTGTATGAGAGGTCATGAAACTCATCTATCCGTTTTGTATGAACCTCTTGAGTGTGACAAATATTTGTTCTGAATCAATCCTCAAAAGCTCCGATGTAAGCTATCTTAGAATCAACATGGATCTTACTGCTCCTATGTCTATACCACTTGACACCTGCTCCATCCCTTATTTTAGATGGATCGTAACATGAGCTTTTGTGTTTTTAGAATAAGGACAAAGCTTGAAGCATCCGCTCATTTTCACCAACCGAGCCTCTTACGAAATCCACTTGTGTCACCGAGAATAATGTGATGGTTGAAGCTTCAGGGATCTCCTCTCTGATGTGATTCTATAAGCTGCATGGTTTGATGGCCTCTAGGCCTCTCTACATGCTCATCCCTAAGCCTAGGGCTCAGAGACCTCTCTTTATGCCCTAATACTTCGGTCTCCTATCCCCTCTTCGGTGACTTCGCTCAAGCCCGACTCCTCATGGGAGTTCTCCCTAGCTATGTGCTCCTCATCTATGTAAGTTCCGAGGAGATGCATGAGCCTCAAGAATGGAAATTTCATCCTATCATGTGATCGAATGTTCCCCTACGGTCCCTACGTTTAGGCGGCATTAACATCTGAAGAAGTCTATTTGAAAATTTGTGGTAGGATGGTTGCTTCACTGATATGGTTTGGTGGTGGTAAGTCTAGGTCTAATGTGAAAAGACCCCTCATCTTTAGAGTAGAGGCACCTTATACATGAGTACAAAGGTGAGAGTTAGTTCTTCTTCTAAGTTTTATTAGTTTTCCATGATTTACTAAGTATGTAATTTTTAAAAGAAAACAAGGTTGTTCTCTAGATTTGAAAGTGTGCTAGGTTTAATATTATACTAGGTTTAAAGTTCATGTCACAAGTCTTCTAGTGTTCCCGAGGGTCCAATATTTTGAACCATCACTCGATACCAAGTGTAATGCCCACTAAAACAACCCACTTGAGACCCAAGAATAACCTAGGATTAGTTAGGAAAATTATGGAATTTTTTTTGTTTAAAAGAGTCTATAACGAGGTTCTAAGAAATAGTTGTCACAAGTGAAATTCTAAGACAAATACTATTAATAGATTATGGTTTTATTAAACATACAATTATAAAATATCACAAGGTCCAAACTTAGGGTTAGATTAATCAATTAGGTTAAGAGGGTAATTTCTCACTATACCACTCTCTAATAGGCTTAAAAGATTCAACTTGATTTTTCTCAAAATTAACACACTCAAAACTTCCCAAAAACATTCCCATTAGATAGGAAATTTCCTCACCTTTTCCATTGATATAAAGAAGTCCTCCTAACTCCTCATATTTCTCAAGTTATGGGCCGGCGGGCCTTAGGGTGAAAATTTTCCCAAGAGCGGGCTGCGGGCCTAGGGAGGAAAATTTTCCCTGCGAGGGTAGTCCTACGGTTGGGCGAAAAGAAATTTCACTTGCATGAAGGAATCGCGGGGCGGGGAGAAAATTTTTTTCCGTGTGCACGGGGGCGTGGCGGGGAAGGAACTTGAGCACTTTTTCCCTTTTGGGACAAGGCGCGTGATTTACCTCCGCCCATGAGCCGAAGAGGAAACGTGTTAGCATTTCCAAGTGCCACATGGATCCTTGATTTACAGGCGGTGGGGTGGACTTACGGAGAAATTTTAATTTTAGACTTTAAAATAATTTTGATACAAAGGTTGAGAAATGCTCCCACGTCTCTTGAGCGACGCCTAAGCCCACATGTCGACCAACCATTGGGAGTGCGAGTCGGCGAGGGCTTTTGAAGCGACGGAGAAATGTTAAAAGAAAGTTTTTTCCCAAAGGAAGTTTTTCCAAAAATGAGGGGGCCATCCTTGAATTTTCACGGAATTTTTATTTGAAAATGTTAGTGAAAGTATGCCTCGTGAAGCCACGTGTGACACTTAACTAGCTTAGGCGATTGGCTAGGGTGGGGATGGGGTAGTGGGGAAACTTCAAAATTTTTCCCAAATTATTTTTAAAAGGGTTAAGTTATTGTTCCGAGCGCATGGCATTTGAATGAACACATTCCAAAAAGCAAAGCGGGCGGTAATGGGCACGAAGGAAAATTTTCCAAAATTTTTTTTGAACTTAGGTAATTTTGACAAAAAGAAAGGCTTTGAGGTTTCAACAGTAGGGTGGTGGAAGAAAACTTCATAACTTTGCACTTTTGGAAAAAGCGCAAAAAGGAAAATTTTAAATCCCGTGGATCGTCCAAGAATATTTTAATCGCTTAAATTTGATGAGTTAGATTATTATTTTTCAAGGCAAAAATGAAGTAAAACTTCAGAAGGCCATAAATTTTGATTGGGAGACTTAGTTTTTGGGAAAACGAGGACTTTTGAAAATCTCAACATCCTCTTTGCACATGAATCATTAATTTTTCATTTTGATAATGTTTAAGGGGTCAATTTCATGAAAATGATCTGCAGACTTTTAAAAAGGCAAGCTGGTAAATTTTAACTTATGAAATTTTAATCAATTGATCTTCTTCCTCTCTCAACATGTCAATTAGACATGGAGAATTGTTCTTAGATGGATTTAGGATGGATTTGGAAGGTAATTTTGTTTGATTGACTCCTAATTTAAAAAAACAACTTTGAATGACAAAATGACAACAAAATGGTTTGAGCCCGATTTTGCTAAGTTTTCTAAGAAATTCCTTAAGTATTTTTTCAATTGAATTCATTTAGGGCATACTACTTCAATTTAATCGTTTAATTTGTTATTTCATTGTTGCAGGTTTGAATTGTGCATTTTGGATAAAGTATTTGCCAGTTTGAAAATACAAAACAGAGATCAAATTTTAAAGGATCTATTTGCCATTTTCATCTTCCAAGTATTAGAATTCATTCCAATTCTAATCTAATACATTTAGTTGATTCAAATCAAACTATTGGAACCAAAATGCAATTATGATTTCTCAAATTTTACACATTTCAAAAGACAGAGTTCTATATTTTCCTCACACACATTTCTTCCTTTCAAACAGAGATTTCAAATACATTTCAAACTCAGATTTTAAATAGCAGTAGTTCCAATTGTGGAAAATAATGCAAATTTTATTCAAAAGACAAGATTTCCTTCTTTTACAACTTCTCTTTTTTGTTGATTTTCACAATACAATATACAAAATACATCTCTTTCTTTCAAAACAGAAAACAAAGTATATCTCTCCTTTACATTTCAAAATTACAACTTTCATATTCAATACAACATATTTCCATTACAAAACATATACGAGTTCATCCACTTCAAGTGGGAAAGGTTACAATAAGATTTCATTTCAACAAGGGACTGTCAAACTGTTTTCTCTTTTTTTTTCTCCTTTGCTCAAAAACAACATGTAGATTTATCATTCTTCCAATTCTGATCACAACAAGAGTAGGGAAAGGCAATGCTCTCCACCCAACCAAGACATCCAATGAAAAGGAGAAGCCATCCTTCTTCATTGGCCCCCGAGCCCCAACCATAATGCAATAGAAGATGTGATTCAACTCATGGCAACAAAGGCTTCCACAACACACAAGCAACATTTCACATTTAAAACACAGTCCAAAACAGAATGTAGTTTACAACTACATTAAAGCATGAACAAACAACACTAAGGCTTCATCAAGCAAGCCAAAAGGAGCAAGAAACTATGGGGATGCTACTTATGCCTCCCAAAGGGAAATGGGTATCACCACCTGATTTCAAACCACAAAAATATAGTATATCAAATCCCTGACATGCCCTTATGCATCCCCCAAGTACCCCTTATTCCTCACATTTTCTTATGCCTCCCCAACCTCTTATGGCACCCCATAATGAGTAAAGAAATGCAAGTTATTTCTTTGTAAGGTGGAACCCAAATCCCAACTCCCTCCACACTTATACCTCCAAAACACTTGTGCCTCCCACAAAAATAAACCCCATAGTCTTCTCCTACACCATTCCCTAGGCCATCTACCCAACATCCCACAAACATCCCAAAACATTCACAACAATAAAAATTTCATAAAAAAAAAAAAAGCATTTCAAAGAGCAAGCTCCTACTCTCCATGATGGAGTTGTTCCAAGTTCCAAAAAACAACAAGCTTTATCAATAAATGTAGGCAATCCAAATCAGCCAAGCACAAGCATGCAACAATCTTCCAAAACTTATCCAAAGTAAGAGCTCCAAAACAACAAAAGAATTCACCCCAAAGGAGTTTCCAAAAGTGAAGCAACCCAAAACAAGGAAAGCAATTCAAATTTTATAGAAGAGGAAGAGAAGAGGATGAGGTGGATCCATGTAGGATGCCACATCACACATCCTCAACCCCAACCCAAAATTCAACTTCATTCTCAATGCATAATAAATAGGTGGGTGAATAATATGACGGTTTACTTACATACTCAAATCCAACCCACACCCCAAAGGACTGAAATTAAACCATGTATGTAGAAAAGTGCAATTAAAACTTACAACTTGTCTTCTCAAAATGCATTATAAAAGTCTAAATTTAACCTCAAACCATAGGTATGGTTGGTAAATAAATTTAAGAGGTATGGGACAAGTTTAACTTGTCCCCAAGCCTCAAAATCAACCTCGAGGATAAATTTGAATTTCTAAGAAGGTGGAGTGTTTCACACTCAAAAATTTAACTTCACATCACTTACACATTACTTACATTACTTACTCACTCTTACAACACTTTAAAGCATAACCAACAAAAATATTAATTACATTATCATGATATCTTTTAATTAATTAACTTAACAACATGATTACTCACAATATTAACACCACATTAAATAAATAATGAAAGGGTAAGTGCACCACATAAACACATGTAAACATCGAACAAAAAGGGACCAAATAATAAAAACATAAAATCCCTTGGTCACATTTAAAGGTGATACCCCCCCATGGGAATCCCTAACAAAACAAACACACACAAACAATACAAGTTGTCATGGTGACCTTGTTGAATTCATCTAGAATTCCAATGTGGTTGGTCTCGATCCCCCGATGTTTGTTGTGATATTTTAACTCTGAAAACACAAATACCTCCTTTGGCCTCGTGGCCATATCAGAACATCAAAATAATATAAATAAAATTCCAAAATCATCTAGATATATGAATCACAACAACATCCAAGCAACCAACAAGATCATTTACAATTTTACTCAACAACTATATCATCATCAAATAATTTCCATTTCTAGGTCTACTCACAATATCCAAATATCACATGTCGAACAACATCCATAATATAACCATGTCAAACAACATATCATCATCAATATATAAAAATGTCTCTAATAATCATCATGCATCATAATTGAATCAAGGTCAACAATAATCCATGATCTAACATCTAACATCATACTATAATAAGGTCCATAATCATGTCCATAATATAATCAGTAGTATCATGATCAGTATCAAAAGGTGTCAAAGGGAAGTGGGCACTACATAAATACATTTCAACATTTAAAGTAATGTTTTGATTTTATAATGAAAGAAGAAAAATAATGATCTATTCCAATTTTAAATCCATGTTTCCAAATTTTATAATCATAAAGAAAAATATCCCTATGATCATATATATGTATGCTCGTGTGGATTCCATAATGTTGTTTTAGCATGCATTTAGTAGGCTTATGGTATGATAAACACGTAAATAGTTTAACATTAATTAAAACAAAAATTGTTTTGCACATTTACCGATACACCAAATAGCCATCACTTATCTACTATTTTTCCAAAAATCTTTTATATGTTGATTCATATTTCACTAAAGTTCTAATTCCTTTAATGTGATTTAAGAAGGAGACTTATGTTATCATGCTTATGGATTTTCCACAAGCGTGATAGCATAATTCACATTCTAAATACGATCATATCATGTTTGGGACATAATAACAACTACATACTCATGCCCAAGAAACAAACAATGATAAGAAACATAATATCACAAATCAATAACCATAAGGTAAAGTTACATTATAGATAAGAAGTTACGTTCACACAATAAGACATTGGCGTAACCGCCTATTTTACACAATTATTCTATTTTTACCAATTTTAAAACAACGTAATATAGCACATGACTTTGAAATAGATTTATTTGACCTAACAACTAGAAGTTAATTATTTATTGTTTCTTTTCAATATATAATCACAATATGGGTTTGATTTTTAATTAAAATAACAAGTTTGCATAGACCAAATAGGTGAAACCAACCCAATAATGTTTCAATATATATAAATATACAAATATGTAGACACGGAAATGGGTGTAAATCGAGCTTAAAATGAATAGTGAAAATTTTATCACGGTAATACATTTATAACAAATCATGTAGATCCAGGAAATGGGTATGAAACACCCACTTGGTAAACATAACACAACCCTACATGTACTAAACATGAAGACCCATAAATTTGTAAAATCAACCTCATGAAAAATGTCACATATGCATAAATAGTTTATCTGATGTAGACCCGTAATGGGTATCAAATATTAAACCAAAGGAAACATCCCATACATTTATTTTACACAAAAGTGAAGACCCAAAAAGGGTGAAATCGACCATTCTAGAAAATTATTTCTACAGTGTCAAGCCTTTACACAATAAGCGAGTCCCATAAATGGGTATATATACACTTCATTGAAAATGTCATTGTCCACCTATACAAAACAAAATATTCCTACCTTAATGGGTTCCCAAATTGACCCATAGAAAATGTATTCCACGTGATAATTTTACAAGATCATGTAAACCTTGAAATGGGATGAAAAATGGACTTCATTTTGAAATATTTCGATCATATGTTTCACAAAAATTACGAGACCCAAATGGGTATAAAATCAACCTCCACAAATGTGTTTCACACCTAGATAATGTAAAAACATGCAATCCCATATATGGGTTTAAAAACACCCATAGAAAAACTTTTACTGCTATATATTTTTATAGTAAGTAGGCCCAAAAATGGGTATGAATCAAACTTTTGCAAAAACAAATTCCATGATCCAAAGTAAATACTAAATAAGTAGTCCCAAAAATGGGTATTAATCCATGTAATTATTTTCAAAACACAAACCCATAAATGAGTATAAATCAAACTCTTGCAAAATGTTTTTACGGTCAAAATAAATATTAAATAAAAGCAGTCCTAGAAATGGGTATTAATCCATATAGTTATTTTCAAAAAACATAAACCCAAAATGGGTGAAAGTTCAACAAATCATTTCCATTTTTAATAGAAAATTTTCCTTTCTAATTTTTTCAAAGAAACAAAATAAGAAGAAAAACATTTACCTATTAAAATCACTATCCAAATTTATTCTACTAATTTCCGACTTGATCCTCCTTCCAAATTTCTAATGTTCGACCTCGAATCTAAGAAAAAACCCCCACATTTATAATCAATCAAAAACAAAATGAAAAAAAAATCTTAAAACCGTCCCTCCTCCATTTTTCTCATGCATAACCTAGTTTGAATCCTCTTTCTGATTTTTATTGCTCCCAAAACCATGTGTATCCACGATAAATTCCACATTACTCATAATTAAAACCAAAAACAACTTCCCATTGATTTTACACTTTCCACACATTTTCCCACTCAAGTAAACATGCCCAATGATTAAATATTGGTTCATGTTTTATAAAAAAATTAATTCAAAAACAAAACTTTTCTCCTTATTATCTAACAATAAGCTAGAGCTCCATACAAAATGGCTAAGTTTATATGCATGAAAACCACGATCAACAATTTATATTTAATATAATGAATATTATATTATATTATTTTAACAATCATTCCATGGTCAACTTATACATAGACCATTCCACGATAACGACAAAGTCAACGAGATTCATAATGGATATTGTTATCCATTTTTACCCCTGGAAAAAATGGACAACTCGAGAGAAACTGGACTTGGGTAGTTGACAGAGCTTCATGGTTGAGTCTAGAGTTTTCTAAGGTAAATTTTCATAATTTTGGAGCACTTGCAGTGATTTTGGGAAGCTTGGAATTATTTGGATGCATATCTCCATTTTCTTCAGGCTCAAAGAAATCCATACTTGGTGAAAAATGAAAAATGGGGAAAATACTTGCAAAACTACAAAAGTCGCGTATAATGCAAAAGCCGTGCAATCTTTGCAAAAGTCATGCAAAAATGTAAAAGCCATGCAACACTTTGCAAAATTTGCGCATAACTGAAAAATTCATACATAACTGTAGAATCAAGCGTAACACTACAAAATCCGTGCATAATTGAAGAAGCCACACATAACTAGAAAGCGAGGATTTTTCACGTGAACTTAAAATGGCCATAACTTTTGACCTATTGCTCCGATTTTCATGAACTTTATATCGTTGGAAAGGTCTCTCAACATCCTCCGCAATATAGAAATTAAATTTGTTACTTTTATTTATGTTATATATGAAAACAATTGAAAAAATCTCCCAGCACAAACCAACATTAATGAAGTATGGTCATTTTTTTCTTCTAAAAGCTAGAGTACATTGGGGGATGGGTTTTTAGAGATGCCAATGCATTTTTGGAGCATTTAATGAAAATTTCTGATGGGTGGGATCATAAATCTGAGTTTCTCTCATTTATCTCTTTTCTCACCATTTCTATATATTGTAAACACTTCTCATTTTAAGAGGATAAATATTTTTGGGACATGGGAAACTCTTGCAAAATTGTTTCTCAATTCCATTGAGCTGCAAGCCTTCTCTTGGGCCTGGAAAGTGTATTTGTGCCTCTATCTCAACAATGTAATGGATTGTGCATATTCCAAGAGCAATAAAATCTATGTTTGTGGTGTTCTTTCAACCCTTGCATTGTTTTTGTTGTTTCTCCTTGCCTCTCTGTTTTTGTTGTTTTCTTTTTGTGCATGTATTTCTCATTTGTAGGTGCAGGATGTTGTGTTTCATGGATATTTGATGGTGAATGAAGACTTGGGATTGTAACACAACTATCTCGGCAACTTCCAATTTTGTATTTTCTTTTTAAATTCTCCCTCAACAAAGTATTTTCACACCCTTTTTCAGTTCTATTACCACAGTTAGCTCAGGATTTCCTTTTAGTGCATCTTCTAACCCTCTCTCCTCCTCTGGTCCCTTAGAATGTTAAAGATAGGATTAGTAAGCTATGTTTTCCCTCTAGGAGTAATTTAGTGTTAGGATTAGGTAGAGGAACAAACTTCTATGGAGATTCATCTCAAGTATGTAAGTCCCACAACTTGAGAGAGATGATCCCATGTCGAGGAAAATTAAGCGATATATCATGCACACACACACATGAAAATCGGAGGGTGATGTAATTTTGCTCTAAAAGATATTTTATAATGTCGATTAACCATCATCCACACACAAGTGAATATAATACACACAAACGTGGTTTGTTTGTCTTGTTACATTTTCTAAAATATATCCATAAGTATAATAAAATGGTTATAAAAGGAATAAATATTCACTCACATCATTGTATTAATAGCGATGTACGATGGTCGAGATTATGTCAATGGAATACAACCACATCAACGTAATTCATTCACCATCTATCGATATCAACCAAATAGACGGAAAAAAGTAAAACATAAAGAAGTCATACATCACACAAGTAAACTAAATGCTACCCAATCTTGTGGTGTGTGTTGGTTCTCATATTACCTTCATTGTTTTAAGTTCAATATCTCGATATGAAAACCTCTCTCTGATGATGCCATCCCTCACCATTTCAATGAGGGTGTACCTACTCCTACATCCACCTCATGTCACCAAGAAGGTAGTTAGTCCAAATCATTAAAATTCAACATAATGATAATAAACATGCTAATTTCCACATTTGAAAATGATCATAACAAATAATTATCCAATTTAAGCATGTCATTTTAATCATCATGATTAAAAAAGTATTGAATTTTAAATCCACATAGGAGGGATGTGACATCCTTCCCTTCCCAAAAAAATCATTGTCTCGATGAATACATCCAAATACAATACAACTATAACAAATTGTAAAAACTTGCATTCTTTTCTCATTTTCAGATTTTTCATATTTCAAAATTCTTTAATTACAGAATAAAATTTGCAAACAACTACTAATATTAAGTAAATTTTCCAAATAACAATAGTAATAAACTTGTTTTACAACAATATTTAATTGAATAGAAACTCAATTCCTTTCATATTTATCAAAACTAACATAAAATGTTTATTTTCAAGTTTAAACTTAACAAAATTAAATGGTTTTTATTAGAGACGTACGGTTGTAATATATGCAAATAGCAAATCAAAATCAATATTTCTATCTCAAATCAACAAGTACTATATGGCTTTTAAATGGCCATTTATTATAGTCATAAAATTCTAGCTTTTATCAAAATTTCACTTTGAAATAAATGTGGAAAACAATACTGGTTTTCTCCAAGTTTTCCTAAGTGGCACTTTCTCCATTAAACACTTATTTCGGTAAATATGGACATATTAGGTGAATCTAGACTCGGTATTACAAATTTTGGTAAAAATCTATCACCTTTTTGTGTATATTGGATTCCATTTTGTTACTATTAGATTCCATTATTACTATTAATAGATTCCATTAGTAGTAATGTTGGATTCCAACATTGTCATTATTGGACTCAATAGAGTTCCAATTTTGGTATTATTGGATTCCAATTTTGGTATTATTGGATTCCAATTTCATTATTTTTGGATTTTCATGAATTTAGAAAAATATTGTTGGGAGTATGTAAGGTTAGAGACTGCTAACTATTATAAGGTATGAGCTTGTTGGATTAAAATAAAAATAAAAGCTAACAACAAATTCCTGAAAAGAAAGTTCAAAGTGCAAGCCTCACGGTTTCAAATTTCACTATTTTTGAATTTTTATGAATTTTGAAAAATCTTGTTGGGAGTAAGGTCGGTGATCGCTAACTACTATAAGTTATGAGCCCATTGGATTAAAATAAAAATAAAAACTAACAATAAATTCTTGTAAAAGCAAGTTCAAAGTGCGAGCCTCACACATTGAAAGTGTGAGTCCTCACACATTGAAGTGTGAGGACTCGCACTTTGACGTGTGAGGACTCGCACTTCAATGTGCGATGTGCAAGGACTCACACTTTCAATGTGCGAGGAGTCACACTTTCATGTGCGAGGAATCACACTTTCAATGTTGGAGTCATTATGTGCATTCCATGAAGATTATTTAATATTCCACTTTTAATCTAGGATTTTTATGAATTAATCCACCGGCCTTGTTAAAACTTGGCATATCACTATTATTGAATAATATATATACCTTTTTTGTTTGATTTTATAATAGTGAAAATTATGAAGCAAAATACGAGAACTTATATCGATTGGTCATTCTCTTTTTGTGGTAGAAGTAATTTTACTTTGGTAAACTTTTAAGTTTGCTTATCTCGATCCATGACCTTAAGTTTACTATTGCTTGTTATAAAATATTTCTCATATTTATCATGAAAAACCTAGAGCTTCATTCAAAGCTATGTATGTCAAAAATTCAATTATTGTGAAAGAAAGTATAATTTTTCTTGTAAATTGTTCCTCTCTCTAAATAATTGATGATTCACTTACTTCCATGAGCGAAGAAAAGGAAGTCATCAAAATGCAAAGCAAAATACTTGTGAGAAAAAAAAGTTAAACACACTTGGAGATACATTGTGTAGTGCCCCGCATCCTCTTCGACACTTATTATACTATGATTTTGATTATTGTTGATTATAGACATGGAAATTATTATTATATTTTGATTATCATGTTGATAGATAATATGGACATTTTGATTATCGATATGTTGTGACTCATATTATAGATATTCTAGACTATTAAAGAGACAAATTATAAATGATGATCTAGTGTTGTTACTTTATTATATAATGACACTTTGGATTCTTGACGTATTGATTATGATTAGATGATCAGGTTATTCTTGTGATCTCATTGATGTTAGTAAAATGGTAGAAATGAAATGTTTAGAAATGGTAAATAATTGATAGAAATTCTAATTTTGATGATGATGATATAGCTACGTAATGTGCCTTGTTTAGTTAATTAATCATGTGATTAAGTTAAATTGAGATGTGACTATGTGGGATTTTAATGTGGTAGATAGTCCTTGTTATCTTATTAATTTTGATGGATTTCATTTGATTTTGAGTTGTGTACTCAACCTCATCCTTCAAATCTCGAATTTTGACTTTGGAGCCATTTTTAGAGGCTTGTGGGACAAGTTAAGCTTGTCCCATACCTCTTAAACTCATCTACCAACCATACCTATGATGTGAGGGGTTAATTTTATCCCTCATTATGTGTTTTGAAGGAGAAAAGTGGAAATTAATTTCACTTTCTTACAAGTTCTTTTAATTGTGTCCTTAGAGGTATGGAGTGGATGTTTGTGTGTGGAAGGAAAATTGTCATATCCTCACCCACCCATTTATGAGTCTTGGTCATTGTGTTTGACTTAGTGAAGTGGATTGGAGGAGAAGTGATGTGGCATCCTACATGGAGCCACCTCACCTCTCTCCTCATTTTCTATTTATGTGAGCTATTTTGGAGTTTTGGGGGTTACTTGGTTTATTTTCACACTTGCATATTTTGGAGATTCTTGCTTGGTTGCTTGTTTTGGAGCTTGGGAGCTTGTTTTTGGATTTGGTTTGGACTTGGAAGAAGCTTGAAGGTTATTGTTTAAATATTTAAGGTTCTTGCAATGGAAAGGTAGGGTCTATACCCTTGTATTTATTTTTATTTGTTGTGTGTTGTTTGTAAAATGAATGAATATATGTGTTGTTTGAGTTGGGTAGTATGACCTTAAGGATGGTGTGGGAGAAGGAAAATGGGGATCTTTTAAGGGAGGGATAAGAGTTTTGTATATGCATTTGGAGGGATTTTGGGTTGGGTGTCCCACCTTGTGATAGCAAGAAAGATTTCTTTCTTATCTTTGTATGTTCTATTTGAGGGAGTGATAAGAGTTTTGAGGGAGAGATAAGAGATTGAGGGAGGGATAAGAGTTTTGTTGTGTGGATGAATATTTTGAGGATTTTAAGGTGGAAACTTAACCCATTGAGAGGTATAAGGGATTCCCCATATTTCTCTTCTCCTTGGCTTATATTTTTAAGGCTTTGTGCTTGGGAAAATTGTATATTGTTGTTATCTTTTTATTTTGCTTGTTGTGTTGAAAGTTTTGTTGGCATGAATGTATGCATTGTTGAAGCCTTTGTAAAAAGTTTCCATGGTTGCTCTATATCCCTTATTCCTTCATTGTTGGAGCTCAAAGGCGGCCTAATGAGGAGGATGGATTCTCCTTTTCATTGGAATATAGGTTGGGAGGAGAGCGTTACCTACTCCCCTTCCTTGTTTTTATGATTTGGAAATGAAGAAAAAACTATGGAGTTACAAGATGTTCATGGAAGAAGACATATGTATTTGAGACCAAAGAAAGAATCCTATTGTTATAAATGTTATCATGTTGTTTCCACCTTTGAGTGGAAGGCTTGTATAAACTTGTATTTTAAAGAGAGTTTCTTGTAAATTTAATTATCAAGCTATGTATTGGAAATGGTTGAAGGAAGAACTTGTAAGTTGTATATTATTGAAAATGTAACTCTTTCAAATCTGGAATTAAACCAAAAGTTGCATTTTATCTTCATTTTGAAAATGGTTGTCTTGCATTGAAAATACATGGAAGTACCTACTTGTTTTCCTTGAAATGTTTGTCATTCTTGTTTGTAAAAAGGAAAGAAACTTGTACTTAGTAAATGGTTGAATTTATTCCTCTCTTTTAAATTAGATGTATGGTGAATTAAATGAACCCTTGTAGACAAATTGTAAACAATGTTACTAAGGAAACATTATACATTTAGCGGTTTGAATCAAGAAAAAGTTTATTACTTTCACTCGTATATTTTGTTATCAACTTGCAATATAGAACTTTGTTTGATATATATAAGTATATATATTGCTTAATATATATGTTTATATATATCCATTTTTACAACAAAAGTTTTTGCACATTGAGCGATGTTGGTCGGCCAACCTTGCGTCGGCGAGAACATAAACTAGCTTTTGATTTTATGTCTGGATACTGGATATAAAATTTCAACTTTTTAACTTAGTTGTTCAAATATACCTCTAAAATAGTAGAACATAGATTTTAATAAATATAAACTTCCATAAAAAGGTATACAAATGTATATATTTTGGAATATATACATTTGTGTACATTTATGAAATTCACCCAGATTGAAGAAAGAAATGGTGTAGCGGCGTGACCAAACCAGGCGAGTTGTCGATAGCATAAAAGAAACCGCTATTAGTTAGCGTGACATGATCACTGCGCGTGAACCTTTTTTGAAAAAAACATGATTTTAAATCCAAATTTGTATCTTAAATAAATACACTCTGGAACATAATGTAGATCTAGCCAGGGGTTCACTTTAAGATACCTCTTGGAAATCGAAGGTGGAAAATCCCTGGCGAATATCCCCGAAACCGGTTTCGTTGAAAGGTGAATTTTTGGGGTTTGTGTGCAAATTTTTCACTGAAAGAAGCTTTCATTTTCAAGTCGTGTGAGAAAGGCTATAGGCGTGTGACAAGAATTTTTACTGGCAATGCGACAACAGGAACCTCTTGTCGGCGTCGGCAGGTTGTATGTCATGCGACAAAAACTTGTTGTCACATGTCGGTGAAAGGTGTTGTCCCACAACGAGGAGGTTTTCTATCGTGTGACAACAATTTTTTGTCGCCACGATAGAAAATATTTTGCAGCAGCGTCTCAAAAGATCTACCCTCCTGTCGCACATCAACAAACTCTCCTTATCGCATGTCAACAAACTCTACTGTATGTTCCATGCAAAGCCTCTACCCTCTGTCACATGTCAACAAACTTCCTTGTTGCGCATCAACAAACTCTCCTTGTCATCAACAAACTCTTTGTCTCGCGTATGTAGCCTCTTCCCTCCTATCATGTGTCAATAAACTCTCCTTTTCATGCATCAACAAACTCTCCTTATCGCACGTCAATGGAACTTTCTTGTCGTGCATCTAGAGCTAATACCACACCATGGATTTTTTCAAAATTTATAAAACTACAATTTGTGTACTAGCCTGCTGTTCGCAAGTTTACTTTACTTGATAATAGATATTCCCCGCCAAAGAGTGATATGGGGTGAGCTAGTAGTGTTCTACCCTAACAGAATAATATAGGATTATATAGGGGATATTTTTGAGAGTAAGTGGTGACCCCTAAAAAAATAAATTGTAATTTTTGGCGCCAACAGGTCACCCGACCGCACCAAAAAATTCACCTTTTCAAAAAAATTAAAATGAAATATCCGTCATATTACGAATATTCGCCACTAAAAAACCCGAATCTAGCTTATATACAAATATATGCACATGCATGTATTTAAGTATATAAGAGTATATGCTCCTAGATCGAAACCAAATGGATTTGTCCAAATGTTGAACTCAAAGAAAATGTGAGGAAACAAATACCCACAACCAGATTTTGGTGGGATCTCTACAACAAAACAAATAGATAACTTTACAATACTAAACCTAAGAACAACTAAACTAAAATGGAGAGTAAAATGGAGGAAGTCTCCTCCCATTTGCAAATCTTGATCTAAGAGAAAAACCTCCATGGTTTCCCTCAAGTTTCCATGGCCTTCACTCTCCTCCAATCTACAAAACAACAATGAACAAATTAGGCGAGTTAGGGAAAAGAAAGGAATAAAAATACAATATAAAGATTTTTAGGGCTTCATGAGAAAACCTAAAATCTAAGGGCCCATGTTAAATCAATCCTAGGGTGGATATTTAATCTTACAATTTTAAGTTATGGCATTTTCATGGGAGTGGGTTTTAAATAAAAAGGTATGGGTATTAAGTGAATGGGGCCACTTAGTGGTTAGGTTAAGTTGTGACCCTTTTGTTATAGATTAATAATTAATTAAATGACATTGGGATGTAAGGATTAAATAAATAATAAGTGTGCATAGTATTTAGATAATGAACAAAAGGTAAAGTAATTAAAATTAAAATGTATGGTTAAATAATTAAATGATAGGTATTGATGTTAAGTTATTATAGGAGATAAATTTAAACCAACTCAGGAAATAACCTATAATATACTTAAGTGGATTTAAATGAGGTAAAATAACGAGATTAAGATAGTCAACATTTTAATTAGAAATTATTGGAAACCCTAGAAAAGGATTAAACTCTGAGAATGGATTTCGGGAATTAAATTAATAATATTTAATTATTAATCTAATTTCGACTACCTTGTGAATGTGTGGAATTATTAACGGGGATTAGCTTGAGCGTAGTTAATGTTTATCCTTCGACCGTTTTTTAAATCTTGTAATTTTAACTTAAGTAAATAATGAGGTCTTCCGACTTTGTTTGAGTACGTGAATTTGTGGGTATTACACATTAAACCAATATTATATGGTTTACATCAATCAAAAAGACACATTGTGCCAAAATTTTATTCTGGGGTAGAACAATTAGAGGACACCCGAGCTCAATAAGGTGACATCTAAGCTTATGAAGGTGACTTTAAACTCATAGCAACAATATTGAATTAGAGTGAACAACAAAGAAAACCGACTCCTTGCTCATTACAAATATATTATAGAAATGGGATGGCATGTTGAATATAATTGGTAACTCGGATCAATTTGATTAGGTTTTTACTAGGATGATGGTTAAGCTAGGAGTCAAGAAATGTCTTTTGATCCCACCACCTTCTTCCCAGTGTTGGACACTATGATGGTCTACAGATGCTTCACACCCATAAATGTGGAATTCCTTATATGTTGCCACAAATGACACTTTTCTCCAATCATTTTCTCAATTCCTTAGCTCTTGTAACCCGAGTATCTGCATTTTATAGGCTTGAAAGTAAATCTTCATGGGCTGATTGAATGGATATATAACCCCAAGTCCTTATTGTTCTTACAGACTTCGATTGGAATATCATCTAAAAACTGAGAATTTGGAATATCAGGACATAAAACATGATAAGAAGAGAAAGCAATTTAGACATATTGATCCATTGCATTTCCTAATGAAAATAGTTGTTTTAAGTCAATGGAATGTATTTACACAATCTAATGAATGTTCCAGAATAGAATAGGTAAGAATGGAAATCTTTATTTTGGAGAATGTTGCTCCCTATCTCCTTTCCCTCCACTAAACACATTGGTTTGGAGAATGAATGTTTTCCATACTTGTTGCCTAAGAACTCAAAAGATTATCTCATCATACTCTGAAGTTACGTGATGACATATCTATTTCACAATAAAAAAACTAATAAATTCGATATGATTATCTTTAGTTGAAAAAGGTACTACACCTTCTGCATCTTCAACCATTATGACCCTACATTTCAAAGAAATCACTTTCAAAGAGTTATCAATTCACATATCCCTTTTAATTATTAAATAATTATACTCTTTAATATAAACTAATAAGAAAACATATTACTTTTAAATACAATATGATTTTTTGATTTAATAAATGTCTTCCACGAAATGTACATTTACACCTCATCGTTATGGATATTTTAATGACTCACGAGCCTATCACCCGCTAATCATTCCTTGCAGAGAGGCTCCCTTCGTCTCCAAAGCAAACATGATGTGGAGGGAAACCGAATTCATAAAAGGAACTCCTAACTATGATTAAAGTAAGGGCTAGGTTTTAAAGGTTTAGTTATGGTTTGGAGGTGAAGTTTTAGGGGTATTTATCAATATTTCATCTTGCGTATTGATGTATTTTCATTCATTCCTTTCCTTCCTAATAGAAGAAGCATGTAGCAGTCGTTTGTTTAGCAGCCTCCATGGCATCGAGCTATTTTTTTGCTATTTTATGGTATTAAGAACAATGTCATAAGCCATCTAGAGTGCCTCATGGTAGAGGGCATAATTCCTCACACAATTTTGTGAAAGGAAGATTAGGGTGGAATTTTTTCAAGTTGTGAGTGCATTTCTATGTTGATCTACATCAACATTTCTCATGTTATATGTGAAAAAAGCTAGCACTTATAAGAAGAGGGACCATGAATAATCATATTATAAATCCAAATGGATTCCACATGATGTAAATAGCTTTCCTTTAAGCATCTCTCTACATAGAAAGCTACTCGTTGGAGGAAAAAATCAAGTTGGAGGAAGCATACAAAGCCAAAAAGGCTGAACTCAAAGCAAACTTATATTGATTAAAAAACTAGATACATAGATACCAAATAATTCTTTTCTCTACTCCAATTGAGGGATATTATTAGTAGTAACTAAATTCATTTAAGAAACTAACGTCACACTTTCATACGCAATTACAAATATATATGTATATATGTACACGTATGTACGTGTATATGTATATGTATGTATAGGTATGTGTACATATTCGAGTAGGTATCACAACACATTCATTAACTAGCCAAAGCAAAGTCAAGATTATATAAACTTTTAATCTCTCTTTTTGGTATACACCATGATATGTATACCACAAACAACACTACAATATGATAATACAAAGGTCCGGTATGTGAGACATATACATATACATATACATATGTATATGTATACTCATATATATGTGTATACGGATATGCATATGCATGTATAAACATACATATGAATTTACATATTTATATGAATATGTACATGTATGTATGTATGTATTCGAGTAGGTATCACATCACATTCTATTGATTAACCAAAGCAAAATCAAAGAGTATAGTAGAGCTTTTTATCTCTTATGTGGTATACACAGCGGTGTATATGACACACAACACTATCATATGATAATACAAAGGTCCAGTCGGTATGTAAGACCAATACATGTACATATGTATATGTATACTCATACATACATGTACATAAATATGTATAGATGGATGTATAAACATACATATATAATTACAAATGTATGTATGTATGTAGGTAGGTAGGTATATAGGTATGTATGTATGTAGACACCTAATTTCACACCTTTTCCAAATCAATTAATTTCCCACTCCATTTCCCACAAAAATCCCCATGTTATTAATCGATGTTATATCTGAGTTAATTAATCGATTTCAAATCCTAAATTAAACATTAATAACTTCCTCACATGCCAAATATTCCCTATGTCCCCATTTGAGAATTAAAATACAAGTTTAATCCTCACTCACTCTTTTTCGTCCCCACTCACCTAATCATAGTCTCATTTTTAAACCGTGATTACTTAAAATCCCCTAAGTTAATCCAATTCCCATGCTATAAATACAGCCTTACCCCCTCTAAACACACGGGGGAATAAGATGAAAGATCTCCGAGCTCTTGCATCCTTTGAGTAATTAAGAATCCTTCCCACCTCGTCCTAATACCCGAATAGCCTCATCTAATCAAGTATCCTAAATCCATAATCCCTTTATCCATTTCGTGCAAAGTAAACTGATCTTGATATAGAGAAGGCCTTACTCAAGTTCGAGGAAAGCACCTAAATTTCATGCAATCTGACCCCATCCATGTTTCACTACCCATTACCGAGGTTTGTTAAGGAATCATGGAGGAGAAGGTAATCTCGCTACATGCTTTGCTAATCATTCTGATAAATATTTATCGGCGTATTTTCCTAACTCACATTAATCAGAAACACCTACATGGGAGTTACCCATGATTTGTTACCTTTGAGCTTCCCAAATTAGTGGTTTTATCCATTCTTTATTTATTATTATTTGTTGTTATTATTTCCTTTTTGTGTCTTATGGCATTATTTCGATTAACCTTCACGCTATGGGAAGTGTTTTTGTCGAGGGTAAAAGTATCTTGTGGTGCGCACCTTGAAGGTTATATTTCTGAACGATGCAAATACGATGCTCTTCATGTCTTTGATCTCCTCGGAGCTTACGTGTTTAAAAGAATAAAATCCATCACCAAACTGGATACTCGTGAATCGGGTCGAAATGGAAAAAGTATTCACGATATTTACTTGTCTCTAAGAAGAGGACCTTTTCACCAAGATTTCATCAGACACATTCTAAGAGTTATTTCTCTCACATTCTTCATCATCTTTTACACATTGCTCGTCACCCTCGCCCCACTACCACGGACCAAAAAATAAAACAAATTGCCTTATATTCCAACTTTCCACGCCATCGCTTCAGGAAATGAACGTTTTAAAGCTTTTTTTCATTGTTTTTTCATTTTGGAAGATAATCAGTTATCATTATTTTACAAAAGCTTCATGATTAATCGCTATACTTATTAAATGTGTTACCTAAATTTTTCCTATCAGATTCAGCATATGCTCTTTTCATGCACCTTCAAGTGATTTGGAAAGTTCAAAACGACCGTCGATTGTTTTTTGTCTTATTACACATACTTCGTAGAATCCCTTACCAAATCATCAAATTTAAAATCAACATTCACTACTAATCGGGTTTCCTTTTTGGCTTAATTAAATCATTTAATTTAGTTCTATTTTTCAGATTATTAACTAGCTTCAGAATTTGATTTTGTTTCTTCTTTATATTTTGTTCAATTGTTGGTTGTGTATACTCTTTTTCAGGTTTCGGGGCATTCTTGAAACTAAAAAAACAACCACGGTCCATATCGGGTTTTCCATCTTTATAATCTATTATCTACGATATAACTACTTAACCTCTATCAGGCAAATACCATATCATTTAAAATTTAATCGATAACTTTGTTTACAGGATTCATTTCCATATCATTTTCTATCTCTAACTATCATTTCAATCGTTATTTTATTTTGTCGCATTATTAATATTTTTTTGGTCATCGGGTTGCTGTATGTTCTTTTCCTGCCTGCTTTGGAGCAACTGGAAAATAAAAACCACCAACGATTGTTTTTTCTAACACTTCATTTGTAGGATAACTACTAACTGCTCTCAGAGTAGGACCATGCCACCTGGAATTTTTCCCAAGACACAAAAACAAACAAAACTTTTAACCTTCCCACAAAAGTACCACCATTCAAAGAAAAATTGTTTAAAATTAAAATATAAAGATGCTTAGTGTATGCTTGTCATTTTCCGCTAAAGTGATTTATTTCAAGTTAGAAAGAACTCACGATAACCACATTATCATGTTTTTCACGTATCCATAGAGGTGGATTTCATCACCACCGATCCTACACTATTGCGATAGTGGGACTCGACTACCACACACCAACAACATTCACATCTGCATTGCACTTTGAGACCTAGTCTCATCAAAACATTTGGTATTTACCTCATCTTAGCTCCCCACCCTCTATAGTGCATGTTGTCATTTTGGAACATGTGATTCGCGGCCTAAATAGCGTAATAATGAAGCATGAGCATCATCCCTATAAATCTTCGGGAAATATAAGGACACCATACACATTCATCCCCCACCACCTTCCACCTTTTCACAAATCCTTGCCTTGACGTGGTGATTCACTCTGAAGTAGGTAAGTAAGAATTGGTGAGTCTCCTCTAGTGATCTAAGGGTTCCCCGTACTCAATTTTGTCCCCGTATAGAATTAGGTATATCATGACTTAGGTAAATTGGAGGACACATCTTTTTGGAGTGATAAGATCCCCATTTGCATATGCCATTCCACAACATAGTTGTATGATTTCAAGAAACAACGATTATTCCTCGAAGGATCTACCTCTTGAGTCAAAACAATTTGATACACATGACTACTTATTGTTTGTAAACAAAATAGTTTAGAACTGTTCTTATCATAAAACTTGGTGATATCAATGATTTCGTTATAAAGTTCAAATCCTAGTCATGTTCCACAAAACCATTTACCCAGGGTCATGACCAATACATACAAACACGTTGAAACAATCCAACAATGAAGATCAAAACATCAGCACTAGCGATTTCATATAGCTTTATTCAACCGACAAAAAATACTATATAGCTTGTTTTACCTATATCAAACTGGATATTGAGTGACTGTGCATATCACCTCCTTATTTCAAAGTGCAATTATCAAACATCCTTCATAGCCTTTGTTTCAAGCTATATCAAACGATATTGAGTGACTCATGCGTTCACTCTTAGCTCATCAATTGTGAAAACAAATGTGCATCATATTCAATATATCGCTTCATCTTGAGTTATATCAAATTGATATCGAGTGACTTATATTCACTCCTTATCTCATCAATTCAAGCCAAAACATCCTTCATAGCTACATGGTTTCAAAGCTATATCAAATAGATATTGAGTGACTTTGCATTTACTCCTTATCTTATAAATTGACCAAAACATCTTTCATAGCATCTTGTTTCAAGCTATATCTAACGTCAGGCGATATTGGGAGACTTGTTTCGAGTTCACTTTCACCTTATTTCATCAATCGCACACGAGTTTACAAATCGCATCCAGACACAAATCCCTTCATATTTAGTTTTGAGTTATATCACAAAATGTTTTGAGTCACTTGTTTAAGCTACTCTTCCTATCAACAATCTAGAGCTCGTTCATGCCAAATCTACACAATGTGACACAAATCCCTAATAGCTCATTTTGAGTTATATCACAATCATATCGGGAAGTTTGCTCAATTAAATGATTGAGTCGCTCTCCTATCGAGAATCAAAATATTATTCAAGCTAAATCCAAAGCATTCCAAAAAATCTCGCCACGCTTAATCACATTTTCTCAAACTTCATAACCTCCTTTAGCATAAAACTTTTTTAATCGAGGCATAGAAATATCTCTACCATGGTAGTCACTCGAGTCACAACATGGAAAATGACGATGAATACTACCATGAACCCGAACTCACCAATTTTGAAGAACAAGAATGCAAGTAGATAGGGTGATAGAGAAAACAAGAATGAATATGCATCCTAGCCATGGGAAAAACTACCACCGACTTTGGGACTAAATTTTTTAAAAAACTAATCAACAATGGTGAATCGAAGTCACCACAATGAAATACTTCAAATAACCCAAATAACTCTTCAACCGAAGAACGAGTTATTTACCAAAATCCAAGAGTTAATAAGGAAAATTGAGGAAGAAAATACTAGAGCTGAAAGGTTAAAAGAATCCAATCCAAATTCCAATACTCAGTGGAGCTCCTTGATAACCCATCCCATGACTCTCCATTCGCACAAGAATGGAAACATATGAAAGACACCATTCAGGGACTACAAAAGCAATCAAAATAGTTCAATTTTGAAGAACTATGCCCCTACCCATTTGATACGGAAATGTTACGCTTACCCTTTCCACCATCCTTCGAAACTCCAAAATTTGATAAATACAAAGGAAAGGGTGACCCCGTGAACATGTCAAATAATTTTACATGTGCAATGTCAGAAGTATGATTACCATGACACATATCTTTTATGATTATTCCTAAAAGTATTAGGAGGACATACCTTAGACTGGTTCCTCATCTTCCTAGAAGGTCAATCACAACATTAGTAGACTTATCAAAAAAATCGTCAAACATTTTTCCTTCAACCATAGACTTAGAAATAACCATGCTCGATCTTAGCACTACAAAAATTCCCGATGAAAACTTCACCTCCTTTTACAACAATGGTGAGGATTCGCGTAAAGCATATTTCCCTTACTCAATACCATAAAGACAATTGGTCAGCACTTATTTTGTCCCAAATCTCATTTCCGAATTATCATTCCACATGCAAATGCATTGTTTAAGTAATTTCAAATAATTCATTGAAAGGGAACTTAGATAAGTCGAAAGCCCTCATTTCTAAGGGCTTACTTAAAACACCCTTTAGGGACCAACCTCATAGACATGCCCCTCGAACTCAAGAAAAATATAAATTCTTTAATCATGGAACTGAAATATAGTCAATGATGGCATTACTAATTCTCACCATGTATGTTCGAAACATTCAAAATAATCCACACTGACACAATTAAATCCAGGACAACAATCAATCATCATCCCTAGAAAGGAAGCTTCTTCTCGATGACCTCAGGCGAAAGCAATTCACTCCACTTGGAGAAATCCTATCTAGTGTCTTTCTATCACTTGGCAAATGCCAATATGATCTCATATCCCATTGTTAAACACTTAGAAGAAGAAACCTAAACCAAATTTTATGCGAGAATAGTGAATATTGTGAATACCATCACATGAAAAGGGCACTCTACGGATCCCGATGCATGAAACTTTTCCATTCGCCCAAGACTTGATTCAACGTAGAGATATAGAAGTTGAAAATACTTCCAATACAAAACACCCAATGAAAAACTAAACATGTTCAAAAGGCCGCTTCCCAACCATGATGATAATTCAAAGGACAAGGGTCAATCATCGAGAAATGTTGAGTATGACTCACCATCTCAACGCTTAAACTATGATCAAAACTTAGTGGCTACCATAAAGATCAAAGCCAACTTGTGCATGATACCACTATATAGAAAAAGTGGCAGGTCCCTTCCTGATGAAACAATACACTACTTCTTCTCCTACCACCTCCTCTTAATTCCAACAGATTCTAATTCCACCCCACCACTTCCACTTCCTAGACCTACACCTTCATTCAACATCATGTCAAACAATTGGAAAAAAGACCATAACACATGATTTCCATCATGGAATTACTTAAGTCTTCTCCCTCATACTACGATGTATTCTTACACAGAACATTGAATAAGCTTATGTCCCGACACGACATCCAACTCATGACAATTTCCAAGATTTAATCACGAAAATATTTGACAACACGAAATCCCATTACATCATTCGATCTTATTGACCTTCTTAACTGACAACATTACTAACAATCGATTCCTTATATATCAAGTCATTTTATAACTCATCATAAGATCAAGCATGTGTATTACCCAGTCGCAATGGGGAAACATTGAATATTTTCTCCATGGAAACTACTACGATGTCTGAGGTTCTTTAAAAATGACTTACAAAAAATCATATCATAACCATTTGTGGGTATGATAATAATGAAAAGAAAGTCCATAGGCAACAATCACGTTTCCTGGTCAAAATGGTTGGACCAATCAACTTTAGAACATGTTATGTCATGTGGTAGACGTAAAATTTTCATATAATATTCTCATTTGGTTGACCATGGATTCATGCCATGAAATTCATCCCATCCACGTTCCACTTGATGTATTAAATTCCCCCACTTGGATAAGGAATTTACATTGTGTGTTGATACCCAACCCTTCAAAGTATTACTAATTCCTCGAAAGACGGTATAAAATGTTACTACTATCCATACCTCTTGGATAAATATTGCTCCAAATTGCATAATCCTAATGAAACATGTACGATACGCAAATACGATCCCAAATTTCTCTAGAACATCACCTTCTAATCAAGCCAAATGTGTCTAATCAGTCCTTACGAATCAACCATCTTCAACCAATCCATCTTCCTAGTTAACCAACATTTCTTCCAATAACCAACCTTCTCTTGCTAATCAACCCTCTTCCTCTACAATCATCTTCTCACTTTATTCTGACCTTCTTCGCATCTAAACATACACTTCTTATGTTAGGATATCTTATCCCATTGCATTTAATCAGAAAGCTTTGTCCTCCCTAATCCACCGCCCCCTCTTCTTATAACCCATTCTCTCCATCTTTCAAAACTAATAAACGCACTTCCACGCCATGTGAGGTACCTACGGTCATCCCTCGATGCACTTATTCAAAATCATAGATAATGATTGTGGTGAATATCAATTGTAAAACATTGCAAATTGTTTTTACATTAGTAAATCCCTGAAAACTATGGAAACCAAACGTCTCCATCATCTTAGAATCCATCCCACTTACTGATCTTGGGTCGATCGGCTTGGAAGAATTTGGTTATCTAGACAACAAACATATTCCAAGTTCTTCAAGATCTTAGTTATATGAATGATGAATTCACTTGTTCCTGTTATGAGTCCCCTCAATTCACTAAAGCTCATCAAATGATGAAAAACATGTCATATGGAAGGGTAAAGGACTCGAGTCCAAGACTGGAAAGCAGGTCATTTATACCCGATTCGACTTCCCAAAAGCATCACCGGTAAACATGGACCTGGGTTTGAATGTATTCAATATAGCTCATATATTAATCTCAAGTAGATGGCAGACAACACCGACTATGATAGTGAAATAGGGTTTACACCTGACCTCTTTGAAAATATTGTTCAAGCGAAAATCTCCACTTTGTAGAAATCTATCCATTAATGTCATTGATTTCAAGCTGTATGCTTCCACTTGACTCATCATAGGCGAAGCGACCAATTACATCATGTGGCCATAGACGTGTTTCCCGAGACCGATGAGAGCCATTGAAGAGTTCCTTGGATCTTTGCACGACCGAAATTCCCGTCTCTACGACCATAAAAAAAATATTTGATGTTGACCTTGATAAATTTACCTATTTTAGAGAAAAGAAATAGAATATTCATGGATCCTTTAACCTTTGGAAAGCCTCGGATTAGAAGCGAAAAAACAAAAATTTCCCATAGTAAAAACCCTCGTCCACCCACACTTATCCAGAAATACATATCAATAAAAGGACCCAACATCACAAATAAAAAACCTATGTGCTAATTCCGCTTGAATCTAAAAGTACATGACTGAATTGACATCAACTACTAGCATCTTTTTCTAAAAATACACATATCCAAAATGTTGGTTGAAGAGGCAAAAGACATTAACATCGGCACCCCATTGAACAACCAGAAATTTTTACATCTAGGCATCAGTTTATCATTCGAGATTGCATAGATTTCCCATCACTCTCTCGCTCGACTTCCAGAGACATTTTCACATAGACATCTGAAGGATATGACGAGGCTTAGATCCAGTGATCTCATATTACATGCGACCTTGTGGTGCATCACGGATGCTAAAGTCTGTAAAAAAATACGAAGTACGTAAAATGCATTCCGAAGTAGAATTGCTTATAAAAAGTTGAACTTCGGAGAAACTATTAGAGGGAACCGACTTTATAAGACCTATTGAATACTCTTGAATGGATATCCAACACATAGTTTGTGCTTGCTTCGATAAAACTCCCTGACGATGAGAGATATGCACGAAATTTCTTTTTGATAATCAACAAGGTCTTATCTAAATATGACTTTCCCCCTTTTGCCCGAACATAGACATGATTGATCGGCTACAGTAGCAGGCCATGCAGATTTCTCTCCCTAATGGATGGATTCTCTATGGATTTCTGATCAAATACTTATCGTTGCGAAGAAGATTGGCACACAAACATGGCATTTACTACTGGCCGAGGGTATCTTCGTAATATAAGGTCATGCCTTTCGCAGCTAAAAATGCAAAAGTGCTTCGGACCTGTCAGCGAGACATAGCGGTGATTATCTTTCGCGATATGTTACAAAGATATCATGGGAAGATTATCTTACGATGACATATTATCAAAATATAAAAACACGGATAGGATATTCAGGCATTTTTCTTGAGATGCGTAGCTTTGACAGAGGTGTAGCGTGAGTATAAATGTTCGCCTTAATCCGAAGAAATGTGTATTTGGGGTGACTTCCATAAAGTTATCTAGGATTTATCATCTCCTGAAAAGAGGTATAAAAGTTGATCCCGCAAAAAGGTAAAATCCATCATGGAAATTCCTCCTCCCCAAAACCTCGAACAGCGATTACGCATTCTCGAGGGAAAAATCCAATCCATTCGATGTTTCGTATCACATATAGGTCGATGAAAGTGCCATCAATTGTAATCGATTACTTAAGAAATATGCCGCGATTCGACTTTGGAACTAAATATTGCCAGATATCTTTCACCGACTTCGATGAATAATTGTCGATTCCACTTGTCTTTATGTCGCGATCGCACGAGATAAACCCATGTTTCTTTATACATCTACCATTCGGGCATGTCTATAGGAGCTACTGTTAACACAACACAACGATCAAGAAAAAGCAAGATGTTGTTTATTACCATGGTCGAGCACTTATTGAGCATGAGGTTACGATATTCCAAAATTAAAAAAGTGTGATTAGTAGTCACTTTATCATTCTGATAAACTACCTCATTGCTTACAAAAATCCTGCATAACTAAATTGATCGCTAACATCAATCCCCTCAAATATCTCTTGTCTTGACCCATTCTCACACGAGGCGAGAATGTCTAGTTTGGTCATCCTACTTAGTGAAGTTGACATGGGATTCGTTCATCAAGAGAAATTGGAAGGAAAAGTCCTTGCGGACCAACTTGTTGATGCACCTCTTCTAGAGCAAGAACCACTCTATTTTACATTTCTGATGAGAGATATTTTATACATAGACATCGCGTAACTTTGGACTCTATTTTTTATGGATCTTATAATTTCCATGGATCGGGAGGTGGTATTTATTTTCACACCTAGCGAACATGTCATCCCCAAAGTCATTTTGATTAGCATTTTCCCATGTACGATAATATGTCGAGGTATGTATTATCCAATTTCACCCCTTAGGTAAAATTGGACAAACATGACCTCACACAAAGGCAATAAGAGGATTGATTTGGCTATAGGATCTCACATTGGCGGTCGAGGCTCATATCGATAGGAAAATGGCACGAAATGATCACAAGAGGGTTGGGCTCGGAGTCGAGTAATGACTCGTTGAGCGAAGGAATGAGGATTCGACAATGTAAAAATGGCTAAGCAAGCAGTCGAGGCGTAAAATCACTGAAGTCAAAATTTTTGGACTTGAGGATTCAGTCGTTCGGAAGTTTTCACCGCACAAAATGAAAAATGGTGAAATCCACGAAACCTCGAAAGTCGAAATCCAGAAATGGAATCGGGGTTTTGGGGTCAATGACACAAGAACTTTGAAGAAGCGGTGATGGAGAAGTCACGAATCGGCAAGATCAAAAGGTCTAAAGGACATCAAAGTATGAAGTCGAGGAAATTCGAGAATTTTGACATTCGGGAGTTCGAGTTAACGGCATGGTTGAGCGATGGTGTCCCAGTTTCACTCTGAAATCTAGGACTACCCTATTTTAAAAAAATCATACTTTTAAAATAATGGGTCATTTTGTGTTTTTATTTACGAAAGTTTACACATACTATGTCAAGATATTCCCGAGGAGCCATATTAGCCATTTTAGCCAAATGCCACGATGCCCAGAAATTGTTATATTTTGTCGTTGGGGTTTTCCGGTAGAAAATTTGTATTTAGTATTTTGCAGCCCCATTTAAGGAAAATTGAGCTCGGTTGTAACTATACTGTTGTGATAAATACATGTCAATTTCCCATATACGGTAGGGTTTTAACCGGGAATAGCAA